>CM068306.1:65191398-65607934 GCA_034768735.1 Schistosoma mekongi | reverse complement strand
CTACCATCAAGAATAATATCCATACTCAGAGCACTTTTACCTAAACGTCACTTGATTTGCTTGGTGTTTACTATTTGATCCTATGTTTCAATAGCAAACAATGATTTTTATATGAATGATAAATTATTACCTGACTAACTGCTAATGACTTCATTTACAGCTAATGAGGTTGAACAGTCTCTTGATTTCGACTTAGAAAGTTATTGATTTCTAAACTGAATAATTAGTGACAGCACATACTACCACATAACTGTGTAGGATATTACAATTTATACAAATGAATTAACATGGTATGTAATGCCAAAGTTCTTCAAACGATAACGCTTTATAGAGTAGAAAGAATATATACAGGTGACAAACTAGAAAAATTCATGAACATTCAATAGCACTTAAGAGAAAATTGTTACCCACAGAAATTCATGGAAATGTATGTGAAAACTAAAGATAACATCTCGAAAACAGATACAATAAACAAAAAACAATTATTTATCCAGCTTCATTTCCAAGGTGATATTGTCACAGGAACAGTCAGTAGAAGTCTCCCTACTGCACCAAACAGAATGTTTCATGCTTCTAAACTAAGAATTTTATACAATGCAACATGCTGGTTGAATCACTTGACGGATGATAGATCCCTTTTTCACGTCACCGCCAACTGTGTCTACACATTTACATGTACCTGCCGAGCAGGTACATCGGCCAGACGGAAAGGAAAGCTCATTTTAGCTTCTTAGGTCATGTTCCAGAACTCCTATTAGGTGAACTGAAAATTCTGGAGAGCTCAATATTAAGACATCTCTTTGATATAGTACATCACGTTGGAACCGTGAAACCCTTTAAGATGGTTGGCAAAAAGGCAAGCTTTAGTATTCAAAAGTTTGCTGAATCTTTTGCAGTCACGCAAATGAGACCCGAATCGTGATGAAAAAATGAGGCTGTTGTAGAATCTTTTTTACCATGGTAACATCAGCTTGTTGCTTTACATCATGAAACATGTATTCCAAAACGTTTTATAAACTCTTTCGTGTTACTAAAACACTAGATCATTTTTAAATAACTGCAAACAGTTTTCATTATTATCTAAACGAACTTTGTATACTTGGTCTAATTCTTTCGCATCATTAACTTTTGCTTATCACGTAATCATTAGTGTCTAGTCTTTTGTTGCTAATAAAATTTTTTAGAACGTTATTTGACATATGTGTATATAATCGCAATGTTTTATCTTATGACATAACTTTATTCACTTCTCTGTTAAATCATACCACTGTCAGGTGTTGACAACAACCACCAACTAAACCACTTTATAATTTCGATGTTGGCATAAGTTTTAAGTAAAATAAAATGAATTCATCTTGTTCTGCTCAAATGTTCAGGTTTACTGTTTTCAAATTAATGAAAGAAACTCGTTGCATTATAGCGCTTTTCATCAAGACTCTATAACATTAGACTTCCAAACATTTCATACATTTGAAAATTGTGTTTTAAATATGGACCTCTAGAATCTATGTAAATAAACGTTTGTAGTAAACTGTGCCATGTTAATCATAACTAATTAACTAAGGTAACTGGATTTTTTGTTAATGCTCCAGTAAACCTATGAAACATAAATAACGCTAAAGACTGTAGCATCTATTATGATTTGATGAAAAAACGACTCGTCACAGAAAGATTTTCCATCTCTAAAACTTTTATTCATAAATAATAGTGTAACCTGATTTGGGTTAAAATACTAGTAATCATAATGCAACCAAAGTGACAAGTATATTGATCATTTACTTAACAGATAATCTGTAATTAATTTTCGTATTCATCATTCTATATTGGTTGATCACTGTGTTGTGACCAATCGGATGTCAGTCAAGTCCTTAATAGTGCTGATCTAATACTATCTATCACTTTGTAGTGTTGTCACTAAACTAAGTAACTCGCCATTTGGAACTTGTAAGTATGGTACACCTGCAATTTATGAGGGAACTTGTGCTACACTGAGGATTCTATCCCAGGTCATCATCTTTAATATCCAAATAGTGTCAGTAATGTTGATCAACAGAATTCAATCAGCACTGTAAAGAACTTGATGAATATCTAATTGGTCGCTAGACAGTAATCAACCAATGTATATATTATAGTCATACAGGAGGTCAGTCGCTGCTAAAATAGCTCAATAGTAACGGTCATAGACTGTGGAACTGAGTAACCCGGGATCATATCAGCAGACGAGTACAAAGTTCCTCAAAGAACGCAGGTACGCCTTACTGACAAGTGTCAAATAGTACAAAATCTAGGTCTACTATCTCGTACCGACTACCGTCTGTTCACCATTCATTCTATTGTTCATGAAAATCCTATTCAGTGTCAAATAGAGAACCAACTACTTTGATTTTAACAGGCAACCTGAAAATTGTACAAAAATGGTAAGCCTGTTGACACTTACTGAATATAAAAGAAGAGAAATGAATTTAGTATCTACTATAATTTCATTCATAATTTATCAGCAAATCCTTTTACCATGGTCACAAAACCTTAGTGATTGGAGTTAGTAATTTTTCAGTATTCTCATTATCTATTCTAATTTACTCTTATTAAATATAATCGACAGTAGTAAATGCAATACATTTTAATGATGGATACCTTGAGTAACTAAATTAAGCAAGAAAGAAAAAGCACAATAACACTATGAAATACTAATAACTGTTTTAAGTAGTTTGTTGATGCAGCTTCCGCACTGACTACAACATACTTTCAAAATTATAATTAGAAGTGATAAGGTAGATAACAAACAAAATTTTACTTAATGAATAAATCAATGTGTCGATTAAGTTGTTTATTTCACTTGTTAACATTGTTGTCATGAGTTAAACAACATGTATTACATTTATTTACTGTTAAATAAACATTGAAACAACATTGACTACATCAATATTGTTTCAATGTTGGCAATAAACAAGATCATAATACAACAGAAAAAGCACAAACATTATTAATGTGGCAATAAATTATATTCGTTAAATAAACAATTGCATAAACAGCATAAAAGAAAATATATAATTTATTCATAATAAACAATGTAATTACAATAATTCTCAATGTGTAGTAACTATAGACAATTCATAGACTTAGCAGTGATCACTTCTTCACGGAATTAAATATGAACATGAATTCAAATAGTACATAGTGACATGTCAAATATTGATTAGAAAGCTGATAATGCAGTGACCGATCTAATCAGCTGAATGTCATTCATACGATTGGTAAGATAAATCTATGTTTATTATGCATGTGAGCAAAAGTTAGGTGGTAAAACGGAATAGTTAGTATTTTTATAGGTTGAGAGGTTAACGTTACTTTGTTCTTTTGTGTTGTAAGATTTCTGGTATAGGTTAATTATGTAATTTCTTGACGAATTTGTTTAAAGTGTATGAATCGTGTGACCTCGATTTTTAATTAGAGCATTTCGATTTTGTAATGCATAAAAACTATTCATCCATTGTCCTTTCTTTGTACTTACAGAAATCTCGAAATGTTTGATATCAATTAGATGATTGTTGAAAATAGCATGTATTGCTGTTGCTCATCTAGTCTGTTGATTTTTCAGTTCTATGAGATTCTTAGGTGGTTCTTCTAATGTGTGGCTTGGAGGCTTTTAGGAGTGAGTCAATATTGCACGAGGAAACTCTTTCATGGAAAGCATAGTAATCAGCACAACCCAGCGTCTAGACATGGTTTTACTTAGAGGTAAAATGAATCTTTTCTTTTATATTAACTATTAAATTGGAAAGTAAGTTTGATGTTTTATAGAAAGCTTGTATCTTGTAAACTTTGAGAGTTTGGTCAGTAGGCAACGACTGCAACACAGATTCATGAAGCATCGTCACAATTTCTTTACGAAATGACTGAAATCATCATTGTGATTGTGTCTTCTTTAAACTACTAAACAAAGGCGTAAAGAGTTTGTTGCATGACGACTTTAGAAAGAAATGTGAAAATGTCTTTTATGACGGTTGTGTTAACCATTCATACATGAGCATGTAGCCGGCCACTTACTTCGTCAATCGTCGACAATGTAGTCCCACACTTTGAAGAAAAGAAATCAGATGAACCAAAACAAAGCAGTTGAAATAAGAACATACATTATAAAGAAAAGCTGGCCATGAAAAATAAGCTATGAAAAAAAAGAAACCAATTAGATCATAGAATAATGAAGTACGAAATGGTACTAGTCATAAAGTGTAAAAGTTACTTGAGCAGTTGAACCAGTGTGACTTATTTTGGATCATACTACCGATTGTTCTTAACTATAGATTACGTCTGTTAATGAAACTCTAAATGGAAGTTGATATCACATTATAGACAAGCATAGATTGTCATAAACTCCACGAATTGTTACAATGTCTTTGTTTAGTTATTGGTAATCTTTAACTTAAAATATATTAAAATAAATGTCCATCGTCACTTTGGTTACGATAGTTCTCTAGGTGATATAGTAATGTGAATAAGCTTATTTTTGAATTCGAAAGCGTTAAAATTTGACTTTACAGGAGTGTAATATACTACTTATACATTAAGTGATGCACATGTTCATGTGCGTGAAATATTCAATCATATTGTAACGTTAGCTTAGATCTTTTGTTTAACAGTAATGAATTGAAATATAAATGGTGAACATTGTTACTATACTTATAGGTTGTTTTCTTTTACTTTCGATTGTTAGAATGAGGGAAATGGTTTTCTAACGACAATCGACTGTGAAATGATAATGTAACTTGATTAAAGACAATCACCACATAACAGTAACAGGACAAAGTTGCTGAGTTTTAATTGAGGATTTTTGAGATAGTAAATTGTAGTATATTTTTAGACAGGACAAAACAGTATCATTAAATCTTTTCTTTATCAATAAGCTGTTGACCATAAGTATTTAGCACTGATATTATTATCTAAAACAATTTACAAAGGGTATATTTATATACCTTATTTAGAAGGAAGAAACGTTAGTAGCATCAAGTGTCAAACTAAGATCCTTGTGTACAGGACAACTTTGCATGATATTTCTCACTCTAATATACATATACATATGCATTTTGTAGATCACTGTATCATTTTACAACACGTGTAATCATCAACTTGACATCTACCGCAGTATTTGTTTTGTGTTTTGATAGTATACCTAAAAATTATAAATGATAATTTTTTATGTAAACACTTCACTCGTATGTTTTAAATCATTTGGGAGTAATCTATTAGTTTTAAAACTCAAGTTTCTTGTTAGTTGGCATTCATCACTACTCCACGTACTTAAAATTATGAGGGAAGCAATGCACTTTATAGAACTCGAACATTGATCATCCAGTCCTATTGTTTCCGAATCATTTCCTTTAGTAATCACAATAAAACTCGGCCTATAAAACTCGATTAGCATCAACGAACTAAACAAGTAGGAATCGATCAATTGTTATTCATCTGAGTGAATATTATCACTTACGTTTGTTTAAATTATTATTATAAAATATGATGTATACAAACAAACTTTTAGTTGGTTTCATTTATTGTTCAATATTGAATTGTTTTGACTCCTTCAGTAAACATCACTCTTTGACTAATACACTCATTGTAATCTCTTTATTAGTTTAGATGCCTATGTTTCACTTATTATTAACTTGAACCACAAAACAAAGTTTAAAATGTATTAAATTAACTTTCTAATAAATAAACATAAATTTATTCATTTGAATCAGTTAAATAAAACAAATTTTCTCTTAATTAAACTTAAATTTAAATAGATTCATTTTGTAAATTTAATTAAATAGTTAATATCATGTCATATGTAGAACTATCAATATACAATTATATTTAAATAAAAAGAAGAACAAGAAAACACATGAACATTTAACTTCTCTACAAATATCTGATATCTATATTTATATTTATATCTATCTATCTATCCATCTATTTATCTAGCTACATATATATATATATATATATATATATATATATATATATATATATATATATATATATATATATATATATATATATATATATATATATATATATATATATATATATATATATATATATATATATATATATATATATATATATATATATATATATATATATATATATATATATATATATATATATATATATATATATACCTACCTACCTACCTACCTACCTACCTACCTACCTACCTACCTACCTACCTACCTACCTACCTACCTACCTACCTACCTACCTACCTACCTACCTACCTACCTACCTACCTACCTACCTACCTACCTACCTACCTACCTACCTACCTACCTACCTACCTACCTACCTACCTACCTACCTACCTACCTACCTACCTACCTACCTACCTACCTACCTACCTACCTACCTACCTACCTACCTACCTACCTACCTACCTACCTACCTACCTACCTACCTACCTACCTACCTACCTACCTACCTACCTACCTACCTACCTACCTACCTACCTACCTACCTACCTACCTACCTACCTACCTACCTACCTACCTACCTACCTACCTACCTACCTACCTACCTACCTACCTACCTACCTACCTACCTACCTACCTACCTACCTACCTACCTACCTACCTACCTACCTACCTACCTACCTACCTACCTACCTACCTACCTACCTACCTACCTACCTACCTACCTACCTACCTACCTACCTACCTACCTACCTACCTACCTACCTACCTACCTACCTACCTACCTACCTACCTACCTACCTACCTACCTACCTACCTACCTACCTACCTACCTACCTACCTACCTACCTACCTACCTACCTACCTACCTACCTACCTACCTACCTACCTACCTACCTACCTACCTACCTACCTACCTACCTACCTACCTACCTACCTACCTACCTACCTACCTACCTACCTACCTACCTACCTACCTACCTACCTACCTACCTACCTACCTACCTACCTACCTACCTACCTACCTACCTATATATATATATATATATATATATATATATATAACTTTACTTCAAAGTTACATTATAGTCATATTGATAATAATGATAATTATTACTATTAATAAATGAATATTTAATCTACAAATCAATTGTAGATGGCGGGAAGATTATTTTGAAGTATTCAAAGTCAATATTAACAAAGATGATAAAAAGGTCAATAGTAGACTATCAGAAAGGACATTCTCAACTAATCTAATAAACACAGTGAAATAAATTTTATTGTATTCACTAAAAAAGAAAAAAAAAGATAAATACAAAGTTTAAGGCAAAAAATTTAAATTTGTGTTTGTTTAAGTTTATTTACATTGTAATGATAAATTAAATGATATGATGAGAGATATCTCGAATGGAAAGTAACCAATTTGTTGTTTTCTATTTTGAACAATATTACATTTGATTGTTATACGCTGCAACTATAAAATACAAACAAATAACTTTCATAGGGTTACATTAACAAAATTGTGACGTGAATTTGGAAGAAACCGCCTTTACTGATACATTAGTATGAAAATCGACAAGTCAATCATTAACAGCTTAGAACATGGTATATATGCTCATAGCTTCAGGCTGTATATACCACATTAGCATGATGATTCCATTAGGTTTTTAAGAATAGCATGATAAGAGAAAACGATGGGAAAGAATAAAGTAAATATGCGTACGAAATACTAATAATAGATCGTAAGATCTTGATAAAGATAAGGAGTGAATTCACTTGATCCATTGTGACCGGTTCTAAGCCACGTCACCTAGTGTTTCGAGCCATTGATTGTGATTATTCTATACACTCCAACAGGGTGATCGACATCTATCAACATCTCGTAGACCAGTAGTTGAAGACCTCATATACTAATGCCATGTTTTGATTCGGTCGCCCATAGGTTTTCTTCATCCTAGTCCTACGCCAGCCAACAATGCGTGACAAGAAAGAAGGTGGTTTTTTACGTAACACATAACCCATCCACCTCAATTTAATGAAAATAATAATCATAATACCGTATTCTGAAAGTAATGGCAAAATACAAGCCAATTTTGCAGGTATAAATTGGTTGATCACTCTGTAGTAATTTATTTGATATTTGTGAAGTTCATTATAGTCTTCATCGAGTTTTATCACTCTGGTTTTATTGTGACCACTACTCTAAGTAAATGGATATCGCTTGTGCTATGTAGAGATGAAGGATGGTTTAGATCCTGGGGTAGATGGCAGTAAATTTTGAACTTACTTTTGTACTGCGTCCAGGGTTTGTTGACCAACTAACCCCTAACCACTCTTCAACTTACGGATATGTTCAGGTTGTTAACATTAACAACGGTACATTATTTGGACAGAAATGGTTAACCTGATATTTTAAGCGAACACCGAATACATTTCTGCTGGTGGCTGACGGAACCAGAGGGTCCTGGGTTCGATGCCCGATTGGGTTGTGGATGCACACTGCTGAAGAGTCCCATACTAGGACGAGACAGCTGTCCAGTGCTTCAAGGTGATCGACTGTCGTGTAATCCAGACCGATTCGTGATATCAAATTGACATTCAACAATCTCCACAACATCCAATTGTAATTTTTGATTGTTGACTTATTTGTGCCAAGCATTTTTCAACAGATCTAATATCCACTTTTAAAAGTTAACCGTTTGTATGATAAAAGGCGTGATAAAAACTGCATTAGAGAATATGGAAAAGATACTATTCGATAACCCTGTTTATACAAATTCACCCATTTATAACCACATATAATTCAGTAATTTGTCCACCTGCACTAAAATATTACATTATTTCTTAACATTTCTTTAAAAACTGTCTTTAAATGGCACTGATACTACAAATACATTCTGTTGATTTGATGTATGCATCTCTGTTAACATTTTTTGAATATTCCTCTGGGAATTCAACGAACCTGGAAAAAATCTGAATCTGCTTTATCTATCTAATAATCATCCATTAGAAACACTTGTGATATTAAAGTGTCGTTTGTAGACGTAGAAGAATTTTAAAGGTTTAAAATAGATTACAAATCACACTTAAGCATCCCAGTACAAGATGTCTCAGATACTGAATTCATATTTATTCTACCTTAAAAGCTTTACTTGTTCATTTACATTCATACTATTTACTAATGAAAATAAGTAACGAACATTGACTCTGTTGAATGCCAACAGTTTGCAAACAGAAACCTGTTAATAAAGATTATTGAGAGAAATGATGATGTTGATGGCAATTGAATACAACATAAAATCAGAATTCGAGTCTCTAATCGCCTAAAATAAACAAAAACAACAACGTATTGTTCAAACTGTTAAATTGTCGAAAAAAACTACTTTCAATTGTTTTAAACTATACATGAAACCTTTTTCGAATCCAGTCACAATTTAAAGAAAACATATCAGAAACCGGCATGTGACTGTAAAATCAATGAAAAAGAATGAGGACTGAATAATTTTATCGTACTTTTCAAGACTCATTGATAACGTATACTCATATCGTGCAAGTGGATTGACCTCATAAATTTCAAATCTTGTAATGATCATGATTCCATTAGAGCCAAAATCTAAAATGTAATGAATAAGTGGTTAAAGGAAATCGATTTCTGTTTTATCAAGTATTCTGTGCACAAGTAAATGGGCATTCGACCAATAGAGGCAGGTTTAGTGAAGCCAATAGTTAAGCGTTCACAGAGAAACCTGAAAGCCATGGGATTGGTTTCCTAGTGAGTCCAAACGTGGGCACTGCATAGGCGTCCTATATTATAACGAAACAGCTTTTGTGCGTTTACTGGTTTTTATTGGTGCCCAATGGTAATCAATCTGTAACCAATACAAACATCAAAAGATTTAGAATTAGAAAAAAATTGATCTATGAACACTTATAGGTTATTATTCTTAGTGAAATATTTTCGAATGTGTTAATACTGAAATATTTTAATCGCCTTTTAGGGAACGAGGAATGTGGTAAACTTATATTGTGTTACTGAAGGAATAAAACTACTGTTCATAATGTATGATAAAGAAGAGCTTGTCGAAGGAAATATTTCGAAAGACTTTTATAAGACTGGAACCAAAGGAAAGTTATTTGCACTAAGATTCGAAGAGAATAGTATGAATTCCTATTGTTTTGTTGGGTTCTCATCAGCTGGCTTACAACCTATAATATTTCAAAGTGAAGATTATACAATGGAAACTTAACATACTCTTGCAGTGAAGTTATTTAGAAGCAAATAGTCGTGTATCATCACCATGACAGATAAAAGATGTAGACGAATTTAATAGGATTGGACAGTAACTGTAGCAATTAAATATAATTAATAACTGAACATTCTAGAACAACATATATGTCAAACATGACTGATTTGCATATTTTGATCGTTTTTGTAACGGAAAAGCTGGATACAGGTAACGTTGATTAAGGATATTGTAAACTGAGTTGTGAAAATAAGATTATGAATTGGAATGAATTTAAAAAGGATACAGTTGAAGTAAGTGAAGCATATGGAAGATTATGGAATACAATAGAAGAAGCCTGTTGTTGTAAATGAAGAAAAAGATTCACCACTGGTTCTTTTCAAATGAGGAAATCCTGCTTTAGGCTATAGAGTGATATGGACTTAGTAAATTTTAGAAGTGGTTAAACGTGATTTTTTATCAATCATTTTGAAATACTTAATAGTATTAGTGTGATGCTTTGTGCCAAGATATCTTGAAACAGCACGACTAAAGATCTTCATTTTGTTTAATTGGGAACTTATTGGAATGTATTCTCGAAGTCATGTGTCGGCCATTTTTTTCTGCTCTACCAATGTAACTATTTTGGCAGACACGCGAATTTTCAAATGGGGTTGGCGGTATCATGAGATTGTACCCGTCTTTGATTATATGAAAGAATATATGTTTTGGATGCAATCAGCTTGGCTGCAAGATATGTTCCAGTTAGCTGCCTTAAATCTCCATGTGACAGTCTCTGAGGTAATACTGACTTTAAATGATATTTAAATGAAGATTGATTCTTTGCTGACTGTCGATGATTCCAGCTTCTTTACTTCAGCTTCATTACATTTGTCAATAAACATCCGTAGGTACCCATTATACTTTAGGTATCTTCTGAATTTCATTATCTCTTCTACTAGTCTTCTCGATTTCAAAACCATTTTTTAGTTGACTCATCTTAATCTATGATATCCTTAATCACCAATTATGATGTAACAAGCTTTTTCTTCGAGTGATCAATTAGAATATTTAAGAAAATTATTCACTTTCGTTATACTAGAATTCTTGATTGCTGATTATATCGAATTGTAACAGTAAGTATTCATTTCTGTCTGAGGTATGTGTACACTGAGTTATCAGTAAATACTATTTAATTTTACGATTTACAGGTCTTAGCTACTGAGTTACAGATTGAAATTTTGTGTTAAAGTGTCTGAATTGAGATACTGCGGGGAGATTTGTATTAAGCTTTAGTCAATGAATTTGTCACAGTTTGATGTAAGTTGGGTGTTACTGAAAACCAGGGAGAACAGGACAGCTGTTACGTCTTAGTATGGGACTCCTCGTTAGGGCTCACCATAATTGGAAGTGAGAGTTCTATCATTGGATATCGACCCAGTGGTACAGAGGATTAGGCGTTCGTCAACCTGAAGTTTGCGGGTCACGATCTCGGGTTCGAATTTTTGAGGCACCTCATACTAAAACGAAATAGATGTCCAGTTGTCCAGGTTTACAATAGTACCCTGCCAACATTAATCTGTGAAGAATTCATCAAGCAAAAATGTATCTTCTTACATCTGAGTATCATGCATGGAACAACACAATGAAAAGTGAAATGCCACTTCATTCTAGTTTATATAATGCAGATACCAAAGATGCAATTTGACAATACAATGAGAAGATGGAGTTTGTCATAATTATGTAATGGATATTTGCACAGTAGGTTAAGGAGACTCCGGTCATACATAAACTTGTTAATTTCAAGAGAGCAAGAACAAATATTTGTACAGAATAAGATGAATTCATTTTATTTCATTGGTTTCTCATCATCTGCATACAACCTAGGATAATATTTTCCAGAATTAATATTTAAAAACAAAGTTTAACGTACTCATGAGAGTATTTGAACTTGGTTGAAATCAAACATGTTAAACATGTGAACATAACTAAAATGTTGAACAATATGCTGTAAATATATATCGAATACAAAAGAAGGTACCAGAAGGCAAAATAGAGATCAGAGTCCAAATGATTACATAATAAGAGGTGGTTGGAAATATATGATAATCATGTGAATTAAGCTCAGCTGATAAACTTAAATTGACCTAATTAAACACAAAAGTTGAACTCAACCATCTAAAAAAATAATGGTTATGTAACGAAAAATGTGATCCAATAAAGAAGTAATAAATGAAATAGGCAATGAAAATAACGATGCATTAGTGAAAACATTAATTCTCAGAGCCAAAAAGAAATGTACTTCAAATACGATAGATTCAGAGCTTTCTAACATCAAACATTATCTAAAAATCAATGGCTACCCAGAAAAATTCATTGACAAATACAGTGAACAAAAACCTGATAAACCAAATGAAATCACAGTCAATAAAAAGCCTGTCCTCATTCAACTCAATTTTAAAGATGATGATGATATTGCTGAAAAAATCAGAAGACCTGGCTCAGCTTTCAAGAGAACTTATTATGCTGCAAAACTGGTTATATCGTACATAACAACATGTTCACTAAAACAATCAAAAGTCGACAGGTATCCTTCTCATGTTACCGCCAATTGCCTGTATAAATTTACGTGTACCTGCGGCAGCAGTTACATTGGCCGAACAGTAAGAAGGGCCTACCTACGTTTTAATGAACATATCCCCAAAAATCTACGACTCACAGAAATGAAAACATTTAACAGTGCAATCGCTAACACATTTGATTGACATAGGACACCAGATTGATATCAATAAATCATTCAAAGTATTAAATAGATAAAAAACTTCAAATCTTTTAAAATGTCCTGAACCAATTGCCATTAAACGAATGAAACCAAATTTGTGTCCATAAAGAAACTGTTATTAGCCTTTCTTTACCCTGGTAAGCTGACTTATGCATCGTTATTTTCATTGCCTATTTCATTTATTACTTCTTTATTGGATCACATTTTTCGTTACATAACCATTATTTTTTTAGATGGTTGAGTTCAACTTTTGTGTTTAATTAGGTCAATTTAAGTTTATCAGCTGAGCTTAATTCACATGATTATCATATATTTCCAACCACCTCTTATTATGTAATCATTTGGACTCTGATCTCTATTTTGCCTTCTGGTACCTTCTTTTGTATTCTATATATATTTACAGCATATTGTTCAACATTTTAGTTATGTTCACATGTTTGATTTCAACCAAGTTCAAATACTCTCATGAGTACGTTAAACTTTGTTTTTAAATATTAATTCTGGAAAATATTATCCTAGGTTGTATGCAGATGATGAGAAACCAATGAAATAAAATGAATTCATCTTATTCTGTACAAATATTTGTTCTTGCTCTTTTGAAATTAATAAAGGGAACTAAGTGTATGAAATAAATTTGTTATATGGAAAATAAAGGTCAATGGATGATTTGATATCAATTTCGTGAGCTGCTTCAACTAAATACTTAGCAATATAGGATGATAGTTGATTATCCTGTGATCCTATTTTCTCATTAGAGTTTGTTTGTTTCTGAAGCCAATTAGGTATATGTTTAGCTACCCTTATATAAAGATCACGGGTACATTTGTGTGTCCACAGATACATGTAAAATGATAGACACAGTAGGCCATTAAATGTTCATTTACAAGATGTTTAGGTTTGTTGTAAATCAAACGCCTACACTTTCGAATAAGATGAATTTAGTTAAACAAAATGCCCGCTACTCGAATCACCTGTTGATGTTAAACTGATGTAGACTGATTTCATAAATCCTAACAGGCCACATCATACTACAATCTTTCCAACAATCTATAAGCTTTCTAGGATATCCTTTCAACATTATAATTTGTGTACACTGCCGAGGACAATAATTATGAAAGCTTAGATACTTACCTGTTCAAATACTATCTAAAATCAAGTTAAATTATAAAGCAAAATAACTATAATTTCTCAATTTACCACCGCAAATTAATCTAAATTAAACAACCATTAACATTAATAAAGTTCTGGACAACTGTTTCACCTTTAGTACAATACTCTTCAGTTGTTTCACAGCAAAAAAACATTATCTAATTAAATATTACTTACCTAAATGTAAACTAACAGAGTTATATACATTAGTAATAAATCTAAATTGTATAGTCTATTAAAACAAATACACTTTTAATTAACAGTTCCTATTATTACTTTACAAAAAATGAAATCATTAAATTGATTAACTGATTTACAGTGATCACATTTAAATGAAACAAACTATTGTAACCATAGAATAACAAAAAAATGCATTATGAATATTACAATTTAAAAACAAAAAAAAACGTAATTTATTGATTGAATGTTTATTTTAATGAAACAAAAAACAAGAACTAACTGTATTACTTTATTGATTAAGTAAATACTTTATAAATTTTACAAACAAACTTTTATTACTTTTTATATTCAATGATTTGATTTTGATAAAGTGAATTTTGAATAGATTGAATTTCTGATAGGTAAAACAAAAAAAGATAGGGTTCTGGAGATGCGAACGCCAATGAAGTGTGCCTAGCTGATAATGCACGATTGATCTAAGCTCACTCCCCCCCCCTCAGGCCGACAATAGAAGGACCGAAATTGGGAACCGGAAAACGGAGAGAGTGTATAGTATTTTAGTCATGTCTTTATATATACATAAAATCAGAACACACAGTAAACCAATCACAAATCTAACATTGATACAGAACAAAGGAAAGAGTGGCAATGAATAGGTACAACTTGTACACAATTAAGTAGACGTAGTTCATAATGAATAACAATATACTAAGAGTAAATATACTAAACGAGAGGACCGGGTAGGGAGAACGTAACAATCATAGAAATTAAATGATTATATTGTCCACAGCTATAATAAATGAAATAATGTTCTAAAACACAGTTCTCGAAGATAATCAAACTTCATTATGTGCTCGGCATATCAGTAAAGCATGGATGCTTTGGAATTAAGACAGTGATTACTAATTGTATCGACTAATTGTTAAATTTCACTACAAAATAACCGTTAGAATTCTATTATTTCTGACTACAATGTAATGGTGCTGATGGTTAAACATCCACTTCAAGACCTGACGGAAACATGTTGCAGTTCCTATGAAGAAGAATCGAAGATGTAAATTGTTTAGGAACTCCATACAAGTGTTAGACAACTGTTCAACGGATGTCTTTAGTTTCCAGTGATTGCCTAACTTAGATCAGTACATTATGTTCGATTCAAATTCAACAATAATCCCCGTAATACCTACTTACAGTAACTAAAGTATTGAAGATTTCTAGAGTTTTATTCTAAAACCAAGAGTATACAGAGACTTCACAATAAACCATAGGAAATACTACAAATTTTATGTAATTAAGTTTCAATATAAACTACTGATGATTTCATTCCTTAAAATCTCAATTGGGAATGTGCTTTTAGTGACGTCTAACTCCGCCTGGAGTCCCTCTAGGGTTTCAGCCAGTCCAAAGCCCATATAAAGGAGGAGAGGTGGGCATGTAGTTAGTAACCCCATCCCGTAAAACAACAACCTTGCTATAAAAATGCTAACCAGTAAAAACCTTAATTGATTGATTTTAGTGACGTTTAGTTCATGAAAATCATGTCATAGACATATTGGAAACTGTCAATCAAATCATCTGAATATATTTTACAGACATTTAAAGTGAAACAAATTTATCTGGTAACAGTACTCTTTTCCACAAATTCATATTCATGTCAGTTCCATGTTGCGCACGTAGATACATGTTTGATAAGATATAGGTCAATTAATATAAGTGAGGATTCTGAAGTTACATAGCGGTAAAGTGGTGTGAAGGGTTGGGCGTTCAGCAACCTGAAGGCCGTGGGGTGGAATCTACGGTGTACACTGCCGAAGAGTCCTACTGTGGGACGTAAGGACTGTCCAGTGCTTTTTGCTTTTCAATGGTACTCAACCAACATCAATCTGTGACGAATTCAGTCAAATAAAACTTAACGCCAATCACTAAAAATCACATCAATTCAATTATTGTGTTTATTCAATTGCTGATTAGTTGTGGTGAGAAAATTTAACTGCATAATTATAAAATATACGAATAAATAGTTATTGAAGAGAAGGATAACAAATACATAATTATCAGAATGAACCGTGATATAGTGAGAGAAGAGCTCGAGTGTTCAATTCGGAATAACATTTAACGTAACGCATCCTATATAAGCTACTATAGCCATTTTATTTAAATCTAAAAAGGCATAGTGATCATTTATGGAGGCCACTTTGCCTCATTTGGGAACGCCTACCAGTATAGGTAGATAGCAGAGAACAGTCACACCATCCATCCTGTATTTGACTCTAAGCACTCTACTTCCGATTCATCCTTTGACGATATTGGGTTAAAGAAATGAATTGACACCTAAACTTTATACAAGAGAAGAGTTAGTCATTCATAATTTATGACCGGAGTTTAATGTGCAAAACGATTTGTAAGATTCATGGTCATAGTTTAATCATCTTATACGGTTATATTTATTTACTCATTTCCTTGAACTATGGTTATTATTATTAGTCATACGGTGGTGTCTACTCTGATTGTTTGATTTTCATTTATACATCACTTTCATTTTAACTGGACACTATTCACAGTTACTCTGTTCTCTCTAAAGTTTATCTATTTATAAAATCTTTAAGTCACCAACTATTTAATTGACTATTTTAATATTATATATTTGAATTTCACACCACAACTAATCAAAATATCATCCAAATATACAATCGAATTCAGGTGGTTGTGTGAAGATAAGTATTAATTTACGCTTAATGTATTCGTCACAGATTGATTTTATTGTGAAGCTTAAGGTGTACACTGATAAATAATCCCATACTAGGATGAAAAAACCAACTAGTAAACCCTGGTTTTCATTTATACCCGGATGATATCAGAAGCATAAGTACAGAACTGATATTCTGAATAGATAAAAGTACAAACAGTAATTTGATGTAATACCATTTTGATCAAGATTTGTATAACCTGAATGTGGATGTAATCACAGACTGATAGAAGCTATAGAAGTATTGTCAATAAATGTTTATTTAATTGTGTATACTAATAAACTTGCAAAACACTGAGCCTAGGTCCTTTAAATGTTAGGAAGAATACAAGGGTTTATGACCGACGATTACACAATTTTAATCGACTCAACCATCTGTCAGTAGTATCATTAATTAATGTCTGGTTTTCTATAAACGCAGATCATAGCTTACCACAAGAATATCGAAAAATGCATTAAAAAGCCAGTCACTAAGAAAATGTAATTATTACACCGAGTTATTAATCATACCTAAATAAACTTAATAATCACTTACCTATTCAAGCATTCATGCTAAAGGCAATCTGAAAACAAGTAATAATGCCCTTTCAATTTACACCAAATAATGCGAATTCTTTCTTGCTTCTTAAAATCACTAAAACTGTTAACGAATCATAACTGATGCTTTCCTTATAATAAACTTTGAAAGTTAATATGTTAAAACTGTCTCTAATTATCCTGTTCTTAATTGAACTAAACTAAATGCTGATGTTAATGTTGCATCACCTCGAGACCCCTGGGGCGGAATCTGAGGCGCGCACTTCTGACGAGTTTCACACTATAACGAGACAGCTGTCTAATGCATCCTGGTTTTCACTGGTACCCTAGAAAAATTAATCTCTGACATATTCAGTTATTTAAAAATACCAATCTCCACAGAAATAACCATCTCAATTCAATATATTCAATATATGCTCAGAGTAATGCGATGGGCAATATATGAAATACATCTTGTATTAAGAGATAACTGTGATTTGATCAACTTAAGCTAAATTGATTGCGAATAAACAGCTAGAAAAAAGTTTATTAACTTGTTTTGAAATACTTACGTATTCATAAAATAAATATTTTCTTCGATGAATCCTTGATAGGAAGGAGAATGAAAATAATTTTGAAGGAAATGAAGGAAGATTTTACGTGAGCATAATGAGAATTCGATAAGAATTAATTATTAATGGTTCTAAGAACTTTCATAAATACAAATGAAAGCCTGATAGAGCAAAAGTCAAAGTTAATTGTTCATATCATAAATGTCTTTTGATTTGATGTATTCACTGGAGAGTTGATGAATGTGCGAATTTCACAGCAGATGGATAAATCTCTTTTAGAAAACAACCAAGAAAATGCTGGTTTCTGCCATATGTTTAGATGAAAATGAGAGGTATATGACAAAAATTTGTTTATTATAACATGTAACAGACTGTATGCATCAATAGTTGGTCAACATTATGTACTCTATTAGTTACTTTCTAATTAGTAAATTTCACTAACTAAATTAGTATGATTTGTGTCAGGTGATTGTCTACTGTGTACTTTTTATGAAACTAATGTTAATTATTGAGTCTGTTAACATTTTGTCATTGAAGCTAGGACATTGATACTAATGTCGATTGGTACATAAGATCCATTTATTCGACGTTCATAATATCGTAATGCTTAAACTAGGCTGTGATGAATGACTAAAGTTGTGATTTGTAAGACCACAAATACTAAATTATTATTTAATAAATTTATATTCTTGTTTTCATTTGTCAATCAGAATCAATAATTTCATTTTCTTTTAAGCCATACTTTTGTTACCAAGTGTATTTTAATGAATTTGAAAAGTAATCCAATACGATTACAAGTGTTCACTGTGTTTCATTGTAAGTGAAACACTAATTATCAGTTTGATTATTGATACAAACTACGTAAAAAAAACATTGAGCACAATGCATGCAGTTTGTCAATTTTGTTTTGTAAGCTGAAGATACAATTTAGATTTTGGGGATTTTCATCAACCTATGTACACTGCAGCGGGCAATACACAGTACACATTGAGAAACAACCAAAAGCTAGAAATTATATGCAAAGTTAGACGAAATACTGAAGATGTTTGTCTTCAGTTCAACGCATTTAATATAGTATACACAATTTCTTTCGACTATGAACTAAGTGCTAAAACTGGATGGAAGCTCAGCCATAAGTAACTCAGCATAAGTTTCAGTCAGTTTACTTGAGAAAGATTAAAAAACTTATAATCTGAAGTATAGTTTTATTTTATGTAGATTGAGAAGTTTCCTATATACTAAATTAATTTCAGAGCTTTTCTCGTCATTCTGGACGACTTCTTAAGAACGCATTTCTGACAGAAGTACATATTCATAGGTAGATATTATTCTTAACATTTGCAATATAATTTATGCCATATCTAACATATCAGTCCATTTTCAATTCATTTAGTAAGCAAATGATATGTATTAGTGTATAGTTGTCATTAAATAATTCGTTTCTAGTCTTAAACTATACTTGTGTTTTTCATGATATGTGCTACACTAACCTGTTTATATAGTAGAGATGATGAAAACCTCATCAAACTTATACTTTAATATGGACATCAATCACTCAATAAATGAATGGAATTAATACCGGACCTACTGGATACAACATAATTATTGATAATTGTAAATAATCTCAGTCATATTTATTCATTTCAAACAGACTTTTTTCAATCTGATCAATGCTTTAACTACACTTACTTACTTACTTTACTTACTGACCGTTACTCCTCGCTGAGGAGCATAGGCCGCTCACCAGTGTTCTCCATTTAACTCTGTCCTGAGCAATCCTTTCCAGTTGTTTCCAGTTGCTGCTCATCCTTTTAATGTCTGCTTCCAATTCTCGACGCAGCGTGTTCTTTGGCCTTCCTCTTTTCCGTTTCCCAGCAGGATTCCATGTCAATGCTTGTCTTGTGATGCAGTCTGATGGTTTGCGTAGTGTATGTCCTATCCATTTCCACCGTCTTTTCCTAATTTCCTCTTCGGCTGGAAGTTGGTTTGTCCTCTCCCATAGTAAGTTGTTGCTGATGGTTTCCGGCCAACGGACATTCAGTATTTTTCGTAGGCAGTTGTTTATAAATACCTGTATCCGTCTGAGGATGTTTGCAGTAATTCTCCAGGTTTCAGCTCCATACAGCAGGACTGTCTTCACGTTCGAATTGAAGAGTCTGACTTTGAGGTTAGTTGATATTTGTTTTGAGTTCCAGATGTTTTTCAACTGCAGGAATGCTGCCCTTGCCTTGCCAACCCTTGTCTTTACATCTGCATCAGACCCTCCTTTTTCATCGATGATGCTCCCCAGATATGTGAAGGTATCCACCTCTTCCAGAGTTTCCCCATCAAGTTGAATTGGGTTGGTGCTCCCTGTGTTGTATTTGAGAATCTTGCTCTTACCCTTATGTATGTTCAACCCTACTGCTGCTGAAGTTGTTGCTACACTGATTGTCTTCGCTTGCATTTGTTGGTGTGTATGTGCTAAAAGAGCTAGATCATCTGCGAAGTCCAAATCATCGAGTTGCATCCTACTTGTCTATTGAATCCCGTACATTCCCTCAGATGTGGAGGTCTTCATGATCCAGTCGACCACTAGGAGGAAGAGAAAAGGTGACAGCAAGCAACCTTGTCTGACTCCGGTCCTCACTGAAAATGCAGTTGTCAGTTGTCCTCCATGCACAGTTTTGCACTGTGTTCCGTCGTAAGAGTTCCGGATGATGTTGACGAGTTTCTCTGGTACACCGTAGTGTCGAAGAAGTTTCCATAGTGTTCTCCTATCTATACTATGGAACGCCTTCTCATAATCAATCAAGTTGATGTACAGGGGCGAGTTCCATTCAATTGATTGTTCAACGATGATCCGTAGTGTTGCGATTTGGTCCGTGCACGACTGATCCTTCCGAAAACCAGCTTGTTGATCTCGAAGTTGAGTCTCCACTGAATCTTTCATTCTGTTCAACAATACTCTGTTAAAGATTTTCCCTGGTATCGACAGTAGCGTGATCCCTCTGTAGTTGTCACATTTGCTCAAATCTCCTTTCTTTGGTATCTTGATAAGATAACCTTCTTTCCAGTCTGCCGGCACTTGTTCTTCTTCCCAGATCTTTTTGAATAAAACGTGGAATATCTTTGCTGTTAGGTCGATATCTGACTTGAGTGCTTCAGCTGGTATATTGTCAGGTCCTGCTGCTTTCCCACTTTTGATTTGCCTGATGGCCATCTTGATTTCTTCCATCGTTGGTGGAGTGACATGTATCGGGAGATCTGTAGGTGCTGCTTCAATGTCCGGTGGGTTCGGTGGAGCTGGCCTATTTAGAAGTTCCTCAAAGTGTTCTACCCACCTATTCTTTTGTTCTTCAATCTCAGTGAGTGTCTTGCCTTCTTTGTTCTTGATCGGTCGCTCTGGTTTACCATGTTTATCTGCCAGTTTCTTCGTTGTGTCGTATAGCTGTTTCATATTTCCTTCTCTTGCAGCCTTCTCCGCTGTCGTTGCAAGGCTTTCGATGTATTTCCGTTTGTCAGCTCTAATGCTCTTCTTTACTTGCTTATTTGCTTCTGAGTATTCAGCTTGAGCCTTGATTTTTTCTGCTCTTGTTCGGCTGTTGTTGATTTCTATCTTCTTGTTCCTCCTTTGTTGAATTTTGCTCAATGTGTCAGTGGAGATCCATTCCTTATAATGGTGCTTCTTGCGGCCTAGAACCTCCTGACACGTTGACGTTAGTGCTTCTTTGATTTCTTCCCAGTTGTCCTCCATAGTGGTTTCTTCTTTCGGCAGATCTTGTAAGGCTTGGAACCTGTTGTTGAGAGATATTTTGAATTCATTGAGTTTGTCAGTGTCTCGGAGAAAGCCTGTATTGAACCGTTGTACTGCTGACACTCCAGTTGTCCACTGCTTCTTTAGCTTCAGTTTTATTTTAGAAACCACCAAGTGGTGGTCTGAAGCTATGTCAGCTCCTCTCCTGGTTCTTACATCTTCCATTGATCTTCTAAATTTTTTATTGATACATATATATGCTTTAACTAACCAATTAGAAAAAGGTTACTATGAGATTTCTACATTGGGAAACAGATGAATAAAAATTATTCGAAGGGAAAGTATTAACAAGAAATATACACATGGATATATCATTAATAATGATTGGTGAACTTAGTATTTAGATACTTTCAAACATTCATACAACGATGTTTATTTTAATTAATGAAAACATGTTACTCATTGGAAAACATTATGTAATGATAATAAATTCAATTCGTTAGTCATCTCTTATTAGTTGAAGTAAGGACATCAATCCTAATACAATACTAGACCCACCCACCTCCCTTCATCAATATATGAGAGTATATATACATGTAACTGTAGAAAAAGTTGTTATGTTGAAAGTGTTTTATTGTGACCAATACAGTTTTCTATATGCTTGTATGAAACAAGTATACACTTTATGTTTTCCTAGTAAACAACTATTTCTTTACATTTAATTACGTAAATAGTGCATAATTTCAATATTACAAAATAAAATTAAACATGCAACAAGATTACATCATAAATGATAATTATCATTATTTTCAATTTCAATGGAACTGTTTATTAATGCTTATAGTTGTTACTATGATTATAATGCCAGAGAAAACAACTTCAATGATAATACATCCTAGTTATCCTAATGATAATATTGCTACGATTAATACTGATGATGATTATGATATTGATTATAATGATCCAAGGCTTACAACTACTACTAATTATCATAATCAAAATAATCAACGACATTTAAATCAACAATTAACTAATCCATATCAATATGAATTAATTAAATATCCTATTCAAACTAATTATAAACGTGGTCCAGCACCTTTATTATCATCTTCAAGACATTCACCATCATTTTCATTCAATGGTGATATGCGTTTAATTTCAAATTTACGACATATGATGTCTGGAGGTAATCCATTAACTGCATTCGGGTAGCATTTCAATAGTATTTAATGCAAAACAGGTTTATGTTAGTGTTAACATTGGTATTCATTGCATAATCAGCATACATTGTTTATTGTAGTAATTGATGCTATGAAAAAATAAATAAATAAAATTATTAATATAATTAATGAGAAAAAAAAGACTTATTGTATGACAGCCAAATGAATAAAAGGTAGTACATTGATGAATGAGTAACAATAGTTTTAAATAGAATAAGAGCATCATTATAAACAGATTGTGACTGAAAAACGAAAAGTAGAACTTACGTCTTGTCCTAATTTAGAACTTGTTAGCTGAACGTAATTGTATTCCAGTGTTGATATTTACAATTGGACTCGAATTCATTGTCAAACAATACTGTCAAACAGTGTCAACCAATACTGTCTTCATCACTAGGTTACTGAGTTCAGATAGGCACATTTGCGCAACCGGCATGTATAAATAATCTTAAAGTAATTGTTTCGTGTCATTAATGTTGCTGTGGATAGAAATTTATTAGTTTCTGTTTACATATATGCACCTTGAGTAGATTGCCCCAATATGTGCATCCTCGATTCCATTTACCAACCTCAATTCAACTCTTATAGTGAACATGAACTACAGCTGTATCTAATAGATTTGCTTAGAAAACACTTACGACAACAGACATTGGTCAGTTTCTGCACATAACAACAGCAATCGAAAGAGACGGATACTTTGTAATTAAAAATAAAGGAAATTTCTTGATGAGACTATATTATAATACTTGACGAACAATCCGTGTGAAAATCGTTTCAAGATCACGCTACACGGTTGTAACGTGGTAGAAGTAGTCGTAGTGAGACTCATAGTAGTTATAATCATACTAGTAGCTTTTATGTACGTAATTTAGCTTAAACGTTTAAGAAATAGCCTTCACACTACACAATCATAGTATGTGAATAATATAAACAAACTGATATTTGTTAGATCTGTTTACTGAATAGGCGAAATTAGTCAACTACCTAATTTAAATTATATGCTCATAACATTTTATTAGCTTCGAAGAAATAAACCGCTTTTTCCGATGTTATTGTTATGATAAAACTGTTATTACTGATGCGTACGATTAATTAACTGAGTACAAAATTACAATGACAACGCCAATGATAGTGCATAGTCGGTCCTTATACGCCTGCCCAATGCCCACTTAATCCTAGGCCGTATTGAGGAACAACACAAGATTAATCAATTAACCATACAGAATCACATTATCTTTCAAACAATCCCCTGTATATACATAAAACTTGACCACTCTGTCAACCTATTAGAAAATTATCATTAATACAAAACAAGGGAGATAGTGATATTGAATTGGAGAACATATACAATGGGAGGATATGGACATAATAATGATAGAAATAAAATGTTTACTATACACAAGCAAAATAATTGAAACAGTCTTCTAAAATATACAGTTTCGACAGTTAGTTATCCTTCTTGAATCACTCAACATAATAGTTAATGAACGTTATATACATCATTCCATTTATGATTAAATAACTTTTTTATTTCAAGTGAACACATCTAAGTAGTAAGGACTAACAGTTCATATAAACTAGTCAGTGAATTGCAAACAAATGTCAAATGTGTTTACTATGATCAGATTATTTAATAATAATTTGTCAACAAAATATACTGAATTCATTTCTTAATCACTAGCATGATTATATTACTAAATCTTGGATAGGGTAACTCCTATCAAGTAAATTATTTAAAACAATAAAACTGTGGATTTCATGTGTTTAAGTAGATGGTTAAAATGATACTATGCAAAGTCTAAACTTCACATCACCCAAAAATTATCAGTTAGAGGACGTACTACTGTTAGCATAGATTAGTATGGACAGTTATTTCCTTTCAGTCTGAAACTAATTAGCAGTACAAATAGTCAATCCAACACTAGATATGATCCAAGACTTTTAATTATTTTGGTGAGCACTAGTAAACAACTTCAGACTAAGAGACAATAACTATTTAATATCCCCTGTATACTTAGCTTATCTTATTGTAGTATGAAAACTACCTTTAACCAATTACTACAAATTTCTATTTTCTAATAACTTTGATAACACGATAAACACTACATTGTACAGACAAACACGATCCTTGTACTACTTTCAGCAACCAAACAGCCAAAATAGTAAACAGATTCTGCTTACCGAAAACTTAATCATAGCATAATAGGGAAACTATACAGCATATACAAATGGGTTTGTATTAATGACGTTTGTAGTACAATTCGGTACAGCATCATCGACGTCGTATACTCATTTTTACGAACTGAAATTCTTCATAGTAGAACGCAAATAGTGTAGAAGCAACCTGTAGCACAATAAGCTTTCGAAAAATAGACCGTAATTCTAACCAACCTGTACGATAAATCAAAAGACCTGAGTAAGGAAACCTCAAACGCATAAATAACTATGTTTGTATAATTCTTGTAATGATGGAAAAGTTTTATTATTCACGACGAATGTGTAGTTGTGTCGCTGATGTTGTCTGGTAGCACAAATAAAGTAATTTAACGCAGGAAAAGAATAATACATGTGAATAAACTATTACTGTGAATATGTCACGATTAAATAAACTATTGAAATCAAACGGTGATGAAAAGAAAGGGAGAATTCAATCCATTTCTCTAATGGTATATCATATGGCAACCTAAACTGAAACTGTAGAGTACATAAGAACAAGAACAACAAGAATAGTAGTTCGAGATACTTATTAATGTAAAGTGAATGGCATCTCTGAGGAAAGTATGATAAGGCAGAAAGTAGTACTTCTTGAATTCCCATGAGTAACCATTAGCTTATCAAGGATATAATACAAATAAAATTTCACACTAACACTAGTGGTCCTTAGAAAATTGTAGTAATATTTCAATACAGATTCCAGTTAGCATGAAACCATACTCGAACATAACACACTTGTGAACTGAAAATCACTTAGCTGGTCATACACAACGCAAAATCTGAATAAAGTTGTCAAACTTCACAGTTGAGAACGAACAAATGAATCGTTAGGCCTAAGACCTAAAAGAAGACTAATAAATGGACCAATCAACACGGCTGTAATCAACTTGAATCATGTCACCAAAAGTACTAAACTACTAATATCCACTATTTTGTCGAGCTAACAAGGAGCTCGAGGTTTCTGGATGAGTTTCAGATCAATGTCATTTCATAACCACATCTCTAACAAATATTTATTATGTTTGACTGAATATATCACAGATTGATGTTGGCAGGATACCATTGACAACAAGGGAGCACTGGACCGCTGTTTCGTTCTAGTGTGGAACTCTTCATCAGTGCGCACCCACGATTCCGCACCAGGGGCTTCAGGTTGGCGCGAACGCCTAACCATCTGCACCACTGGGTCGGCATCCAATGGTAGAATTCCCACTTCCATCAAATTGTGATATATATAGCGCGACGATCATCCATTGTCAATGGTGATAGCTGTCTCACTCCCGACAAGTTTGAACTCCACCAATCAAGACTAAAATATTTATTATCTTAATTCTAAGGTCGTTTCACATGAGTAAAGCTTATATAAACCACCTCAATCGATCAACTAGCCATTCATATTTACTGTCCTATAAGTAACTTTAGAGCAGTCGATCGAGTAAGATCAAGGGGTTTTCATTCTGACGTTGATCGAACCCAAAGTTATTACCTCGTATGACATGAAAATCTATAGGTTAAGTGTAATTTTTACTTTTGAAGATCTACGTAAAAGAGAAATAAGTTTAGACCGAAAATTTACATTATGAATTTCTAAGTTTTCTAGAGTACTAATCTAACTTTACAGCACCATACATGATTAATGAGAATTAAAACTACAAATCAAATAAATGGCCAGATTTTCACAATCAACTATTAGGTAGCCTGATCTCGACACGTCGCTGAAAGAACAAATGCAACTAAAAGGTGTAAAACAGAGGACAAACTCCCAAAATGCAAAAATACTAATGTTTCTTCCAGGAAAATTGTGACAAAATCAGTCGCTACCTCTTGATCTCAATTCGTACATAAATTCAGTGGAATAAAACTGACTGTTCATAAATGCAGTAGGATGACTGTCTACATAAACATATCATATTTCTGTTGGCTTACTCAAGCGTTCTAATTGTTTTAAGTAA
The DNA here is from genome assembly GCA_034768735.1 of Schistosoma mekongi. Lineage (NCBI taxonomy): Eukaryota > Metazoa > Platyhelminthes > Trematoda > Strigeidida > Schistosomatidae > Schistosoma > Schistosoma mekongi. The sequence continues at coordinate 65,580,696 of CM068306.1, read as the reverse complement.
AGTGGTTTTATAAGTTATTCTATTAATGAATAATTCGATGTAAAAGCAGACAAGATATTCCTTACTATCATAAATATTTAGTTACAAAATGAGTCAATTAAGACCTTCGTACTAAAGTATTAGACTGAAATTTAGATGTACATTCACCGAGTAACTTGTTTCATACAGAGGTTATGTGAATCAAAAAAATTAAATGATTTCAGGACAATTTCAATTCAAAATAGTGATTTGTACGATGCAGTACAACTTTGCTTACTTCAATATTAGTGTCACTCCTTAGCGACTAAATTTATGGAGACAACACTGTTTGTTAGGCAGATGAACGACGGCATAAAACATTGGAAAATAAAGGACTGCTGAGAGGTATTTCAAAATGTCAGTACTAACTACAGCATCATTCATCAATGATTGAATAGAAAGGATATCATTTGAATGCCAGATGGTTAATTACCCTGATAATAATTTTACTGGTAACGTGACTATTGTAATAGTGAATAGTATCACTAATTGACCAGTGTTAAAAAGCCATTGAAAGCCAAGAAGGAATGAACAGGTAACTTGTCCAAGCATAGGACTCAACAGAAGCCCACAGCGTACAAATGCTTAAAAAGAAAGGCTTATATATATAACCCTAAGACTATCCCCTCACAATACAATTTAATCGAACTAGCAAGAAGAAGACTCAATAACACTGTGAACTCTATGTACAGTCGTATTACAAACCATTTACCTTCTTACAAAGAATTCAAACAGTAAAGTACGCTTTATTCAAAGAAATAAGTCACTATACGATATATTTTTGATTTGAGAAATTGTAAAACCGATTATAAAAGTTAAAGAATTTCATAGATCATCTACAATTAAATTTTATTAACTTTCTGATGATAAGATTCTTAAATTTAAGCTATACTCATTGAAATGTAAAAGCTTTAAATTTATTTTAATAGCTATTCATTATTAATTTACTGTATTCAGTAGACAAGACTACACAATCTATCTATATTGCTCTGTAGAAAAAAATATATATTAATAGGAAGTAATTACGTTTACTAGTATAATTTATTGATAAGAAACGATTTGCCTCAAGTCAATGATATCAAAAAAAAAAAAGAAAAACTCAATTTTAACGAAAACAAAATTAAATGTGTATTATTTTCCACTAATGAAATTACATCATGGAAAATAGAAATAGACCAAGATAACACTAAACATTTGAAAGGTGATGTACAAGAAAGTACAAGTGCAAGATGGAGTCAGTGCATAATTACAAACAAACAAAAACTTATACAAACAATACTATTAGTAGTAAAGAAAGCATGAACTTTACAATCTATAGACAATGATGTCTACGAAGCAAAAAAAAGAAAACAGAATTAGAGGAAGAAAGAAGTGGGGAAAACGGGGGTTGGAAAAAAAACACAGTATGTATATCACACAACATAAAAATCTATGGAATAAATAGATACACATATTACTCCGAAGTTCAGCAATTTCTTTCAATGGCCATATTAAATACATACATAAAGAGAAAATATTAAACCCTTCTATGTCTAATATAGAAAATTAACAATAATAATAATCCGGTTAAAAATGGTATTGCATAAAAATCCCAATCCATAAATAATTCCATATGTTCAGAAGGATGAGATGAGTCTACGCCACTTTCCTTCTCGTGTTCCTCTGATGATCTACCAAATATACGCCCAATATATTGAAACTGCAAGAGATGAAAGAAACAGACAAGAATAGAATGAAAACAATATAAGTTTCTTTCAGAAAAAACATCAACAATAACTTGGTAAATGAAAAATGACTCGTACTTTTCTGTAAGCAATTAAAATAAACACATGGTTGGCGTATTCGAGGAGCCTTTAACAAGTATTTCTTGGTAAATACACGTTATGAATAGATTTTCAATAAAGAATATACAACTGAAACTAAACATGAGTGAGCTAATTGATAAACCAGATGTAAGCATACTTAAAAAACCAAGTAAAATCACATGATGCAGTCTCTTGGCAATAAGTCAGTTACAAAGAAAATAAGTGATTTCATTGAATACAAATTAATTAGAAACAACTACAGTTAGTAGTTGAATTGCATGTATGTATGCACAACAGAGTAGAAATCACATACAAAGGTGCCACACATTAATAGCGCAGCAGGATGAACACCAAATAAGTAGAAACAGTAGTTATGCTAGTAAGAGAAAAGTGTAGACATATAAAATATGATACACGCAGAGAAAACTAGTTCATAAAAGGTATAAAAGAATTTGAAGCTCACAACTTGAGAGGGAACAAAGAGTGACTACACTAGCGCCACCGTGACTGATTCTGAGTCATGTCACACAACGTCCCCAACTGTTGATTAGAAGAATCGCGTGGACTCCAACCAAGTGGTTGGGACCTGTCAACATGATCCAGATCAATACTCAATAACTTCTTGGAGTGATGCAATGTATTTGTTTGGCCGCCCCTAGATTTCCCCAATCCTACTCCAATATGACTTAACATTGAGCGTCGAGGTATTCGATGGTTGCGCATTCGTAATACATGTCCCAACTATCTCAGTTGATGAAGATTCATAACCTCATCAACTGATTTACCATATTTCCTCAAAACCTGCGTCTAGCCCGATTATTACTTACGCAGTGGTCCCAAAAACGCGAAGGCCAAGCATCAATAGTTTACGAGTATCATCTACAGTCAAAATAGTGATATTCGTTGACTTGAAAGTAGTATTCGATTCCATACAACAATAGATTCTGTGGGAATATCTGTCATCAAAAAACCTGTTTCAAAGATGCACAAGCCTTGTGACGGTTCTTTACTTGAAGATTTCTGGTTTAGTCAAAGATAATGGTGAATTGAGTAGCGATGCAAGAATAACTGAGATGAAATTCTCCCTCTCTCTCTCTCGCTGTAAATACAGACTGGTGCTTTAGGATTGATCTTCGTTATCGGTAGACTGACTACGGAGGGTAAATCAGTTAAATGGATTAGCAACTTCACTTATTTCAGATGTCTCATCAACCTTGGTATGATGTCCGATGAAATCTCGGCACAGTTTTTGAAAGCTCGCTTGGCACTTTTTAAATGGAGTCACTTGTACAGTAAGCGAAATGCTCATACGTTCGTGGTTAGAAACCTACAATACCGACAAACTAATAACGCTATCTATGCAACATGAAGCAATTATAAAGCAATAATATAAAGTTTGAGTCCTAGTGGATAGTAGATGTGCATTACTAATCTCATACAATAACAAAACAGTAGTTTTGTGCCTCCTGATTTTCAACTGTATTCCAATCACAGTCAATCTGTGACGGACACTACTTCTATTCTCAATAAATATTGACCAATTTTAGTGATCACTTATCTGTATATGCCAGTGAACATAATTCTTAGAATTACTGGACGAAAATAGTTAATAACCAAATATATAGTGTATAAGGGAATAACAACAACCACACATGATCTTCTATCTCACACAAATCATTCGAACAATCATGCGAACAGTTTTAAATACCATAAGTAACTTACGAAACTTGAATTACAGAAGAATTCCATAACAAAATAAAATGAAAGACGTATAAGTGCTAAGCAGACAGCGACTCGTGCATCAATAGATGCTTCGGCAGCCATATCGTAAAATCGTTTGGCCAAGTAAAGATCCTAGAAGACAATATTACGATTTAACAATTATAGTAATAATGGATTACTGAGATAATGTTCACTAAAGGATAACCTAGCGATAAGTATTTCAAAGTTTTAACGAAAAGCCAAAATGTATAGTTACCTAGGTGAAACGGACGTCATCTTATAACATTACTGTAGTTGCATTATACAATGAGGTAGTTTGATTTGCAAAAAATGAATCCTTGGGTCTTCACTCAATGGTTGTTTCCATGACAGTGCACCTGTTACAAGAAATGAGGGTCCTGAAGTTCTATTTAGCGATGAGTTGTCGGTTTTCTGTTTCTGTGTAAGACCTAAGAATCCAACAACATAGATGTCTAGAGAACCCTCTGGTTGCCAATATCTTTTAGTTGATATCTACCCATGATGAAAACTATGGGCGAATTGGGGAGTGTATGAAATGGGTCGTTAAATTAAATGTGTAAAAATAAATAAATTGCATAGGAAAAACTAGAACTGTTAATACCTATCTATAATTGTGTCTAAGCTATAATCTGTTGGAATATAAGAAAGTTCTAGTGTCAAGTTGATACCCAGTTTAATCTAATTTGTTGCACAAGATTCATACGACGAAACGTCTCTCTGACTAACAAATAAATATTTTATTTAGATGAATATATCACAGATTGATGTTGGCAGGGTACCAGTGGTGCAGATGGTTAGGCGTCCGCGTCAACCTGAAGCCCCTGGTGCGGAATCTGGGGTCCGCACTGCTGAGGAGTTCCATACTAGAATGAAACAGCTGCCCAGTGCTCCCTGGTTTTCAATGGTACCCTGCCAACATCAATCTATGATATATTCATTCAAATAAAATAACCAATCTCCACAAAAATAGCCATCCCAATTGAAATAAATATTTATTAATTACTGATAATTATAAGTCTACGAGTTCGTTTCACTGTGAGATATAACTGGATCACTCAAAGTGAAATAGATCTAGAGGTATCTGAAGCTGAATCTTAGTGATTAAAGGTTTAATTATTAAGCCACTAAGTTGAAAAATATGTCAAAACTATCCAACAACCGTGCTGCGGCAAACATACTTATAATCACGCAAGTGGGAAACAACGTGTCTGTGTGCATCCGATTTTAAATGTGCTAGTAGTTAATGATAGTTGAATCATATCGACTGTGTGTAAATGTCAGGTGATTTCATACTACAATTGAACTAAAAACCGAATCTAACTTATCCTTATTCAATAGTCAGATCTAGTTTCCTGCTACAGCATTAGGAAGAATATACTGAGAGACAAAAGAATTACAAATAAGTAGTGATAACTTACTCGTTTTAATCCTAGTCCTTGTTCATGCATATAACCTAAGTTAAACATTGCTTGGGCATTATGATGTTGATCAGAAGCAGTACGATAATGTTGAATAGCTTTTTGATAATTAACATCGGTACCAAGTCCATAGTAATAGTAATCACCCAATTTCACACGGGAACTTGTGGAACCTGCAAAAATGTATTAATAGTGTGAAATTGGTACCACTCATCGATACTTGATACAGTAATATAAAGTGAGACAAATTACAAAATACGTGTAGTCTTGGTCTTAATTCATTGAATAACAATGAGAGAATAGCGCAAAAAACATACGAGTTACAAAAGTAGAATTTAAATCAAGAAATAATTTATTCAAAAAATCGCTTTAACCATCAGAGACCGACTTTGACTAGAAAATAATTCATATAGGTCTATATGGGGAAGGATTTTGTGTGATGAGATGAAATTAACAAAATGAATAATAAAGGATTTGAAATAATCCAGTAGGGAAAATATTAAGTATGAATAAATGCTGAGAAAATAGTTTGTTAAAATAAAATGCAAATGTATGTTTAAAAAACTACTAGAAATTAAAACAGGGGAAATCGATTTTGAGCTATACCACTCAACATCTTTAATCAGTGATCGTGATTATCACGCGGAATTAGTCGGATAATCTGCTCAAACAAATGGTCAACAACTTCACGGACTAAAGACATGTATCAGTTTGGTAGACAATAGCACTTTCCATATAATGTGACTCAAATATATATATATATATATATATATATATATATATATATATATATCTGTAATCCCCAACCAATCACAGGTCACTTTGACTGGACATATCACTTTTATTACAGATTTCGTAACCAAAACAACGATTATCAAAATTTACAACAACCATATTAAGTTGGGGGTGCTGAGTTTAACTGTGGCGACTGTTGATGTTAATATAACTATTAATCGACATAACACAATTTACACTAGGTTGTTCTAATATCTATCCATCTATCAGTTAGTCAGCTGGAACAAAAATAAGCTCTGAATAGGGTAACCTATCCTAATTTATGGACTTCCAAAACAACGGACATATTGTGAGCAGTTAGTGACATCAACGGTGCATGTCAAAAAAAACTTACTGAAAGTAATAAAAAACACTTCGTTTGATAAATAATAAAGTCATGTGAATAAGAGGTTGCAGGAACATCACTTAAAATTATGTCTAAGATCTATATGTCATGAATAGCTGTTTACTAAACTACATGAATAAGGGTGGCAGCCACAACAACTTGAAAGAAGAAACTATGATTGATAGAACTTCGACAACTGTATAGTAACTTAAATGAAGTCTGAAATAATATTCGGGGATATACCTATCCCCTTGTGACCACCTTATTATCGTATATATATATATATATATATATATATATATATATATATATATATATATATATATATATAGATAGATAGATAGATAGATAGATAGATAGATAGATAGATATAGATATATATATATATAACCTAAGTTTTAGATTACTACTTAATTTATTGAAGATGGTCTTCGCCACTGTTGTGACGGAACAAAGAACTGGAAAGTATAATTTTTGGAGATTGACTAACATTCACTAAATACGATATTTTTACTCCTCAAATTGTTAGCTTTCCATAGACTTATTAACTATTGTTACACATATTTTCGTCCTCAAGTTATTATAATTTTACTACGAACCCATTATCTTGTTTTCTGTATGCAACTCCCCTAGTTCGGTCTTCATTGTTTTGTATGTTCTCTTACGTTTTGCTTTACCATCTGCCGTATATAATCAGCTGTTTCTACTCAATAAATGAGTTGGCATCAACTCTTAATCGGTGTCGTTCTTTTCATTCACTACCTATGGGGAAAGCTATAGTCACTGTGGAGGCGTGTCAAATAATAGATGTTCACGTGTATCATGTCACTGACAATAGTCACAAGTCCCATTGACCCGTTAAGCAGCAAGGTCAATGAATCGTCCATTTTGGTTACTTGTGTTTTTCCCGGGTACCACCACTCCTCAAGGTCATTTTAGTCACGCAATAGGGTCAGCTAATTAATAGCTAAGAAGAACTAGCTAGATGCTCCGTCCTAAAATAAGACCCTTTAGAGGCATATAATTCTAATCCCACATTGAAATGACAACGAAACCTACAAATTCCAACACAAGAATCACTAAGGCAGGAATTATTTTTTTGTCAAACCTATTTTCTTCTAAATTATATGTAGTAGGATGACTGGTGTTTGTTTGTTAATGCATTTTTAATTCTTGTAGACAAATATTTTTAAATAACAGATATGCGTATAACCTTTATACAATAGTAATTAATTAAATTTTGACTTTTGAAGAAATGAAAATATAATGTTGACAATAATCGATACGGTTAAGTAACATAGCTGCAATTTATAAAAAAAATTGTCATAAAGAAATGAATTTACCTTGCGTTGCCGATCGTTGCCATTGTGTAAACGCACGCTTATAAATTTCATGCTTTGGAATTCCTGTAGCTTTCTCTACTAAGACAGAAAAAAAAAAGGAACATATTATCATCGTTATGGTGTAATACAAACTGTTGACACTAAGCTAAAAATATTTTGTAATTATACCGTGAGTAGTTAACAGTGCTCTTTTCGACTTATTCGGGACTCCTAAGTTGGATGTCCCAGCATTGAAATGTATATTTTCACAGCGGCGCAGAAACTAATGGCCTTCACTTTAACTTGACCTGTTCAAACATACAGCAGCATAGAGTTCATAAACTAGCTTATTATTCTGACAATGTATGTATGTATGTACAATCAACATAGAACATGTGTGCAATGACAATGACTATTCACTAAATAATATACAACACCGATCCAAACTGACATATAATGAAATTATTGTTTTCTCTCAGTGAGTCTAAAAATAGACCAACTTCTTCAGACAGTATAATTCCACAAGTAAGCAGGAAAAACGAATGAATCAGCACACAGATCTTGCGCATAAATACAAAATATGTTCTTGGAAATAGGGTTAAAAAATAGCGTACCAAAACACGAAAGGATCACTAAGGAATAAGCATTGATGGAAGCAGGAGACGTGGAAAATGAGTAATATAGGCATTTTTAGCATGAAAAAAAATCCAAATCTTCAGGGGTAAACTAAAAGTTATTGTGTAGGGACCTAGGCAGTCCCAATAAAAGTGACTGGTCAAATTACGTTCCAAATATTAACAATAGGAAAGCACAAATCCTTACAATTAATAAATTTTTTGAATTTCTTGACAATAATCTGTATGGTAGTTGAAGTACACAAAAATGGGTTATCCGCACTAAAGCATAGAGTAATTGATAATATTATCACTAACCAATGCATTTTAAATGTACGTATATTACTTTTAAGTATACATTGTTTATGTAAAAAAGTTAGAGAAAGAAAATATTGAATCCCCCATACATAGTAAGAAAATACTTGCCTTCTTCTAAAATAAAAGCTACATTACTTTGAGCCACTTCATAACCGAGTTCTGCTAATAGTTGATATGTAACAAATGCTTCATGATAACGACGATTACGAAAAGCGGAATATGCAGACATGAATAATTTTGACCAACGACCACGTTCAGCTACATTTTTAAAAAGCTAAATGAATAAACAGTTAACAATTGCAAAAAAACAAATCTTAATGTTTGTCAGGTATGGATCATTGAAGTGCTTTCTTTCTCAAATAAGTTTACATATCGAAAAATCTCCATTATTTTTAATTCGAACAAAAATTCATACAGTTTGATGAATGTGAAAAGGAAGGCAATAAAGTTACAATAAAAAATGCAAAGCATATAAATTGGAGAAAAAAAATATCCTGTGACATTTATTTACGATGGTATAATAATCTGGTTCACTATGCTTTTAAAAATCCCAGTGAAATGAGACCAGCAACAAATGCAGGGAGAATTATGTTGCTAATGTAAATGCTTGAAACAATAGATGGGTGTACTTTTCAAGTTATTGTGTTGATTTCAATCGACTTTAACTGTAAATTATGACAGGAGACTACTTGGATACTGTTGAATCAGTCTTAGCTTATATCCCTCCCCTGAGCAAAGTGAATTAATATTGTTAGGCTTAATTGCGTTAGCCTACATTACAAACCACGGTAGATGTGATTGTAGATTGATACGCTATAACCAATACAGTTAACATGGGTCTCAATGACAATTCATTCATATTAAGAAACTCCCTATAAATATGTTGGTAATGACTAGTAGCAAATCGCCAGTTCCAAACATGGTCAATTAGTGCAAAAGATATTTAGTTTAAACGCACTTAATAACGAATGTTTTTGAAACGTTATTAGTGTACTGTAGAACTATTAAGTCAATAGTTCTGAAGTGAAGAGTAAATTTGTAGATAATAAGAGCATGTTAAGGAAGTAAATCTACAATGATCAATATAGTTCGAATGCGTTATTTGTACCTAGTTGCCGCCTACTTTCATCGTTTGCAACCTGAAAAGACAGTTATTACATAAAAGCGAACTTATCGATCTGTTCAAAATTATTATAATTAGAATAAGATGATGATGTACAATAACATCATTACTAGTCAACAGTAATCAATATAACCCATAGAGTACTAAAAGTACCAAGATGAAGGTAAATGTGCATGTAATCTAAATGAGAAGTATGAAATAATCCTAAAAGCAAAATGTAGGTGCAAACGTAGAATGGACACAAGTCCCACTGGAATCGATTCTGGAGCATTACCCACAAAACTCCGACTACTGATTACAATTATTTTGCCGATACTAAGTAGGGAGTTGTGCGTATCAACACGACACGGACTGCTAAATAATAACCTCAGAAGTTTGCTTACCCTCGATTGACTATTTCTAGCCCCTTCTAAACTTACACTTACTCAAGTAAATAATATATACGGGAGAAAGTGATGACAACCCATTACTCCAACTGCAGACAGTGAAATTCGATGGTGTTCGCAAACTAAATCCAAAGATACGCATTACTAAAAACGCAAAGAAAACTACGTATTATTAGTCATTCGCAGGATGACCGAAATGCCCCTGAACCCGTCAGAAGTCATATTCCTAAAATTTCATCCATACGTAAACTTCAAAACAATCAGTATTGAAATAGAAGTAATGATATGATCAATTTGATCTTAAATTGGATATGAGTGGATCACTGGGTGGAGTTAACAACGCGAACCTTTCAGGTGGTTGACAGGTTATTTCAATTCTTCATACAATGATAAAATATCTATACGTGTATGGGTTTACATTTACGCTGATTACCTAAACGTGTTAACGATTTGAAGGAAATACAAAATTGAACCAATATGGTAAACAAGTTACTTTGAGAAATCATGACATAAAGTAAAGGAATTTGAAATAACGAGATGAGGTCATTGTGTCATTGAAGAGTTATCTATGCTCAATGAGTTTCTGTCAATCTTGCTATACAGCTAAGACGTCTTTATTTGAAATAATTCCAAACAAGACCAAGCAAAGGCAACTATAGTTATTGAATTGAGATAAAAAGCAGGAATCAATTTCGAAAATTCACTTATTTTCTAGGGTGAGCGGATTTTACAGTTTATGAAGAATATATAGTAAGTGAAGCTAACAATGATTACTTGCTGCTGTAATTTCCACACTAACTCACCATGAGTGAAGTTGGAAAAGTATGTGACAGAATTTTTATATTATTATGAATGCATAATTTCAGACTAACATATTGTTACATAGGATTCAACTAACTACTAACAAGTAGTATTTGGGATTATAGAAATCAAGTTGTTTAATGAGTCAAAAAAATAGAGAAATTCTTATTTACAATGATACTTCAAATATGCATATTAAAGTTTTAATTTGGTTTTCCTTATTCGAATCACTACGACTAGCTGTAGTCGTAGTTATTACTACTAAACACAAGTATTTGACATAGGAAAAATAAAAAATCTTACTTAGTGTTTGGAAACTCAAAATATTGGAAGTTAGATATGAATGAAATTGGGTTGTGGCTGACAAATGAGACCCAAGATGCACATTTCGTCCTACTTAGAACTGGTTAGATGAACGTGTCTACATCACATCATTGATCCTAACATCAGGATTCGAGCACAATCCACTGAACTGCTGAGCACATTTAACCGAACCTGCCCAATAGTTACGTGTATATAAGTTATGTTATTTCATTTCCCCAGTAATGCTGCTGGTCATACATGTGAATTAACGCCAAATGAAGACAGTCCCCTTATGATGTACATATGGGAAGAGTGCTAAACTGAGTTCCTTAACAGCATCAACAGGACGATGCAAAGACTTACAAATCATAGGAACCAAGCACAAAACTTCACCATTAGTCGAACATTCCAGAACATTTTAGTTTCCAATGCATATAAGTAAAACGGTCACAACGGCAGAAAGGATTAAAAATATAAAAAAGAGTTAGTGTAAATCAACCAATTTCATATCAGTCCGTTATGAAAACTAAATTCAAAATAATGAATCTTCATAAGCCTCATAAACTAAATAATGACAACAATGTGCTCACATTAGTCAATAACTGTGATGAACTCTTAGAATTCCAGCATAAAATTGTGATCGTCACAATTTAACATACATCATTGAAATCATTAGATAATGCTATATCACAAACTGTTTGCAAATGACAATGCGAATAGTTACATCCCAATAAAACAGTTTGGAAATACCGTGTTTGTCAAATCTGAAAACTCTGAGTTTAATCAATAGTGAGAAAATGGATGTGTACAGTTGATGAATTCCGAACTAAGACAAAACAACTATCCAATGGTTCAAAGTTTATATGGGTTCGTGATGGAAACTAATTTCGAAATGAAGAGCCTCTGCAAACATCCTAAGCTAATGATAGCCACTATGTGGTCCAATTTAAAAAAGAGTAAGAAATCTGTCAAAAACTTGACGAAAAACAACTGAACGTATAATAGTATGCTAATTTACTGGCTCACTCAGATGATGCTAAACGAAGGATTTTATATGTAGAAGCAATATACGCCATTAACTTACTTCGGCAGCGGTGCTACAGGACCTTAATACTCCTGTACCTTTAGCATGCATTTCAGCCAGATGATAAAAAGCCAATACATTTCCCTGCTGAGATGCCATAGTGAAGTACTTCAAGGCCAATTTATAATCCGTTTTTATGCCATGAGTACCTAGATGTTAAGTTAACAAATAGAAAATGCCTTTATTTTTTTACAGATGAATATTACATAAGAGATTTATTTTTCAAAGAGTGGCGTTTCATCGAAAATTGCTTAAGATAAATTGAGTCGTGAAAATTAACATATTTCCATTACTCAACGATTTGAAGGATAAAACTGTAATATATTTACGTGAATATATTCCACACATGACACAACAAAATGTGGTCGTACCATAGAAATCATAAAAACTGGAACATTCTTAGTAGGCTGGCATCACTTCAACTATTGTACTAGGAATAACTGGCATATAAGTGACTACCGTGACTTGTAACCACAGGACAGTTTAACATTGAATAAGTAACGTACAAAGTCACAAGAACTCCATTAAAAAAATTTTTGCTGACAATTTATACACTGTTCTCTTTACTTATTATATACATAGGCATATAAACCATAATAATAGTAGCAATCAATCGTTATCATTACAGACAATTTTGAATGCTTAGCTTCTATTTAAAACCCAGATTATCAAAAAGTGTAAAAGAGACCTGCTCCTTATATCGGAAGGAATGGCCAATCAACAATTATCATTTTACCTACTTTCAGTATTATCTAACAGTTGCAAAGTATTTCCTGAATTTCGACTTAAAATATAATAAGCTCAAATACTGCAAAAAGATAAGTGTTTACAGATAACCTACACATGGCCATTTCCGTTGAATTTTACTTGACCATTAAAATCACTGTGAATAGTTGTACTGTGTCGAATAGACATGTTAACTACGTAAATTACATTCAGAAGCCTTAATTTAGTGAAATAACTGACTTACCAAATAGTATAATTGGAATTAAGAGATGAGAGAGTTTAACATATTGATATAAGTACTTTTAAAATCGAAATATGAACTTGCTAAATAATTGACAATGTCTATGTAAAAACATGTTACAAAATGGTCAATAAATTTACATTTTGCGACTCTTTAGACTGAAATACTTACAAATATTATTCCGGAAAATTTGAAAGTATAACAAGTTTTCATAAAGATAAATGTAAAGTAAATATATATGAACTAAAAATTCAAGTTGGTAACCTTACCATTACCTAAGAATAGACGACCAAGATGTAACTGAGCTTCAGGCCAACCTTGATCAGCAGCCTTCAGAAATAATTCCAATGCGGTGACTGGTTTGACGGGCAAACCGGCACGACCATACAGATAGGCCAGCGCTAAACCTGTTTGTCCTATTGGATTATTCTCTTCAGCTGATTTACGCAAATATTTCAAGGCCTTAATCGAGTCGTTGGGTACAGCTGAGCTACCCACCATGTACATCTTTAAAAAAGGGAATACATAAATCAAACAATTCACAACATAGCCGGTAAGATGATAAAAGAAATATTATTAAAGTCAAACATAAGTGGCATTAAATATGGTTAACAAAAAACTGTGCTTTTGGTGAGTAGAGTTGCTGACAGTCTGAAGAAGCGTCCAGCATATACACATACAAGTTATTGATAATTAATTGCAATCCAAGTGGAAAAGCCTAAATGATTGGTTTACTGTAGAATCGTGTAGAATGAAGAACAGTAACGTTAAATAAAGATCCGTTCGTTCCCCATGAATTTATATTACGTCACTACCATACATGACTCACAATCGACATTGCTGCTATTCATATTATACCGTGCTTGAACATATACCGTGAAGACTAAGACTTAGGCATGAGATGAGTAAATATTAATTGTAGTTTTATCGAGATTGTGTCGTCAAACTATTAGATGATTCCATTTTGTATGGTGTTTTTTGTTACTTAAGTATGCCAAGTTATTTTTCATCCCAAATAGTACTAAATCTAACAACAAAATAAACACATTCTAGTATTTAGCGAAGTTTGATACCGTGAGATAACATTAAATCTGTTATGATTACTACGACAGTAATGTTTTCGACCTAGAAGTATCCTAACGTGAAATTCTATACCACTAAATTAGTGGTTGAAATGATTGTCTAGGACTACATTTGTTTACGAGAAACCATACTATATAATATCAAATGTAGTAGTAAAACATCGTTTTTGGAATGGATCGATGTAAAATAATAGCTTCTAACAGAATATAATTTATTGAAATGTTATAAGAAGTAATGGTTAAATAAATAATGTATTCACAACTACAAATTAGAAAAACCATATTAAGATAGACAGTTCTAAAAAAATCGACTGCAGTAAACACACCTCGCCCAAATAAGCCATAGCAATAGCACTTCCAGACTCAGCAGCCAAATTAAAGTAATGAAAAGCTTTTTCGTGATTCATTTCAACACCGTGCCTACCATAATAGTATAATTGACCCAATCCAACCATAGCACTGACATTCTTTTTATAAGCCATAAACTGATAATACTGGAACAGATCCTCGCTAATTGTAAGGTCACCATCTACGCTTCCCATTACGTCTACCTCATCCAAGAGACGAGCACGTCTGATCATAGGTCCAAGAAGAGTCGGGCCACCAGATTCGAAGCGTTCAGAAACTTCTTTAAAGACAACTTGAGCTACACGATGATAATGCGTTAGCGCTGCTTCACAATCTTCTTCAACACCAACACCCGTCCAGTAACGATAGCCCTAAACAGAGTAAAAGAGTGAAGAGTTGTGTAAATTTACCCACAAACCAATTATCTACAGGCATATTAATTTCCATCTACCTACAAGATTTTAGAACTGACTTCGAAAATAAACAAAGGCACAGACTTCTGGAAATAAACAACAAGAGTTTAGCATAATCATAAATTAAAAAACAAATTCAGCGGAGGTATTTCTTTTTAAAAAATTTATTAGCATGCTGTACAATCGCATATATATATATATATATATATATATATATATATATATATGGGTGTTGTTGAGATAGTTGGATACTAATTTGGTCAGAACCTTTGATTACCAGGAAGTAGTGGACAGCTGTTTCGTCCTAGTATGGGACTCTCCAACAGTGCGCCCCCACGACGTCACCAAGGATCAAACCCAGGACTTGCTGGCTCCTCAGTAAACGCCTTACCATCAGATCATTGAGCCTGATTCCAACGGTTGATATTTCGGACTCAATTCGTGATATATTTGCGGGACCTTATCCATTGACATCGATGAGGAACTGCTTCATACCCATTGCTAGCCATGTGATAAATTATAAGTCAATCAATAATTGTAATGATTTGATTAGTCCTCATATGAAATCTTTCAAATATCTAGTGTTTTAAATAACCACTAAGTAATTGACGGGAGGGGATTTGTGAGGCATGAAAATTACGTAATCAATAGAATGGAGACAGTAATTGTGTTTATCGTCAGATTAGGCTTAAGATGTGAAAAATGAAAATCTAGAAAATCGACATGGAGACAGTCTTTGTAATAATGTGATGATAATAATTATTATCATTATTGCAATAGTTATAATAATGGTGAACACGAACAGTAGTATTGGAAGTGAAGTAGAAATGAGATATGAAGATACAAAGTATAAATAAACAAACAGACAAATCAGATCATGTGAGCTCTCAACTAAGGAGATGATAATGAAAATGATATCAAACTTCTCTTGTACGTACAACTTAGGTTTTAAATTGTAGATAGCTGTAATGTAAAATATATACAGACGTACGGCTCGTAGTATATTTGATTGAATTCTATAGATTATATTAAGTGATGAATCTGGGGCTGAATGCCCTGAATTTATTATATGTCATGGAAAAGAAGTGATTGGTCTTCCTTATCCTTTGCCATGCAGGAAGGTCTTTTTGGATGCAGCGAAGGAGCGGCCTCGATGAAGGACCTACGTACCAAGCTCCACATGAGCAGGCAAACTGGTAAATGGCAGTATTCCTCCAGCTTTGTAGATTGATCGCCTAACAGAAAGCCCACTTATTGGCTTGGAATATGAAGATGATAGTCGTATTAAGTATAAACGCTGATAATATGCAGTCTATGATAGGCACTAAATTGTTTTGCACGAATGTAATAAAACTAGTAGCAGTAGTGAGAATGCAAAGTTGATACATGGAATAGTTATCAAAAACAGAAAGCGGGTAGAGAAAAATAAATTACTCACCAACGCCATATCAGCAAAATTATCTCCTCCAAGAGCCGAAAATGTTAAATATACCAACGCGTGTGGAATACTTGCATTTACATGCAGTCCAGATGCATACAAAAACCCCAAACCAAACTGCCCTCGAGGGTTACCTTCGTTGGACAACTCTTCAAATGCAGAATATGCGCTTTGGAAAGAATCTGCATTATAACCCCCAAGTAATTTCAACATAGCGACCTGCTCCCTTGCCTTAGTATACCCCTGTCTAGAAGCTTCGTTTAGAAGTTCTAATGCACTGTTCAACAAAAAACAATACATTATATATGTATATATATATATATATATATATATATATATAATGCATTTTACGTAGAGAATATAATCGAAAAGTAAGTACGTTTAGGATTTTAATATAAATTGCAGAAGTAACGGAGAATAAAGTGTAATAGATGAGTACCGTAGCATACTTACGTTCTATCGGTAGATGTTCTGGGATTGTCTGTCTCTAAAATACTCATAGCCTCTTCGTACAAACGTTGTGCGACGCTCGATTCTGAAGTTGTGTGTTCATTTGGTAGTGAATGACTGCTTTTTACAATGTTTTCATCTGATAAAGTTGTAATATGGATACTGGGCTTACCACTAACAGATTTGATGTTTTCAGTAGAAAAACCGTATATATCTGAATCACGTACCGGCTCATCTGCTGATTTTGAGTCTAGACAATATTCAAACTGTATGCAGACTTTTACTTTCATCTTTCATGTGGGAATCAAGTGCATCACGTTGTGCTTCTGAGTCTGAGCTCAAATCTTTCTTGTTCTTCGTCACCTGAGGAAACACTACTTAAGTATTATTAAAATAAGTTTGTTACACGGATCTTGCTCAAGAAGATTACGCAGGAATTTCTCGACGGTTTCTGGATCATCGAATTGTTCTATGTTATTTTTGATTTTCTTCTTATCGTTGGCTGTTGGTAAACGAACATCATCTACAATAAGTTAGAGATAAATCAACACATATCTCAGTCCAAAGAATATAAATTTTAAAACGTATGTGTAGACAAGGATATATGAAATGAATAATACTATTAATCAGCAAAGTAGAGCAGGTACATAGAAAACAGATCACTTAGAACTAAGCTAAAAGCTAAGCAAAAGTAAATGCTGTGACTGGACTATCAGAATGTGGTATATTTAAAAGACAAATAAAAACTTATAACAATCAGCGGAGTGGTACATAACATATACTAGCTTGATCAAAATGAAATGCCAATAGCTTATGTTGGTCAGAGGAATGCTTTTATAAAATAAAGAATATGTCGGCTTAGCGATAATAATTTAACATTTCTACATAATGACAATTTGCGAGCATACAACTGACACTATGAAGTAAACTTGGAAGCCACTTAGTAAGTAGATTATATGCGAAATTAGAAAGCTGTGTAAAGACAAGTGTCACTCCAATAAACATCAACTAACTTCTGAATAATAAAACAAGATGAAAACTCTAGATATGATGAACTGAAATAAAAGGATTTAGGTAAATACGTATTTTCGGAACGTATTCTGTTTCATCGATACAACAAGTGATAAAGAACAATAAAAATATACTCATTTAAATCTCGCCTACTTAGAAAATCTAGAGCTTTAAGTTAAATGGAAACGTCTAGATTTTGGATATAATCATCCAATCAGAAATAGGATAAAATTTACTTTATTCATCACAATAGTAAATCGATTAAAGAAAACACTCCCTAGTCACTTTTAATACTAATGTCAGAAGCATACAAAAATAAATGTAAGACTGCAAAAGCAAGTGAAATCAAAAAAAGATTAATGAAAAGTGGGAGCATGTTAGAAAAACTTTATTGTACAATGTTATGTTGTATAGTAAAGGGCTTTTTGGACTTGAGAGTATAAATGTCAACCTTATTTATGAAATACATGCTCCAAATCTATTAAATTGAAATCCATTTAACAGTTGAAGAAAGAAAACCCCGAAAAATACATTACTACTAAGCAGTACATAAGCGTGTAAAACTAAAAATGACGCGAAAACGTGTTTTCACCATGGAGATATGAGAACTCCTACGTCGGAAATATTGGTGATAGCAGAAACCCCCTCAAATATGGTAATCGTAATCAAAGCATACAAAACTCTATGCTACCAGCTAGAATAATACAGTATGCCTCGAATAGCAAAACAGGTGGAACTAGGTGGTTTAAACTACTACAGTAAAACGCAGTAAAGAAAATTCGTAACATTTCAGGTCAGGCATAAGAACTACCAAACATTTATTTAGGGACCTACAGATCCTAATCATAAATGTCCGAATACGCATATGTGATATATGAGTATACATTTACTAACCATCTTTTTTCTTCGGCTTCAAATCCTCTGACAAATCAACAGCATAAAATGCCACTAGCAGAAGTAAACATCTGACAAACATATATGAAGAACCATTAGGACGACTTAGAAAACCCAAAGAAAGCATATTCATGAAACAACCAGAAAACGCGCCGAAGGTTGAAACGCGTGGGATTCCTATTCGTCAGTTTGCTAAAGGTCAAAAATATCCAATATTCAATATAGTTGCGGTAAGCATATATAAACCTGGCAGGTTTTTACCGATGGCAGGCGCACTGATGAGTATCAAATGGAAAATTTAAAAACAACAGTGAGTATTACAAGGTGAAAAGCTAGTAGTGAATGGTAGGATAGGAGATAATATGAATTACGCGAAAGCAGGTCTGGGCTATGGAATGTCAGGCGTCGTAGCCTGCAGGCGATGGTAGACCGTTGAGGCGTAGGCAATCGTATAACTTATTTTTAAGTCTCGTGACAGCGGATAAGGTAGATTCGTCGCTTAGGGGATTCAAGGAAGGAACCTTAGAGTTCGTTATGTTGGCTTGGTGTTTCTCTGTATCCTGAAGGTTAATTTTGAGGGTTTGAGATTTCGTATGCCGGTCCCTGTAGATAGTCCAGCCAGGACCGTTATACAGCTGGGACATATGCATCATAACTAGGTGTATGGGCTATGGGTTACAAATTTGTGGCATTTGATATGTGCCGTTTTGTCAAGAGAAATGCTCACCAATGTACTGTGGGACTACAAATCTTGTGGGTTGTGGGTAAATAGTTACTGATTGTGGCACCACAAATAAAATAATATAGCAACTATGGGCTGTAGTTGATTAAAAGATAGTTGTTGCATGGGAGTTTAATAGGATAAGCGGCACGTTTTGCGGATAGTTGGGGAATTATCTAAGGTAAGGTAGGTTCACTGACAAAATGTAAAGAATGCGAGAAACATTTTCAGAAATCCGTAAAATACCAGAATAAGTGAGAAACACCGGGAATTCTAGACTATAACTTAGCTGTTTTGATAAGCTATTAAACTTGATATCTGAAATTTATACTTCTTAACCGTTTTGGAGGATACTAAAAGATGCCATTAAGACAAATATATGCAGTGGGTCGGGATGGCTAGACCTGCCTCGTCGTCGGAATTTCAACACAAGGTAACTGTTATGGAGTGGTTGTAGATGTTATAAGTGCTTTCCCGAACTGCTAGATGTTTGATAAAAGTGAAAACTTGCGATTACTGGGGATCGGTAGCGTAGCCACATTGCTATTCCGGTATCACAAAGGCTATATATAATATTGAAGTGCAATCGGGAAATGACCAAGTTACGTTTATTGTATAACCAGAGAAACTTCTAACGATTGAACCCACTCTTATGAATGAGAATAAATCAAAAGACAATTAAAGATTGCGGGTAAGTCATATTTGATCTTAAGTAGAGCTTCGATGGGATAGCAACTTCTAGACTGGCTAACTAGAGAAAGCTTCCCACGTTGTGATGCGTCATGAACTGGTAATAATGCTAGACAGAGCGCCTTCAACTAGTAGTGTCAGCTTAAACAAACATGGTCACCATCAATGTCGAGGACTTATGTAACTATCTATTTTGAGGGTAATTCACCCCTACAGACACATCTTTTCTCCAACTTACTTATCTCAATTATCCCATTGTTCATTGACTTGTATCTACAGACTTACTATTTGAAAGCTAAAACTACTACACAGTTCCATGAGTCATGGCATCCTTCAGGAAACAAGGACTAAAGTTGTAGGCCTAGCCGATAACTCTATTGATAGTGGTAGCAGGTTATAAACTACTAACCCCGCCCCAGCAGGACACATCATAAGCTCACCAACAAAGACTGTGGTCAAGTCAAATACAAACAGCCAAGTGAATTTGGTTCAACACAGACCTTATTAGCCTCCACTAGCTCCTCTATCAGTCTTGGAAACACAGAAGGCAACACAACCTCACACTAACCAGAGTAGGAATAAGCGCGAAAGACGAGGCCCAACATAAAAGTTCGATGGCAATAACCCACAATTGTTTGATGATAAATAAAAGGCTCGCATAAGACTAGTCAGCTAAAGGAATTCAGCTTTCGAGTGTAGCTTCTGCAACAGATGGATACACTGCGACTGCGACACGAAAATACCCTTGGGATACCATACATTCACGTTAGACAGCCATAGCCAGTGGTTCTGGTGCGTTAGTCCGGTTTGCAGGTTTAACGCTTCCTGACATTTTAGCGAGAGTAACGCTAATATGACAACTAAGTTCATAAGGACTTTGAAGTCTGTAACCGGTGATATACTAAAGAGAGACGATCCGTGCAACCTGATAAAAAGCAGTTCATCCGGACGTAAAGTCTGTCGAAGGAGTGCAATCGAAACTGTATTCTCAGCCACATGGTTGGTAGGGATCCGAGACAAAGTCACCTAGTAGTGTTTAATGAAAGTCTGTTAGAAAAAAACAGTAACATTCACTAGAGAACGCCCCGGTCACAACAAACCTGACTAGCCGCAATTGAACAGTTATTGGAGTCCCTATCGATCGAGTTCCGCTTTTTAATTGAGTGACAGCTTCGAATGTTATGCCAGCAATCCAAATGGAATAATTTCATGTCGTTGGAAAACGATTAACTACTAAAGAAGTAGTCTAAAATAATACAATAAATATACAATATTACTAGGAATGTACTTCTGAATAATACTGACCTCAACAATTACACTGACGTTCACTCAATCGTTCTTGGACCAATGGCTGATAAAAATTGTACTCAATTGAAAGAAATAACATTCAGTGACATCAGTGTTTGACTTTTTTGTACTCGCCTTTAGTAGACCACCTAGGCGATCAACGGTGTCGGACAGAAGCTTGTTAGTAGGACTTCTGATTAGAGAATAACAATGTCTGCAAAAAAGCCACGATCAATCTGATAAACAATAACGGCAAGAATACAGTCGACTTCTAAGGTTGGAAATTATACCAGCGAAATTCTGCAAGCTTTGTATAGGATGTAAAATAAAATAGACCAGACCTCTTCCACTGTGAGTGTCTTTCAACACACCCAAGGAAGTGGAGATGATATTCCTTACCTCTAATAAACCATCCATCTTGAAAAATTAGCAGGACTAGGGTCGGATCAGATAAGCCCTAGGGGAGCACGAGGTAAAAAGAACACAGATACTAGACTCTGAAGAGAACACCCTCCGCGGTAGCGCATAGGTTTTCTGTAGTATCCAACTGTTGTCCGGACGAGCACTATTTGTATGACCTGCATCAATGGAAATAGCCTGGAAGTCGACGCAACCTGAGAAAAACCACGTCAGTAAGTGGCTGAAGGTTACTTCACTCTGTTCATTTCAAAACGCTAGGCTTACAGCGTCTAATGGGTGTGGAGTTTAAAAACTGTGGGAACCTTGCTGTAGCCTTGTAGCCTCGACACGCGGCCAAGCGTATCCTACATTGACAAATTTGAATCTGTAAAAGGGGGTCCAGGTTGATTCGACAGAGATCGGCCAAGAGTTTGACTCTCACGTATGTCTCAATTACCTTGGGAAGACAGTTCCCGATAGAGAGTACTTTCCCAGTAATAGTATTGAGTGTAGTTATCACTTTCTCAACCAAAAGCTCCCTCCTGGGCAGTTCCAAGGAAACTGGCTACTAATTCTAAATGAACTGGACTAACAATAGAGAGTAATAGGTATTCGAAGAAGCATACAGTAACTAGGCAACTAGTCAGAGGCCTGTACAGTGATGTACGGGGTCTAGGAGGCAAGACATACGTCGTTCTGAAACCGGGGATAGCTATGTTCACTGAAACTCGGTTCTTGCCTAAAGTCATAGGTGAGGAAGTGAGCACCCAGGGTATAGCATAGCTAAGAAAAGATAGAGAACAGAAAGTGGATGGAGGAGTCCCAATCCATGTAAGTATCCTACTCAAAGCAATACCCGTTAACAATATAGCGTTGACGGATACTGATACTGCATTACCAGTAATAGATACCTAATTGATGAAATCTACCACCCTTCCACAAATGATAACATGATGAGAGTGCCTTCGCAAAGGATTGGAAAATGTGACGGTTGGGGGTGGATTTTGACACCCAATTGCTAGATATGGCTAACGGGTGAGTCCCATCTGAAGAACACTGTTACGGAGCCTATGGTATCTTTCATGAAAGTGGGCCTCACAGAACAAGTAGGCATCGTTACCAGATGGGGAGGAGACGGTGAGTCCTCGAAAACGGACTACCTACTGTTCATCGACAGATTCGTAATTGTAAATAATAAAATAACAGTTTCCATAGGGAACAGTGATCACAGTACTATAATGTTCGCCATGGCCACCCGCTAAATATTCCCATGAAACAGGAGGATATTATGTTTTAATTATGCTAGAACTGACTATCGGACCTAAGCAGATACCTTGTCCACATCATATGACTTGAGGATAGGAAGCATCTACTTGGAGACCAATATTCACACAAGACACACCCTTGTCATGACAGGCAGACAAGCTAAGGCGGAATCGTGGTTTGGACGAGAGATCGTAAGTCTTCTTAGGTCAAAAGATGAGCTCGGCATATATGGAGGACCTCCACGAGTAGCCTCCTACCAGGAACCTGCATGTCAGAAATGATAAAAAGATTGCGAGTTCATGTGGCTAAAAATGTGTTAAGAGAATCCGGAACATGTGCACAGGTTTATGGCTCGGGAATCGATTACTCATCCAAACATCCCAACTATCATAGACTATCGAGGGAAGTATTTCACAAACGCCGAAGCAGTCGATATTTATGGTGCTCATTCCGGCAGACGCATAAATTGTCTTTCGGCAGTGACCAACAACCTGATAATCACATCTCTGAAAAAGGAAATCGAGCACATCGAGATTAAGACAAAGACAGTCATAAAAGAACTAAGAAAGATAAAGCCCATAAAATCGCTAGGCTGCGAAAACTTCAGGACGCTGGTGTCAAAGCGGCGAGCTGAAGCACTATACCACCTAATCAGTTACCTTTATCAACACTCGCTACAATTAAGAAAATTGTCAGGAAAATAAAGGTGGGCAATTGTATCTCCAGTCTTTAATGGACGGGGGGGGGACAGAAAAGACTCTGCTTGCTTTAGTCCGGTGGTAATACTCTCAATATTATCAAAGCTTTGTGAAAGACATTGTAGATGCTAAAGTGCGAAAGCACATCGAAAAACCAATCTGCTAGATGAAGTGCAACTCAATAACTTGCGAAACAGGCTCTGTCTCATAAATATCTGTAACAATTTGGGTTGACTAGTTATGAATTGACTCCACACCTTAAGCATACACCAAAACAATAAAACCCAAGTGTTTACTTACTTCCTTATTCAGCATAGGGATTATATTTTTTGTCATCTTATATTGAATGTTTAGAAGTTGTGTGTGTTTGAATGATTAGTATTGTACCCCACTGTCTCCTGTCACATAACAGAAAAATAAAGACTTATCCCCTAATAATCTGGTTTATTTTGTAAATAGAACGGGACGTACAAAGGCGTTAAACATCCATCTTGCCTGGATGGAGTAGACAACCTATTAGTATACCAATACCCGAGTCCATGCAATTTTCATGGATTTCGCAGAAGCGTTCGACATTGTGCCCCTAGACCCTTAATTCATAAAGGAGTAGTAATAGGCTTCACAAAGCTGCTACTCCCTTGGGTATAGTACTCTCCGATGGGGTAGAAGTTCAATACTAAGTTGAACAGGGTATACTTGGAGTGGAGGCCATCTTTGTCAGGAGTATCGCAGGACTCGATCCTCGGGCAATTGCTGTTTCTACCGACCGCATGTCCACTTGCTCATTTTTATATATGTGAAAGATGGCAAGGACCCGAAGCAGCAAAGGAACCTTTTTTGGATAGAGTAGTGGACAGACGATATCGGCCTGAATCTCACACACAGACACACCCTTGTCATGACAGGCAGACAAGCTAAGGCGGAATCGTGGTTTGGACGAGAGATCGTAAGTCTTCTTAGGTCAAAAGATGAGCTCGGCATATATGGAGGACCTCCACGAGTAGCCTCCTACCAGGAACCTGCATGTCAGAAATGATAAAAAGATTGCGAGTTCATGTGGCTAAAAATGTGTTAAGAGAATCCGGAACATGTGCACAGGTTTATGGCTCGGGAATCGATTACTCATCCAAACATCCCAACTATCATAGACTATCGAGGGAAGTATTTCACAAACGCCGAAGCAGTCGATATTTATGGTGCTCATTCCGGCAGACGCATAAATTGTCTTTCGGCAGTGACCAACAACCTGATAATCACATCTCTGAAAAAGGAAATCGAGCACATCGAGATTAAGACAAAGACAGTCATAAAAGAACTAAGAAAGATAAAGCCCATAAAATCGCTAGGCTGCGAAAACTTCAGGACGCTGGTGTCAAAGCGGCGAGCTGAAGCACTATACCACCTAATCAGTTACCTTTATCAACACTCGCTACAATTAAGAAAATTGTCAGGAAAATAAAGGTGGGCAATTGTATCTCCAGTCTTTAATGGACGGGGGGGGGACAGAAAAGACTCTGCTTGCTTTAGTCCGGTGGTAATACTCTCAATATTATCAAAGCTTTGTGAAAGACATTGTAGATGCTAAAGTGCGAAAGCACATCGAAAAACCAATCTGCTAGATGAAGTGCAACTCAATAACTTGCGAAACAGGCTCTGTCTCATAAATATCTGTAACAATTTGGGTTGACTAGTTATGAATTGACTCCACACCTTAAGCATACACCAAAACAATAAAACCCAAGTGTTTACTTACTTCCTTATTCAGCATAGGGATTATATTTTTTGTCATCTTATATTGAATGTTTAGAAGTTGTGTGTGTTTGAATGATTAGTATTGTACCCCACTGTCTCCTGTCACATAACAGAAAAATAAAGACTTATCCCCTAATAATCTGGTTTATTTTGTAAATAGAACGGGACGTACAAAGGCGTTAAACATCCATCTTGCCTGGATGGAGTAGACAACCTATTAGTATACCAATACCCGAGTCCATGCAATTTTCATGGATTTCGCAGAAGCGTTCGACATTGTGCCCCTAGACCCTTAATTCATAAAGGAGTAGTAATAGGCTTCACAAAGCTGCTACTCCCTTGGGTATAGTACTCTCCGATGGGGTAGAAGTTCAATACTAAGTTGAACAGGGTATACTTGGAGTGGAGGCCATCTTTGTCAGGAGTATCGCAGGACTCGATCCTCGGGCAATTGCTGTTTCTACCGACCGCATGTCCACTTGCTCATTTTTATATATGTGAAAGATGGCAAGGACCCGAAGCAGCAAAGGAACCTTTTTTGGATAGAGTAGTGGACAGACGATATCGGCCTGAATCTCAACACACACTAATGTCACGCGATGTACTACCATATTGGGAGGGACCTCAGCCGGACTATTCCTAAGGAGAGCGACGAATGGCCAGAAACTCTAGGAAACGAGATCTAGGCTTGATCTTTACTAGCAAACTAAGGACTGAGGAAAACCATCAAGTGGATGTCACGAACCATACGCCGAGTTTGTAGACAGCTGGGTATGCTAACATCAAACATGTTCCTAATAATATTTAAGACTTACACAAGATTTCACTGATGAAATAACAATATCGTTAGTTTCCTCCACTTTAAAAATGGACGCTGATCTACTGGAGACAGCATAGAACTAGGCATAAAAATGCATGACCGAATTCAAGAATATACAGTACACCAACCGTCTACCTCAGCAGACGGCTGTTTATTTTGAACTACGGACGGTTGAAGGGAAACCCAATTACCGTATGCAGCATATTGAGTACGCCTGGATACGCAAATAATAAGCATACTGGCCGCTCCTCATGATAATACATCCCGGAGAAATCCGCAGACTATTGGACACCAGAGAACACTAACATTGGTGAGGTCTAATTACTTGTCACTAGGAGTCTGCCAAACCTGAAACATACTACCTAATGTACAAATTGCAGACTGTACTCCCAAAGGTTCAATAGAAAGCTGCAGGAATATGTGTACAACCACAGTATACCTTCGGACTACTGGAACAGAGACTGAAAACTCTATGTTAGTTCCTAACTTTGAACTCTAGCTTTCTCTACCCCTACCTATTCTGTGGTAATCTTTAAAGCCTTGCTTAAAGGCTGTTTACCTCGAAAGGAATGAAGACAATTGCATAAATCACAAGGGTAAAAATGCAAAATGACAAATCGCATAAACGGATGTGAGAAAAATCAGTCAAAACTGTAAGGAGCAGAGCGATAGTATGACCATCCCATTATCCGAAGAAACCGAAGAGCTGGAGCTTATACTAAAATCTTGGGACACAAGTGCAAAAAAACAATTGATTTGCGGTAGCTTACAAAACAGATATTGGATACCAAAAAATGAACAGAGGAAATTTCAAAAGGACTAGGTCATTTACCGATGACTTCCGCCTGCGTTGGGGTTTGTGCCGCCATAATCTGTTCTACCTTTTAACCTATAGAGAAGAGAGGTCGGACGCTTACAAAGCGATTATGACAAACTATTGTCATCCGCATGCTTTTCTGAAATTAAAAGGTTACTCGAAGATGGTGAGAAGTTACAATATCAAGCAAATTACTTAGAAAAGGTATAATGAAGCAATATTTACTGTTTCAGTACCTCAAACAACTGCAAGACTGCACGAACTATAATTCCATAAGTATCCAGGCCGCCGTTTCTGCCTTATTTGATTTTGCTATTAAGGCTGTATACCGAAATCATAAACATTGTGTACAACTTAATGTACCTGCTAAACGTAGTTTCGGTGATTACCAGTGCAATTCTGCTCTCAGCATTCGAAAAGTACGTACTGAGTTGTAAAAATATTGCATAGGAAATCAACAGCGAACAAAATCCACTTGATATTGCGAAGTCGATTATTGCCGCTTTACCTGTCAATGAGTTGATACAAAATGTCGATATCGTTCCTCCTGGATTTATGAATATCTGGGTTCGACGGAATTTTATTTCTAACGAAGTCAGAAAAATCTTACTTCATGGAGTTACCCCTCCTTTCATTCCGAATAAATATTCTGTAATTATCGACATGTCCTCTCCAAATATCGCCAAGGAAATGCATGTTGGACATTTAAGGTATGACTTTGGTGTATAGTAGTGATTGCCGTGTCCACATGTCAGGTGGATTTGTTTTCTTCCACATCTTTAATCATTAACTTAAGTTCTGGGATTTGGAATGTTGACATCCTCGAAGTATATGAATGAATTATTGCTTTGCGTTGATTTTTTGACTCCTAGTCTGTGAGTTAACTTTTGGCTAAGTAGGCTAACACATGAATATATGTTATTTCGAATTATCAGGGATTCTGTGGACGTAATTTTTTCGGTTCCTGATATTGCATAAAAACCCAAGTTGGTACTCATGGATATAGAATTGACGACAGTATCTACATCAGCCTCTATAATGTGTTGTGAAAATCAGGGTTATTATTAAGTTTCTCAAGTCAAAGGTAGATGGATAAAAATTAAGTCTCGGCTTATTTGCTGAAAGTTTGTGTTTGAATTCTTATATCTAAGAAATTAAACCTACTGGGTCTACTGTATTTATCAGATTGCTGTAATGTAATAACATCCAAAAACATACATGAGCATTTCAGTCTTAATAATTGTAATGAAAATATTTAGATCTGACAGACTTCATAATTTGACAACCGTGCATCGAACTAAGCTTACCCTCTAATGTTTGCCTTTATAACTCAGAATCTGAGTGACCGTAGTTTTATTGACAACAAATCCACTAAACTACCGATTATCTGTTGTCAATTAATTAATAGCTGGCGAACTTTATTTCACTTTGATCCATATTTAAAACTCATTTCCGAATACCAAGATGTACTAAGAGTAGTACTAGCTAAATCATTTAATGTATGTAGTATTTAATAGCTAGTTCTTAACATCAGTAGTTATTTGTAATTAAAGCTTGTTAAGCATTCTGAACCTCAGACCTAATTTAAAAGTATCGAAGTTGTGTAGATACGCGGAGATAACTAAAGATAAATTGTATTTGTGGTTCTGTACATTAAGTAATTACTATTGTACTACTCAAATTGTATCATCATATACGCAACTAAATAGATGCGCTTCCTGTTACTTATGAACTTAATTATGTTGGAACAAATTTAAACCATTTAAGTGCGGCAAATGTATAACAAACTTTATAATACTTCTAAATTTTATCTAACCCTTGGACTTTCTTCCACTTATCTATCACAGATCAACTATTATTGGGGAAAGTATTTCAAGATTGCTTTCGTTTTTGGGGCATAAAGTGCTGAAACTCAACCATCTTGGGGATTGGGGAACACAGTTCGGAATGTTAATCACCCATTTGAAAGATGTTTACCCTGATTACGAAACTTCACCACCTATATCTGACCTCCAAGCGTTTTACAAAACTTCGAAAGCTAGATTTGACAAGGAAGAAGAATTTAACCAAAGAGCCCATTTAGCTGTTGTTAAACTTCAACAAAACGATCCTGAGTATGTATCTGCCTGGAAACAAATATGCGATATATCACGGAAAGGTATGAAGTTAAAACCTATTAATAATACAGGCAAATATAATTCTAAGAGCTTACTGCAAATTATTTAGTCCCTGTGCAGTGTAATAGGCATAACCTTATACTTCCATTTTTGCTATTTGTGTTACATATACTGAGTAGTAGACGTCTGATCTATTTTGGAAAGCTACATGTATATTGTTATTTATTATATAACGAATCATTATAATTCATAAGACTGCCACCTATCAAGTAATTACTTAATTCCATGTAGATTTGATTGTTCTAGTTAGCAAATTAAATTGTCGTTTTGAGCTCTATAGTTAGCATAATGAAATAGCTGTGTGTCAGTCTATGTATGCTAGTTGATTAGCTTTTTATGTAATTTCTTTACACTAAAAGTATGTCGCTTGTTCTCTCGACACTTTTAGGCGAAATTATGAAGTCTTAATTAAGTTGTTCATCTAAGGTTATTTATTCCTAATCGAGAGAACACCTAAGGATGAATCTTGAGAGGAGAATCTGTGCCCTCTAACTCACATCTTTTGATACCGATTATATTCAGTAAATGCTGATCTAGATAGCCTGATGTCAATTATTAGTCAGCAGTCGGTTTATATGTTCTAAATATAACACTATTCACGTTGCCATCCCCTGTGCAAAGTTGCCATTTTATTATATTACTTTCCAGAATTCGACGATATATACCATCGCTTAGGTATTGAGAACCTTGTTGAGCGTGGGGAATCGTTTTATCAGAGTCGAATGGAAGAGTTTGTCAAAGATTTGAAAAGTCAGAAAGCTCTACAAGAAGATGAGGGTAGATTGATTTTGTGGCCACCGAAGTGCGAAGTCCCTCTCACAGTTGTAAAATCAGATGGTAGTTTTACATATGATACATCTGATTTAACCGCTTTACTTCATCGTTTGCATGAAGAAAAGGCGGATTGGGTCCTGTACGTTGTAGATATGGGACAGGTACGTGTTATTTTGTGAAAGCTAATCATTATTCTCCCTTGAATTGCCTTTGCTAAATGATATCTATGTTTGGCACGAAATGTACATCGGAAGTTAAATAGGGAGAAGGACAATCAATTGATTTACTTAAAGTTTAATTCTCCCTGAGTTCCTTAAGGAATGCATCTCAATTTTCCAAAATTAGTAGATAAAGATATTAATTGATTTATGCACATCTAAAGCACTCGTGATCGTTTCTAGGTCATTCCTTCTATATTCATTTTAAAATCTTTTACTTTATGTAATATGTTTATCGGGCAGCAAACACGGAGATAGTTGCTAAAGTGCCTATTTACTCAGTTAGTGTAATCCATTGATTGTCTACTGCCTATTATACAGTACATATTTAGATCCTGTCCGATCGTCATGCTACTGCTGCCTTTTTGCAGTGTAGGCGCTCGGTTTTCTAATAGACTTCAGAATACACATTTTAATGTCTTAAGCTCGAGCTCGTCAATTTTGACGTCAAAGTACATCTAGCTGATGAGTAAAATGAGTATTTGTTGACCTAATCGTTTCATTTATCTAACTCCATAGTGACCGTGATGATAAAATGTAATTATCAGTCAGTTAGTTAGTTAGTTTTGCCTTGCCCTCCCACAGCTTTCTCCCATCCTTTACCAACGTCAGTTAAGTGGTGATTGGGCATACGTAATACATGTCCCAACTATCTAAGTCGATGAAGAGTCACAACCGCATCAACTAATCTAATAACTTTAAATAATACTCTGCATCTGACTTCATCGTTATTAGCACGGCGGTCCGAACAAATGCTTGCGGTGTTTCGAAGACACCTATGATCAAATTACAATAATCTACAAGTGTCATCTACTCTTAATGGGCACGTTTCACATCTATACGGTAAGACAGGACAAACCGCTGCTCAGTACAATCGTCCTTTAGTTGATAAATAGGTATCTTGCCTACACTATAGATGACATAAATCGGCAAAAGCTAAACAAGCTTTTGAATCTGTGTTGAGATTTCGTCGGACGCCAACCTACTAGGGTTGACCAAATTCCCAAGATAAGTGAAGCGGTAAACTCACTCAATTACTTCACCCCCAAACTTTAGTTCAGGTGTTCATGCAGACCAGTTATGAAGCAACAATCTGCATCTAGAGATGGGAGAGAAATACGTCATGAAAATGCCTTCATTGTTTCGCAACACCACCAAAAGACCGCATTTTATCATCGTCTTCACGAAACGAGACTATGTCATCTGTGTATTCTAAGTCAATAAGTAGGCCTCTTGGTGGGCGATCAGTTTCTAAACATTTGAGCCAGTAATATTTCTAACAGTAAATAAATGATGGAGTTAAAAAACTGGCGACAATGTGGAGCCTAGTTGGACACTACACGAGATTACCAGTCCACATAACTGTTCGCCATATGCTCTGACTTGACTAATAGAGTTTGAGTAAAGAGCTTTCACAAGGCTCACGTACTTCTGATGTACGCAGTTCAATTACAGACTCTCACATAACCTCTTGGTCTACAGAGTCAAGCGGTGCTTTCGAGTCAAGAAAAATCATCATTGGTAGATGCCAGTATGTACATTTAATGTCTAAAACTTGACTAATGGTGAATATCTGATCCTCTTTTGGTATTCTCATATTTGCAGTTCACGAGTTTTATACGCAGCAACTTGGACCTATCTACTTGCTAAATACTATTAAAGGGGATTACCTGTCTCTGTCTTTATTCACATCCATATCTAAGAATAATACTGCGTAATTACTAGTTTTAAGAAGTTAAGCTTTTTCCATCATTACAGTTCGCAACATTGTTCATAACTTATAAGACGTTTAGCTATGTCAAATGTATGCAATTATTTAATACATTTTTCTGTACAAACATATTCATTTTAGGCTGTTCACCTTAACACAGTATTTGCGGGTGCAGAAATGCTTGGCTATTATAAACCTGATGTACAAAGAGTTCAGCATATTGGATTCGGTGTAGTGCTAGGTGAAGATAAGTACGTGTTTTATTTACCTTCCCTCTGATTTTCATGTGGATTACTTATGTTATGTTCCTAGCTATAACGACCCAAATACTCCTATTGCTTAGTATTCTTAGACACCGAACACTCAACAAGATCCCAAATCAGAACACGTTTGAACAGGAACAAACTATATTCCAAATAACAAGGATAGACAGAAGTAGGAATCGTTAGCTAGAGAAACAGTGTATTTATAATATTTACATAAGAAGCTTCCAGAATCTTCTGTAACAATCCGCTAGAGCTGATTGGTTTAGAAATAGCCAATCAGCGTGCACCATCACGATCATGCACTGAGCATGCTTTAATCCGGTCTATATACCTCTAACAACTTAGTGTTCATTTATCCATTAAATTGTCTTATTTATGAATTGACAAGCTAACCAAGTGGCTTATTAGAATCACATAGTACCTTAAGAATGCTTACTGATTTTTGTGTTGACACAACTCGAACTAATACAAGTCTGTTGAATCACTGACTGTAAGCATAATGTACAACAAGTTAAAAGCAATGCTGTCACATAATCAGGACAATGCTAATTACCAAAAGCCATCCATTAATCATTGGAAAATGACAAAATAGATACATGAAATTCAGTAGGTAAACAAAGGATAACTTGTAACGAGTACGACTTCCCTTCACGAAAAATCATGTTGCCGTTTAACTTTGCATAACAATCACAGATTCACTTGCATTCAAAAACATTAGGATGGGCTTATATTACATATGCCAAACCACTGTCTATTCCACCTCCAAACAATAACGATCGTAAACTTGCTTACTTACTCCCGTTACTCCTCACAGTGGAGCATAGGCCGCTCACCAGTATTCTCCATTGAACGCTGTCCTCAGCAATCCTTTCCAGCTGTTACCAGTTGCTGTTCATCCTTTTAGTACCTTCTTCCAATTCTCGACGCAGCGTGTTCTTTGGCCTTCCTCTTTTCCGTTTCCTAACTGGATTCCATGTTAATGCCTGTCTCGTTATGCATTCTGATGCATTCCACAATGTATGTCCTATCCATTTACAACGTTTTTCCTAATTTCCTCTTCGGCTGGAAGTTGGTTTATTCTTTCCCATAGTAGGCTGTTGTTGATGGTCTGACTTTGAGGTTGGTTGACAGTCGTTTAGAGTCCCATATGTTCTTCAACTGTAGGAATGCTGCCCTTCCTTTGCCAATCCTTGCCTTTACATCTGCATCGTACCCTCTTTGTTCATCGATGATGCTTCTAAGGTACGTGAAAGTATCCACTTCTTCCAGAGGTTCTCCATCAAGTTCAATTGGGTTATTGCTTCCTGTGTTGTATTTGAGGATCTTACTCTTTCCCTTATGTATGTTCAAGCCTATTGATGCTGAGGTTGCTGCTACGTTGGTTGTCTTCACTTGCATTTGCTAGTGTGTGTATAAGAGAAGAACTAGATCATCTGTGAAGTCCAAATCATCGAGTTACATTCTACTTGTCCATTGAATTCCGTGCATTCCCTCAGATGTGGAGGTCTTCATGATCCAGTCAACCACTAGAAGGAAGAGAAAAGGTGAGAGTAGGTAGCCTTGTGTTACTCCGATCCTCACTGGGAATGCATCTGTCAGCTGCCTACCATGCACGATTTTTCAGTGTAGTCCGTCGTAAGAATTCTGGATGATGTTGATGAGTTTCTTTGGTACACCATAGTGTTGAAGAAGTTTCTATAGTTTTTTCCTGTCTACACTGTCAAACGCCTTCTCATAGTCAATTAAGTTGATGTACAGTGGCGAGTTCCATTCAATTGATTGTTCAACGATGATCTGTAGTGTTGCGATTTGGTTTGTGCACGACCGATTCTTATGGAAACCAGCTTGTTGATCTCGAAGTTGAGCATCCACTGAATCTGTTATTCTGTTCAGCAACACTTTGTTGAAGACTTTCCCTGGTACTGACGATAGTATGATCCCTCTTTAGTTCTTACATTTGCTCAAACCTCCTTTCTTTGGTACCTTGATCAGGTGTCATTCTTTCCAGTCTGCCGGCACTTGTTCTTCCTCCCAGATCCTCCTGAATAAAATGTGGATCATCCTTGCCGTTACATATATATCTGAAGTGAATACTTCGGTTGGTATATTGTTAGGTCGTGCTGCTTTCCCACTTTTGATTTGTCTGATGGGCATCTTGATCTCTTCTATTGTTGGTGGAGTGAAATCTATCAGAAGATCTGTAGGTGTTGCTTCGATGTCTGGTGGGTTCAGTGGAGCCAGCCTATTCAAGAGTTCGTCAAAGTGTTCTACGCAGCTATTCTTTTGTTCTTGAATCTCGGTGATTGTCTAGCCTTCTTTGTTCTTGACCAGTCACCTATGTTTACTATATTTACCTGCTAGTTTCTTTGTTGTATCATATAGCTGTTTCATATTCCCTTCTCTTGCAGCTTTTTCCACTGTTGTTGCAAGGCCTTCTATGTATTTCCGTTTGTCAGCACTACTGCTGTTCTTTACTTGCTTATTTGCTTCTGTTCTGTGTTCAGTTTGTGCGTTGATTTTCTCTGCACTTGTCGGTTGTTGTTGATTTCTGTCTTGTTGTTCCTCCTTTATTGAATTTTTTCTGAGGGTCTCAATGGAGATCCATTTTTATAGTGGTGCTTCATACGACCCAGAACCTCCTGACACGTTGAAGTTAGTGCTTCTTTAATTCCTTTCCAGTTGTGGTTTCTTCTTCTTCCAGTAGATCTTGTAAGGCTTAAAACCCGTTGTTAAGATCTATTTTGAATTCTTTGAGTTTGTATCTCGAAGAATAGCTGTAATAAACCGTCGTAATGCTGTTACTCCAGTTTTCCGTTTCTTCTTTAGATTCAGTTTCATTTTAGCAACCACCAGATGGTGGTCTGAAGCTATGTCAGTTCGTCTCCTTGTTCGCACATCTCCCATTGATCTTCTGAATTTTTTATTGATGCATATACGATCGATTGATTCTCTGTAGTATGATTCAGTGAGACCCATGTAGCCTTGTGTATGCGTTTGTGGGCGAATATTGTACCATCTATAATCATTTTGTTGGAAGCACATAGGTTTGTAAATCTTTCGCCATTCTCATTTCTTTCTTCCAGTCCCTGTCGTCCCATGATTTCATATCCGTTGTTGTCCATTCCGACTTGGGCGTTTAGGTCCCCTATCAGGATTATCAGACCCTTTCCTGGACACTTCGCTACAATTGATTGCAGCCTATAATCAAACTGATCTTTGTCGTCGTTGTTGCCATCGTTGTTGGGTGCACAACACTGGATAATATTCATTGTAATCCTTTTCTTTGTTTTGAAAGATGCTTTGATGATCCTAGGTCCATGTTGTTCCCACCCTATATGTGCATTACGTGCTTTTTTGGACAGCATCAGAGCAACTCCTTGGGTATGAGGAGCATTCTCCTCTTCGTGGCCGGAGTATAGTAGCATCTCTGCCGTAGCCAATCTTTTCTGTCTAACTTGAATCCGATGGTTTTCGCTGATTTCGAGCACTGTCAAGTTGTATCTTTTCATTTCTGCAGCTATTTGATTTGTCTTCCCACTCCCCCACATTGTCCGAACATTCTATGTACCTATAAAAATTTTTACTCTGGTTTTTAGAAGGGGGGGCATCGGCCTCATGACTTCCGAAGAATCTCGGCTTTCGCCATGAGGCGTCATAATCATTACTTCCACTATAAGCGCAGAGTTTAAATGGTTTAGCTTGTTTAATCTAGTTATCGTTTTTTTGCTTGCTTGTGTTTTCCTGGATGGGAATGCTAGCCCCATGCCCAACCCTCCTTTACTTGGGCTTGGGACGGACAGTAACACTAGAAAAGCTACAGGCGGAGTTATAGCTATGAGCGACCAAACCTAAATGTCATCAGTCCATGAAGCCTTACCGTTGTTATTACCTTGGTCCAGTGGTTGAGCTTGTTCGTCGTGATGGGCCAGCTGGGTTGTATCACTAGGATCAATCATTCCTTAAGGTCCTATTGTATCAACAGGTTATTTTATATGCGATAAAACTAAAAGCAGCAAACCTACGGTTTGACTATTAAGTCATACTGCCGACTGTACAGATGTGTGATGGCAGTAAGGTGTTTCTCTTAGGCAACCAACATAACAGCGATGGTACCTTCCCACATTTGCAAGGTGGGGAGGGGCAGAAAAAGTTGGATTTAAAAATAGATACCTTAGCTTACTCCAGATTTCCGTCTCCGGCAGTAAAGCATTAACACATTAAGACCAATCAAAACCAAATTCCTTTTTTATAAACCTCATAAAGGACCTTTCCATGGTATGGGCAACTTAGTAACCGCCCTCATATCCTTAACAGCACTCATGATCATCTTCATAACAAAACAATCCTTGAATGAGTCCTGTCGACAGTAGCTCATCTGTTGTCTTATTAAATGGCTCTGTAAGAACTCAGAAGGACGGGGACACATCGTTGTTTCTTCGTCATTTCTGCGTATGTCCCCACTGACTGCTGTCCGGATTAAGTAAAAGATGGATTTTACAGAAAGCTTTCTGGACTTCTTCATGAAGCCAAACACTCAGATTTACTATTAGTAGCAGGTGATTTTAACACCCAGGTATAGATAACCTAGATCAAACCGAACGACACTTAGTTGGGTCTTTTGGCATTTCAAACCTGAGAACGGATAATACTGACCGTCTTCTACAATTGTGTTTAAATAACCATTTGCTTCTGGCATGCACCAACTTTAAACATGAGGAAAAACACCGTCCGATGTGGCGACTCCTTACACCTACTTAACAATGGACTCAATCGAATAATATCTCTATCAGTCATCGTTGAAGGAACTCAATAGAGGGCTACCGCTCTTTCTGGAGTATATTTTTGGACTGATCATGCTGTAATGTGAGTATTCAAATACTGAGGTCTTACTGAGTGTAGAAAAACGACATCAGAAAGATGCATCAGAATTCAGTTCAACAGTGAGAAAGCTAGTAATGGATTTCAAGAACAACTGAAGGCTCACTTGAAAAATTATGAAAATGACACTCACCTAGATATAGCTTGGTATAATGTCCAAACAGCGGTGACATGTATATGCATCTTGAAACAAGAGTTAAAAAATCAGTAGATTTAATAGAGACGTTTATTGAATTAGTGGGCTCTCGTGAAGGTCCGAATACGGTTAGGATCAAAGACAACTTAGGTTTGGACTGGTAAAGTCTTCAGCACAATCTTGATCATTGGCGGGAAACGAAACTAAAAGATGAAAAAGATATATGTGTTAGGTAATACTAGATATCTCTTCAGACTAATAAACGAAACCAGGATTAAGAAGTCAGGTGTTTGACTGAAAATTTCTGGAAAAGGCTTAACTCTTATCTTCTCTCAGCCTAAGCATCTAATACGTTGGGCAAAGCACTTGAAAAAGTAGTTCAGTTGTCATTGAGCTACCTAGCAGCTACCCGTAATTCCCGAACACCCTGAATGGCAAGTCGACATACGCACCCCCCAAATGTTGCTGAAGTTGAGAGCCTAAGTCAATATAAAGCGAGGAATAATAGCTTGTCTGAATGTATTGACTTCAGAAGTCTTTACAGATGATGACCCAGTCTTATCAATTAGGTTAGCTGAAGCTGAAGCTAAAGTATGAAACCTGTGTTGACGGCTGATTGTTTAAGTACATAGGAAGTGGCCAAAGCCATTTTGGGATGACCATAAAGGAATTATATGGACTGTTATAGTGTCTAAGATACTCGCTTCAATAATTATTAAACGTTTAACTAAGACTCGTGAACTGCAAATATGAGAATACCAAAAGAGGATCAGATATTCACCATTAGTCAAGTTTTAGACATTAAATGTACATACTGGCATCTACCAATGATGATTTTTCTTGACTCGAAAGCATCGCTTGACTCTGTAGACCAAGAGGTTATGTGAGAGTCTGTAATTGAACTGCGTACATCAGAAGTACGTGAGCCTTGTGAAAGCTCTTTACTCAAACTCTATTAGTCAAGTCAGAGCATATGGCGAACAGTTATGTGGACTGGTAATCTCGTGTAGTGTCCAACTAGGCTCCACATTGTCGCCAGTTTTTTAACTCCATCATTTATTTACTGTTAGAAATATTACTGGCTCAAATGTTTAGAAACTGATCGCCCACCAAGAGGCCTACTTATTGACTTAGAATACACAGATGACATAGTCTCGTTTCGTGAAGACGATGATAAAATGCGGTCTTTTGGTGGTGTTGCGAAACAATGAAGGCATTTTCATGACGTATTTCTCTCCCATCTCTAGATGCAGATTGTTGCTTCATAACTGGTCTGCATGAACACCTGAACTAAAGTTTGGGGGTGAAGTAATTGAGTGAGTTTACCGCTTCACTTATCTTGGGAATTTGGTCAACCCTAGTAGGTTGGCGTCCGACGAAATCTCAACACAGATTCAAAAGCTTGTTTAGCTTTTGCCGATTTATGTCATCTATAGTGTAGGCAAGATACCTATTTATCAACTAAAGGACGATTGTACTGAGCAGCGGTTTGTCCTGTCTTACCGTATAGATGTGAAACGTGCCCATTAAGAGTAGATGACACTTGTAGATTATTGTAATTTGATCATAGGTGTCTTCGAAACACCGCAAGCATTTGTTCGGACCGCCGTGCTAATAACGATGAAGTCAGATGCAGAGTATTATTTAAAGTTATTAGATTAGTTGATGCGGTTGTGACTCTTCATCGACTTAGATAGTTGGGATATGTATTACGTATGCCCAATCACCACTTAACTGACGTTGGTAAAGGATGGGCGAAAGCTGTAAGCAGATAAATCAAAACGTGGCATTAGTCTATTGTCTAAGTGCTGTTGGTAGATGTAGACTATCTGGTCGGAGCCTGCGCAACTGTAATGACTAATGGTAGGAAATTTGAGCGACATGGCTCAGGGCCTGTTACTGTTATACTGATGCATTCATTCTTTGTCTTCCCTTACGTCGTGAGAATATGATTATTTTGTTTCTTCCCTTCCGTGAACTAATTCTCTTCCTAATTCCATTCTTTTTGTCTTACAATCTCTGATACAGTTACTGTCAGTACTGCTTTGGTTTTCATATTACTGTGCTGAGTTGTGGCAGCTTGTTAAATGTTCATATGTTTGGTTCTACTTTTTTTCATGCACTGGCATACCGTCCATAATGTTATTAACTGACCTTTTGACCGATTTTGGTAATTGGTGTCTATCTGGTTAGTGTCCGCGATGGTCAAATCTAAATGTCTCAGACGCACAATGACGGCGTTAAATCAGTCGCAGTGGTCTCTATACGTTCACTCTTTGTGTTATCTTAAATCCTAAGGTTTAAAACGATTTCGTATCCTTCTATCCATGAAGTATTTGTTTCATGAGTTTTAACTTATGTATCTAGTTTTTTTAATGATAACTTCTACCTCTTTGGTGCCGATCTTGTTGCTTTTTAATGGGTTGTAGCAACTTAAACTAACACATAGAAGTGTCGAGTTCCTACTGTTCATGACCAGCCGACTATTATCTTCATCACAATATTCACTTCATGCTGGAGGTTTTTAATCAATCGTGACCAACTTGTTTTTTTTTAGTTTAATTTATCTTTTTCGGGAAAGTTACGTATTTTTCTCTATTTTGTCTATTAAGGAAAAAATTTAAAACTCGTTCCGGGGACACAGTTCGTCTTGTTGATTTACTGAATGAAGGCCTTGAACGAGCGAAAAACCGACTACTTGAAAAGGAAAGAAATAGGGTGAGATATTTTAAAATTTTGGTAACTTTTCTGTAATTTTCGACGATATTGTCTTGTATGGTGAACATACGCGGAATTGTTGGCATAGAAGTTGATTGCTTATTTTTACTTCGAAATGTTTCCGTTATTTGTATATTAGTAGATTATTTAATAAAGCATTTAGTTTTAATTATTGAACTTAGGTTTCGAGCTTCGCTTCACCTACGTAGGTTTAAACAGCCACCTAATATCACTAAGTCTTATACAGAAATTGTAGTTCGAAGTTGAGTACATCGACCTTAACTTGTCGACGAAATTACAGGTTTGTTTTTTGATACAGTTTGTTGACACGCACTCATGAAATAAGTCAACTAAAAGCCGTCAAAGGGATAAAAACCACGCACTTAAGTCTGTTGTATATCTATTTATCTACCATAAAATTTGATGTAGTGGTTTAAAAATTCATTTTCTGTTAATATATCGTGTTAGGTCATTTAATTGTTCATTTCTTCGCCTGAATTGTTGAATGCTAATATATATAACTACTGGCATTTAACGCCAAATAAAGGACATTTTGTGTAGCATATGTATGTCACAGTGCAACTGGTTTATTACCATGTGGGCAATATAGACGTTTCTAACGAAAATCTGTGACTTTTATTAAACTCAAAGGACTTTGCATTGTGCTTTCTTGTTCTAATGTCTTCATCATGTGTTCCTGATAACTCTAAGCCATAGTTGAATCTTACATTAGTGGTCTGATATTGAACATTAGCATTAAATCTATGAAATATAGTAAGTTTTCTTCTAGTATATAGCTTAAAGTACTACTTTAATTATCTTTTCTCTTCTAGGAGTTAACCGAAGCTGAGTTTGAGCGGGCTCAAAAGGCAGTAGCATATGGCTGCATTAAGTATGCTGATTTATCCCATAGTCGAACAATTGACTATGTATTCTCATTTGACAGAGTAAGTGATGGCAATTAAAAAAATATATCACAGTTTTCTAGAAGTATTTAGTAAAAATGTATTAAATGTTTATAAAGTCTTTTATAGATACAGTTAGTAGATGTTTTGATTTAATACTATGGTTACCTGAAGCTTTATTGATATTAAATAATGATATATGCTACAGTACATAGAATTAGAAAATTGATTTGAAAATATTAAACCATTTCATTGTTCATTAAAGCTCTTACTGAACACGTAATGTTTTTTTATATTCTACATGATAACTGAAAGTATTACAGACAGTAATTTGTTACTGTCTCAATAGGGAGTTAGTAAGCATTTTTAAAATATGATGTATTTTATCTCAAGGAGACCTCATGAGCTACTACTACCACTACTTTCCGGACAGGTATCATTTCTTACTTCAACAACAAGTTTCTCATTGAAATTTTTAATATTCACAAGTTTCAATATACATCAGTATGTTTAGTGGATGTTATGTCTCTGTGCTTAATTCATTTTGACTGGTGTTTTATGTTGATCATTTTATAAACCTTGAATATCTGCATTTAAAAATGTTATTTATCATATTCTTTAAAATCACTACATTCTCCGTTAACTGAAGATTATGCACGTTGAGTAAGATAAGTATGGTACTTAACTAAGTGATTGATTAGTTTTTATCATTTGTGCTGAAGATAGTACGAGTCGAGTGGTAATACTAACACAGACTAAGGTACTGAACCAACAATGATAAAAATTAAAGAAAAATGACAAGCCTTCATAAAGAGAGCTTTTAATATTTCAAGAAAAGGGTATTATTTAGACAAGATCGTCAGTTATATACTGTTTACAAGGCTCTAGAATATAGACAGAAAACAGTTTTTTAAAAAGAACTTTTGAGGACACACAAGGAAATAGACAGAAGCTTGTAAGATTTACAGTTCTTTAGTCATGGCATGGTTCAACACAGAGGTTATGATTGTTTATTAGATAACAGTTATGTAGCTCAGCAACTAAACATGGTTTCATATATTCAGATTATTGATAATTTCCGTCTTCCCAAAGCAAGTAGATGAGATCTCGTTTGAACCTATGATCGAACGACCGAAATTCAGCTACTTCAACCACTAACGTACCGCATAACTTAGATTCCTGATGAGTTGTGTCGAATATGTAGCTTCTTTTGTGACATTTCCACACTACAGTCTAGTTTCTGTAATAAGTACGGCAACTAACAAAATTGAATCATTATGTTATATTTTTCATACAAATTTCAGATGTTAGATGATAAAGGGAACACTGCAGTTTACTTGTTGTATGCATATACTCGGATCAGGTAATTATTATAACCATGAATATATATTTACGTTTGAATAATATCATAGCCATCTCCGTCGATTACTGTATATTCTTAGAATTATTTGTTTGCGATTATAAAGGCGAGTGAGATGTTTAATGCTGTCTAATTTATTGGAAGCTTTTTTCTGCTTAATTATGTATTAGGTAGATAGGTTTACTTATGTCATTTAGTTGTAATTAGGATACTAGTCATGAGTAGCTGAACGCTTATTGTTTATGACCGAGATTCCTTGTTATGTTTCTAAATATAACGACCCAATTACTCCTATTGCTTAGTATTCTTAGACACCGAACACTCGACAAGATCCCAAATCAGAACACGTTTGAACAGGAACAAATTATATCCCAAATAACAAGGGGTAGACAGAAGTAGGAATCGTTAGTTAGACAAACGTTAATGTATTTATAGTATTTACATAAGAAGCTTCCAGAATCTTCTGCAACAATCCACTAGAGCTGATTGGTTTAGAAGTAGCCAATCAGCGTGCACCATCACGATCATGCACTGAGCATGCTTTAATCCAGTCTATATCCCACTAACATTCCTAGATGTTGTTTTTTTATGTCGGGATCATTACTTGTCTGACCAGCCATTTTGTTTTGGCATTTTTACTGTCTTGTGCACAAGGTTCAGATTGCTTTAACCGTTCTGTTGTTACTTAACCACCTTGAATAATCACATAAGGTATTTATATATTTTAATTGATTGAATATATCACAGATTGGTTTTGACAAGGTACCATAGAAAAGCAGGTAGCACTGGACTGTTGTGGAACTCCTCAGCAGTGCGCACGCTAGATTCCACACCAAGGGTTTCAGGTTGACGTCGAACGCCTAACCCTCTACACCACTGGGTTGGCATCCAATGCTCTCAGATTACGCACTGCTGAGAAGTTCCACACTAGAATGAAACAGCTGTCCCGTGCTCCTCGGTTTTCAATGGTACTCTGCCAACACCAATCTGTGACGAATTCAATCAACCGTGCTTAATACCAATCTTAATTCAATAATTTATCTTATTAATTCTTTTTTCTTCATTGTCATTTCAAAAACTTAGAAGTTATCATTTTATCATAAAAGCTCTCTGCACTCCTAGTTGTAACTCAGTTTTAATGTTTATCTTATCCCTTTGGTATCCGAGTGGATGTCATATTGAAAAGATGCATCAATGTCTAGATATTTCTCACATGATGAAATACTACTAGTTTGATGAGTCGAAACGAGTTATGAAAGTAAAAAAAAGTTTGGAAACTAAACGACGTACTACACTCAAGTAACAAAATATGAAAACTACCAGTCTATTACAATCCCAAGTGACTGGTCTCGAACACTAATCGTCCAAATCTATAAGAAATTACAGAAGTTTAACGAATATAGTGTCTAAAATATTGGCTTTAATAATATTTCGACGTTTAACTAATGCTTGTGAAGAGCAAACTGGAGAAAACCAAGGTGGTTTCAGACCTGGATGTGGTTGTATAAACCAAATATTCACACTTCGGTGGGTTTTGGAACATAGGCACACTTTTAGACGCCCAACAATAATTGTATTCCTTGACCTTAAGACGGTGTTCGACTCTATCGATCGTAAGGCTGTGTGACAATGTCTGTCATTGAAGGGCATACCAGAGAAGTGCATAACCTTATACAAGCTCTCTACTCGAACACTACATGTCGAATCAGAGCTTATGGCGGATTATCGTTGGAACTGATTACCTCAAGTGGTGTTCGTCAAGGTTGTCCGGTTTCCTCACTTTTATTTAATTTTATTATTGACTTACTTTTAGAGTCAACATTGTCATCGTCTGATTTCTCTGGGGTTGACCTCATTCCAGGAGATAAACTTACTGACTTAGAATATGCAGATGATATAGTTCTCTTAGGTGAAGATGCTAATGAAATACAGAATCTTTTGACTACCTTAAACATGAATGTAAGGATGCTTGGGATGCAATTCTCTCCATTCAGATGTAAAATGTTGCTTCAGGATTGGCTTGATTCGACACCGAAGTTAGTGATAGGGAATGAAACAGTTGAACGTGTCGACCACTTCACTTATCTTGGGAGCCTCATCAGTCCTGACGGTCTGGTGTCTACTGGAATCTCTGCTCATATACATAAGGCCTGATTAGCTTTCTGGAATTCTCGTCACTTGCTGCGTAGGTGAAACATCCATCTACTGGCCAAAGAACGCGTTTACTGCGCAGCAGTTTGTCCCGTTTAACTT
This sequence comes from Schistosoma mekongi, assembly GCA_034768735.1. Classification (NCBI taxonomy): domain Eukaryota; kingdom Metazoa; phylum Platyhelminthes; class Trematoda; order Strigeidida; family Schistosomatidae; genus Schistosoma; species Schistosoma mekongi. The sequence goes on along the minus strand of CM068306.1, from coordinate 65,536,192 downwards.
TATGGATGTGAAACATGGCCATTAAGGATATAGGATATTCGTAGGCTCCTAGTAATTGATCATGGATGTCTTCGAAGCATTGTTCGTGTTTTCTGAAACCACTAAGTAAGCAATACGTGGGTTAGGAATAGAGTTCTAGGTAAATACCGTAAGTCTATTGATGAAGTAGGAAATCCTTATCAGCTGAGGTGGTTAGGACATGTGTTACTTATACCAAACCACCGCCTACCTCGACGAGCAATGCTATCTAGTGTGGGAGTAAGCTGGAAGAAAGCTAAAGGCGGCCAAACCATGGCACCAGTCTATGAAGTCATTGACATTTGGGCTAAGCCATGTTAATAGGTGCAGACTACGTGGTTGGAGTCCGAGTGATGATCGTCACAAGTGGTTAGAGACTTTACGTGATATGGCTCAAAATCGTTGGGCAATGGCTCAGGTGCATCCACTCCTTGTCTTCCTCCAAATTCTAAGTTTCTGAACTTATTATAATTTGCTTTTTACTAAATCATATTTTCTTAAATCTTATCTCCAATTTCTATTCCTTTCCATTAATACTAACTCTGTTACTACCTCCCCTACTCTGGGATTTGGCCAGACAATTTAGTGTCTATCTGTTAACTGGGGCATGGTATGGCACGCATGTACCAAGTTCTATGTTGTAACTTACTGACTGACTGAGACTATTACAATCCATAAAGGTAAAACTAACATCATCTTTGTGATCCATGTTATTACCAAAAGCTTACAATCCATGTAGTTTCTGTATATTTCTAAAAAAATTCGCTATACTAATATACGACTTAGGCCAGTAGTTTATTTCACAAATACTCCAGCGTTATAATCTAGCAAAATATCTAGCTAAAGTCCTCATACCTGATAACGATCAAGAAAATCGTGGAATTAAAAATTCTGTTGAATTCAAAAATGTGATTATTAAAATAGAAATTGAAGAGGAAAACATTATGGCAAGTTGTGGTGTTTTCTCTCCCTTTACAAATGTACTAGTTAAGAGAGCTTTAGGTGTTATATTTGAATACTTAGCTCCTGATACTAGTTTGAGGTTACATTACCAGTTATATTAAACCGAGGTGTTTTTTCTAAAGCTTGGAAGTATGTTTACGTTCCACATCATTTACTCTTCGAGGTAATCTTTGTTGACAGAAGAAAGTCATACCTATGCGATCATCAGTTTCAAATCTGTTTGTGTTTACATTATAACCCAATCCAGTCTCGAAATTTGTGATCCCCTTCTAGAGCTTGGTTACGATATTTGGTTGGCATCTTTGTTATTACACAACGAGATGGACTGAATGAGTTATTTGTAATGATTAACAATCTGTCCTACCTTTACATTGGGTATGCGTGAATAGTTGCCCGATGTTGCTAGAGTATTCGCTTGTGCCTAACTTATCCGGTTCTTGATTGTTCTGTCGGATTATCATATCTGTGTGACAGGTTATTGCAAGGCTTGGATAACAGTAGATATTGTATTTCGTGTAAGTCAGGATCGATAGGATCAGCCATCCCACCTTGATATATATATATATATATATATATATATATATATATATTGCCATGGTTCAGCTAACTATTATATATATATATATATATATATATATATATATTAGTTAGCTGAACCATGGCAATTTAAATTTTCATCTTTACAACCAGTCGCTCGAATATTTCATCAGCATAAATTTCAACGACAACAGACGTTCAGTTATTTGATCAAATTTTTATTGGATTCACTATTTTATTCAGCGACGTTACTCAATGTCTGACTACTGTCATATTTATCGGTATACTTTAATCTATACATATGCGTTTTTAATGTTTCGTCAATTCTTTCAGTTGACCGTATTCATAGCCTAAGACTTAATTTTATCATTGTACTTTAATAGCTTTAGAAAGTGGATACTAAATGATACAAACATAGAAGTTACTATTTGATTACATTTACACGTATCTGACTCATATATTTATACAATGCACAAAAAATTCGTTTATCGTACATGTGTTTGATTGATTAATCTAATGTGTGGATTTCTTTGATTACTTTTCACTGGAGAGGCTAGGATCAGTTTGTCGGGTGAAACGTTAGAACTTTAAGTCACTAAGATTTTTCCAACTAAATCTATTTCTAACATTTTCTAAGCACTTGATGCTCTATTTTTATCAAACTGTTCTTTCAGATTTAGTCGATTATACATACGAAGTATACAATTTGCAAATTGACTGAATATATTTTATGAATTTAATTACTAATGTGTCCATTTAATCAACAGAGGAGAAAATTAGTATATATTCAGTGAAGATTAATATTTACTAAATTCATACAAAACCCATTTTATAATATTTTTCCTATCATATTATTCTATTTTACAGATCAATTATCAGGAATGCAGGTTATTCTGATAAGAGTATCAGCGAGATCATTGATACTTCGCCTCTTAATTTTGATCATCCTATGGAGTTTACATTAGCCAAAGCTCTGTGTCGTCTACCAGATGTTTTATTAAAAATTCAGAATGATTTCCTGTTACACAGTCTATGTGATTATTTGTATGATTTGAGTTGTATTTTTACAAACTTTTATGACACATGCTACTGTATTGAACGAAATCAAGAAACAGGTATGTGTATCCATCTACTTCAGTTAATTATTTTGACTATTTCATTCACATTGGTATATAACTTTTTGCTTTATTCTTATCTGTTTGTTTAATATTAGTTGATACCACTAACGATTATTGTAACCCAGTAGCATATATTGATTTATAGCTGGCTGCTATATACTCATTTAGAAACAGCACATATTAGCCAACAATATTATTTTTAATTAGATCATCATCAGGCTTCACTCTAATATACAGCAATATTTATATACGAATATAAAAAATTATTAAACTAATGAAGGCAATTTATAAGTCAATGATTAAAATGAAACAGGTGGATTGCATAACTGATCACAATAGGTGAAAGATGTAAATTGGTAGTAGTCATGTGTTATTTCTAATTCACATAATTGGAATTTTTACCATTATGCTTATTTGCATTCTACCTCTGATCAGATGCTATATAACTCTAATTTTAGTTGTTTGTATTCGTCAAAGGTTGATATTGGTTGGATATCACTAAAAACCAAGGAGCGCTGGACAGCCGTTTTGTCCTAGCATAAGACTTCTCAGTAGTGCACACCCTTAATTCTTCCTAGGAATCGAATCCTAGGGCCCTCATGTTGGCGAACGCCTAACCCCTCTGCTTTACAGGGCCGTCGTCCAATGGTAGACTTCTCACTTCTATTAATTTGTGACGTAGGTTAGTCATTATCCAAGCGAATGCAAACAACTAAACTTAATACCTATCCTCTTGAAACCACAATTGAATTATAACTCAAATTACCAAAAATCAGTTTTTTTTCTACTTTATTTTAATGATGGATTGTGGCTTGCAAGTGGAATTTAAGACGTGCATTTTGTTTCATTTAGGACTCGACGGCTAGATGTGTCTGTATCCCAGTGTTGTGTTTTTTCCGTGACTCACACTCCGCTCGTATCAAACGTTGACATATTCATCTCTGTTACAGAACTCTGAAGGCCTCATTTATGTGACGAGTGTGTGTTTATAACTGAAAGTGTTTGTATATTTCTATTGATATTATGAAATACCAGTATCAAGATAGCCCATTCAGGATCGAGATATAGCAACAGTGACTGGGGGATTTCAATCCATAACAACGTCAACGGAAAAGTATACTTCAATTTATACCTATTATATGATGTTGTCTGTTCTTCTCATAATGTTTGATCGTCTCAAGTTCTAAGTGTATGCAGAATAGGAGGCGAAAGATACTAATTATGACAAATTGATCAGAATTTGAAGCAGTTTGTAGATAGTAAATCAAAGTTTTAACATAAATGCAATGCCATTTCAGAGCGCTATTGTTAAAACTCAATAGTTTATTTGTACAAGTCATTCGCTTTAGTAATTTGCATTACTGTACGTAATATTGATTTTACTTACTTATTGTAGGTGATGTACACATTAATAAAGAACGTATTTTATTATGTGAAGCTACTGCTCGAGTAATGAAATGTGGATTTGATATACTTGGAATTGAAACAGTTGAGAAAATGTAAACATTTTTAGGAATGTATGCATGTATACTTGAACAATAAACAACATTTGTACAAATGGATTAGATTTGTCTTCTCTTTGAGAAATGTTGGTTATAATGTAGAGTATTATTTGAGGTGGAAAAAGGATATACGCTGATAAACAAAATAACAATAGCAATAATATTGGGAGGTTAATTTTCAGTGATGATGAATGTTGTCTACACCGTATATACGCTGATTTGAAATCAATAAAGCGGATTACGTTAATAGATGGTCAGATAAAAGGTTTCATTCAGATTTCCTCTTGTCAGACAGTCTAAAAGTAGCAACTCGTTTACTTTATTTTCACTTTCAAAGGTGAGTCAGGGCTAAGAAATTTATTTATTAGTTTGTAAAATGTTCTTTGAATTGTTTTTAATGAATAAAAAAACAAATGTTATCTACAACATAGCTGAGACAGAGTCGCGGTCTGACGGAATTAGCATAAGTATTTGATCGAATATGTCATAAATAAGTTAGCAACAATCGGAAAGTTGCATGATCCTATTGCTACATCGTTTGAACGTTAACAAGATTAAATCTGAAAATAGTTTAAAGAAACTAGCGAATAAACTGATGCTCAAAGGATATCTACTAGATAGTATATGACCATTGTCGAGTAAACAAACAATAAAATATAACAATCGAAATACTGGTGCATAAGGATATATATATTTTGCCATTGTTTTGTTCATTTCAGTCACTAATTCCAACACTAAATTTGAAGTCAAATATGTACTCGACTACATTACCTAAATTTTAGCAGAGTAGTTTTGATATGCTAGTTAGATTTTTAAATACAGTATGCGTTAGTATTAGTGAAACTCACTATACGTCTCAATTGGATAGGTTTTTCATTGTTCTTCTGTCTTGCTCTGCTTGATAACATTGGGTTATGGTATATTCGCTAGGAGCTTAGAGAATTAGGTACTGCATATAGACTTACGTATAGTAAAATTTTCGTGTGTATTTATACGGTTTCTTAACAACCTCAAGATGTTCAGGACGCGTCTCTGGTTACGCCATTGAAATATAAACGCAATGCAAAAAATTCCTTCATCCGACTTGTATGTCCTTTTAGTGACCACACCCCGCCTCCAATAGACAAAATTATGTACAGTCTCACTTTACGTGACGATGATACAGGTAAAGAAAGCTTGGTTATTTCTTGGATTTCTTCTGATACGTTGTTGAGATCCACTTATTCAGGATGCGAATTTTGCTGCGCTTAATTCAACAAAAAGTGATTATAAGAAAATCCAATCCTGGATCTAATCTTGGAATGCATTTCTCAACTATTATCGGTAATAACAAACGATAGTTAAATTAATATGCTACACCCTACATACAACAGATTGCTATGCTCCATCGGTTCAGTTTAAGATGGCAGTTGGCCAATCTTACTGTGGTTTTAACCTAACTCATTACTTATGTTAGTGTTTTTAACTGAGTACTACGAACTACCTGTCAATGTAGTAAACTCTTACAGCATCATTATTTAAGTATGACTGTCATCATGAAATCTTCTACAAAACGTTTATAACAAACAGATGAACACTAGTAGTTAGTCAATTATGAACAACCTGGTACCTAGCACATATGTGTCAAGTTGTTATACTACATTAGCACGATGAGATCAAATTTACAAAATTAACACAACAATCTAACTTAACATGAAGAAATACGGCAAATGTACATACAGAAGAAAAATGAAACTTAAGATCTAGAAGAACAAAGCGAATACATTCGAGTCACTGTGACCGATTCTGAGTCATATCGCCCAGTGTCTCCAGCCACTGATCACGATTACCACGCGTACCCCAAGCAGGTAGTCTGCATCTACTCGCATGGCTTAGACCAACAGTCAAAGACTTCATGGAAATACCCCATGTCTCAGTTTGGCTACGCCTAGCTTTCTTTTTGCTTACTCTTACACCAGCTAACATCACGTGACGAAGCAGGTAGTGGTCAGGGATACGCATTACTTGTTCCAGCCATCTCAGTTTGTGGTTTACGGCCTCAGACTGATTTTACATTTTTTCCTAGTACAGTAGATGTTAGGTGATAATTGAGTGAATAGTGACAAGTAGGCTGTGAGTAGGGACTGCTGAGATTTGACAAGAAATCCGTTCACCATATCTTGGCTTACTGTTGAGAACCACCTGTAAATTAGAGAGTTAGGTGCTGGTTAACTAATTGAAGAAACGCTGTGACACGGGCATTTCCTCTACTAAGATCACGACTCAAGTCACTTGTGGCATTCGCCCATGCACTTTCAAAGACGTTACAACTAACCCCGGATGATGTGGAGCAAGATTTAATCGAATAGTCTAATGATCACAGTACAACTCGATGTTAATAACTAGAAAATTATTGAGTGAAGTATCAGTTCAAAAATCTTAAAGGATGTCAGTCGCTAACCCAATAACTTAATGCTACTGACTCTGACTGACATTACCCGATGCGAATTTAAATCCCACCAGAAGCATTAGTTCCTTCAATAATTAACATAACTCAGGTACAAATATTAATGGCAATTTACTCTCTCTCTAGTTAATAACATTTTGAATGTTAACTCCAAAATATGCTGAGAAATTACTGAAAAATATGTATTTGTTAAAGATTCGTTCATGGGGACAACTATTCATGAGGTATGAAACGTATAACACCACTAATAGGTGACAGTAAACAATAATACTAACTATGGCCTACATAGTGATCCGGTTTAAGAATATACATCATCAGTACCAGTTTTGAGGACAGTAAGGAAAATGCCAGCAGATACTTCATTTTCCAAGTCTATTATGTGAAATTAGCGATATATCACTAAAATTGACAGTTATGAAATACTGAAATGCCCGTCAGATTAATGACTTTGGCATCTGACCAAGTGATATGTGATACTTAATTGGCTAATTAGTCTCGGAGGTTTGCCCCGATACTATCTAGCCCTGAGCCGAAAATAGGATGAACACGATGTTGATCCAGACAGTGCAGAAGACATAATTATGTTATTACTATTCATTCCATACAATCGCTTATATATGTTCACACAAGCCCGAGCCACAACAGTCAGAACAATAACACTGATACAAAACAAAAGCTTTAATGACTAGAAAGTGGGATAGTAGGTACATAAATAATTAGTCCAAGTACATGAACGTAAAATGAAATAATAACGGTTAGTCGGCCAAACGAGATGACGATTAAGTAGTAACTAAATGCTTAATACATATGCGATCAAAATACATATAACAATCCTCCGAAAAATTTTATAAGTCCAATCATCCCTTTTAGCTTTTCTTTTATAACATAATTCATATTAAGTTAGTTGTTTGTACTTGTCACAGATTGATATCAGTTGGGTACCATCGAAAGCTAAGGAGCACTAAACAGCTGTTTCGTCCTAGTATGGGACTGTGATGATGTGCACTCACAATTCCATCAGCAGTCGAACCAAAGACTATCAGGCCTCGCATCCAACACCTAATTATCAGTATCACTTCAACCAATTTTTGGTACAGCACGACGACCGTCGAATCCCGTTGGTTATAACTGCATTAATTTCTGTTTATCTTAACTCCACCAGTCACGATGTCACGCAAAAACTTCAGAAGTCTTGAAGGATAATATTAGTGGGCTGATTATTATGGTTAATTTGAAGTCGGTTTGCAATTCTATTCCTAGTGAGGTCGTTAGTGCGCCCTTCCACGAGCATGTAGCAGCTATCCAGTGCTTCTTGGTTTTCAGTAGTACTCAACTGTAGTAGTAGTACTCAAACTGTGACGAATACACACAACAAAACCAAACACTTCAAAACTATTTCGACTTAATCATATTAAATTAGTTCTCCTGGAGGCATACACAAACAACATAATTCGGAACAGTTTGTAGTAAAAATGAATGAATATATGTATATATAATCAGATAGATTGATATACAGAAAAATACATAAATCTAACTTAAATGAAGCGAAATTTCCAATAGAAAATAATAATTTCTTTTTAACCACAGAAGAGAAAATGTTAGTATCACAGATTATAAATAACAGTGATAATACAACAGATATTGTAGGACATCTTGACTGATATAATGTAAATTATAATGTAGTTTTATTTGAATCCCTGAATAAGCAAAACTATACGATCTTTAAAAGGAAGGCATTAACAATAATATGAACTAACCGAAAGAAGAAACATTCAAATCATTATTCCTTTGTCTAAACTAATAAGGAAGTATTAAGGAAGAAAAACGGAACACAGGTTACGAGATAAATGGTAAATTGTTTTAAATTATTTCGATAGACTGAGCTAAATCAGACCGTAGAAAACCAATGGCAGATGTCCCTTGTTCAGAATAATCGAAAATGACATTAAGTAAACTGGACGGAGCTAAACCCATTTCATTTAAAGTAACATGATCGTCTGTTAATTCAACATGTACTGTTGGCGGAGCATTTACAAGTGTAGCTGTTTGAATACTTGGTGGTGCATACAATCGAAATGAATACGGTTCAGCTAAACATTCTGAAATCCATTGTCGAACTGTTAAAAGTTTATCCATAGAATAAAATGTACCCTAAAATAGAAGGAGAAAATTCTTACAAACTATATGCAAAGAGCTTTTAAGTTACAAATGCTAACACAGAAAATAACGTGAAAATACATATAATTGAGTATTGCCTAAACTGTTAGTGTATAAGAAATCTTAAAAAAAAACATCCCACAAAACTATCCGCATGTGAAATATGGATTATAAATAAACGGTCCAGTGAAGTACAATCTACTTTGCACAAATATAGAAACTATATAATCATATACGCAGTAAGAGCCAGGGACAGCAACCATTCTGAATTCTGCTTATATTACGCATTTCAGACAAAGAAATACGTACTTTTTGAAAAGTTCAGTCTAGTCAATTCATAGATATTTTCAAGTCTACTTTTACACTGGCCAACTTTACGAGTCCAAAAATAAGCATGAGGAACACAACTCAACCGCTTATGTTGAAGAATATTTAGAGTCACATCTCTCTAGTACCAGACAACTCATTTCGGTATTACTTATTGGGTGGTTATACCACACTTCATAGTACTTAAAAGGTATCTAGGATCAAACGTCAGAAACGTCTGCATACAGATCATGTTTGACAAATATAAAGTAGCAAAGAGCAAACTACGTATAACTTTTGAAAATAGATGGACTTAAGAAAATACTACTCGATTGTTGAGTATACACAGACTTATAATTATAAATCAAGTTATTTTAAAAATAAATAATCAATTGTGATGCTCAGGTTGAAGTGACATGGTTGTCCAACATCAACAAACAACAAATAAACCATACTATTTAATGAAAAATGGTTATAATGACTTTCTGCAAGGATATTTCGCTTTTCATCTGTATTACGTATAAGCGAAAGGTAAATGTCAAACTAAAAGAAAAGCTTGAATTTAGTCTATACATCTTTTCTCAGGTAAAGCAAAGATGAGTACTACTAACAATTTTTTTTAGAAAAAAACAGCTGGGGTGTAAACTATAAGCCAGAAGCAATTAAATAAGAAAAGCCACAATAAAAAAGAATAGCACAAACCTGAAGAAGAAGATTATCTGGAAACCGAATACGAATAACAGCGTAACGGAATGATTTTATGTTTTGCGTCCTTAATCGTTCTCTCATAGCTTTTGTGAGTAACATGCCACTTTCTTCAATAATCTGATGTTGCTGACCAACATACTTACGAAATTCTTCCTTTGTCTGGCAGAAAAACTCATCGGGGAGGTGGTCACGAGGAATACATGTCAGAGTACGACCGGTGGCCTGATAATTACAATGAAAAAAGCTAGCTAGAAGATAATGATATGTAATAACACTAGGTTATTCCATAAATAGATAAGGGTCTCTTATAAAAGTTCAATCTTTGCTGTTTACTAGACATTGTGTTACGCGACAGTTGAACTTAAGTTCTTAATTGGTATAGGATCATAACAAACATACAATATGGGCTCACTCTTCACCATATTTGAAATTCGTGAATTCCAGGAAGAAACATAAACATGACATAGAGTAAGGTTACGCCCATAGCTTTTAATTACTAATGAAGAGTTAATAACTAAATACTTTCTATAGAGAACCCTAAGTTCCGTAAAATGATTCTCTTGTAAGCTTAACGACAACAAGCTGATGCTTATGTTACGCACGATTGTATAGTGAATCCAAGTCGCTTATGTAGGTGACTGACATGTCTGGAAGAAGACATGTGATTGGCCAATATTGTGTGACAGACATGTGACGATGCCTAGGTCTTATATGTATATATATCTTGCATATTATTGGTTATAATATACACGTGTGAGTAACTAGTGTGCTTCCTGATAATTAGTCGGATCTTTGTGCCTGTGCAATGGATTAAGGCAAGGCTGGATGTTAGCTGTAGACAACAGCGTGGTGGATAACAGAATCGATAATATCGGCCATCCCTGATTCAGATACAACAGTGACTTGAAACTAATGTGTGCAAAACAACATTATTGGGCACATTCAAATAACAAAATAATGGGTGCAAAACAACATTATTAGGCACATTCAAATAACACGTAATTAATAAGTATGAAGATGTCCTCTTGTATTTTCTGGATTACTAAGGCAACAAAAATTGTAATCATTTAAATAAATTTCAATATAAACGAGGTGGCCTAATGTCATTAATTTTTAATCATTAAGTCCCAGGTTCCTATCCCGCTTTGACTAGTTCGGTCTACACAACCGGTTCCATAGAAGCAGAGTAGTTCAAAGCCAAGTATATCTATATATACTTAGTAGATGGGTTACAAAGTATGGGTGAGATAATTTGGTAGCGTTCACTCACACAAATCGGAAACATTTAACAGGCTTTTATAATAAGCACACAAGGATAAAACTACAACTCACTCGATAAACTTTGGTGTCACGATATAATTCAGGCAGAATAGGATCAGCTGTGACAAATAGATTCAGCAAATTTTCTAAATGCTCTCTATTGCTGGCATCTTCTTCTGATATTTGGTAAAAAACCTCCTTTTCAATTATATCCTCACTATTCTTCTGACTTAATTGTTCAGCACCTTCAGTTTGCTCACTCGGGCGTGTGATAGGTAACATTGTTTTTTTAAAATTGCATATCTTTTCGAATTACACAAGGAAAAGTAACATAATATAGAGTTAGTCACAATCTCATCTGGAAAAGTTCACTTCATAATCGCATTGTCATAAACCTAATTATGTGCAGTAATCTGATGAAGTTCAGATAGGGTAGTTTTCCACATAACTTGAGCTGAAAGTCAACAAGTTTATGCAAAAACAATATCCGTTGATTTGAAATATCTATTCCATTTAAACTTAACTTTAATAATAACTCTATATTAGTGTTGTTTTGATTGGATTTGATAATTGACTGTTAAAAGTAACAACTACAAACCATCTCGACCACCGATAATTTATTTCTGAATGACTTTGATTTATTAAACTTATGTCTCACGCGAATGACTATAATTCTTAGTAGTAAAACGAATCATAAGTTCAAATTTATGCGCCACAAACAAGTAAAAAGGAATTCCATTCATTGTAGTTCCACATAACTACACTGGATCTGTTTACTTTTATTCATGCATTGTTAACTTTTTCTTATTATAACAAAGGATAGTTTGTTTGGAGATTCTGTCAAATCTTTATGATTAAAACGTGAAGCTAATCTGTTTTTCAATCTTCAAATAGACTGATCATGTAATATATATATATATATATATATATATATATATATATATATATATATAACATTTAAATATTCCCACTCGACATTGTCAATAAAACAAAATGAGAGAAACTGAGGATATAAAAACAATGACAATAATGAGAACCAGGAGAAAAGCTGTAATAGACAAATGAGGATGGAAAGGGAATAAATAAGCAAAAAAGTAACAAGATATGCGAAGTTCATATTTTGACACGGAATGAACGATTTTGTGATACAACAGCCATCGACATTGGAGTAACACGATTTAAAGCTAACAGTTAACCAGTTTAGACGTCTTGATGACTAACTACAGAGATGCAGTTCTTCACATAATCTAGAAACATAATTATAAATATAGTGATAGGTACCGTTCTCATTTAATCACATAACTAGGATTTTCAGGTCCTGTAAGATTCAGATGATACTATCGCTGGGATCACACATCTGATTAAAAGAGTGAAATAGATGCAGCTGTTGAAGGTTAATTATATCATGCGTTAAGCAATGTGAATAATGCAATGTAACGCATATATTATATCATGATAAGCAATTTAAGTGAATTGGTTCGCGGTAACAAAAACAAACTGAGGTGATCACTATACAGTGCAATATTCTTATATGTCAATTAATCACACAGAACAATTTTACTTCTTTAACAATGTTTTTTCAGTATTCTTAAAAGGAAAACCGACTAGCTCAACCGACAGAATATCACTCCTAAGTGATGCATCCAACTCTTGGATACTTCTTCCAGACTATTACGCGATAACACTATTACAAAATGGTCAACAAAAACACTATAAGCTAAGAATAACAATTATATGCATAAATATGGTTAATTACTGTCAGGAAAGATTCCAGTCCATCGACAGACAAAAGATCATTTATCAACTTATTCGATGCACGTAGACGTCGATACACAGGATTTTCTGGTGTACTAATTAAATTCTGTAGAATTCGAATGATATTCTGTTTTCGATTCTCCTTGATTTCACTAATAGATGGAAGTTCAGATAGTGGGATATTCGAGGATGGAGGGATCTTACTTTTTTCTATCCCTCTTACCAGCATTAACACTATGGCTTCATTAGTGTTACAAGTGGATTCCGATATGAGATAGTTCTGGATAGCTTGTTCAATCTCATCCCGACTTCCAACTACTGTATCACCGAAAAGATTAGGGCACCAAAATAAGAGTTCTGAAATGGATAGATAATAAACAAAATATCTTAATAATAATAACAGCATCATTCAATAGTATGTTTAGCATAATATGAATTTTCAGCAAACAGTGTCTCAACAAGTTACTCTTCTATGTACACATTTGAAAAATGATACATATATATATATATATATATATATATATATATATATGTTAGCAAAACTTGCAAAGTTTAAAATAGAACAGAAGTAAAAGTTACATCAAGTAACATTCAACGTAATCTTAATTATAGAATCCCCAATTTTGCAAACATCGTGCGAATGCACAAGATCATTTAGGTCTTTTTTAAGTCTAAGACTGAAATTGACTGTTTGACATTTGGAGGGATTAAGTTGAAGACCATTCAAACTAGACCATTGTTCAACATTTGCTAAGAAACAGTTCATTTCACAACAATTGAAGAAGAAACTGACATACAAATACTAAGATCATCTGCGTATTTAACAAAAGTACTTTTCATAGAAGAGGGCAAGTCATTTAAGAAAAATGAGAAAAGAACGGGAAAGAAATAGCACATTGAGGCAAACCAACTTTCGTTAATAGATGAGTGGAACACTTTCCTTTGTACAATGCATATTATTCTCTTATGGAGAAATAGGAATACAGCCAGTTGATTATCCAGCTTTCAATGTTTATATACTCGAGTTTATTCAGCAACGCATGTTACCAGCCATCATGATATCTTCGCTAAGATATAACTGGATTACTCATGATAGGTTGTAGACATTTTTTTAAGGTGTATAAGTACGCAATCCGGTTTTGGGACATAATTAAGCAATTAAAAGACAAGACAGAAAAGTAATTTGTTGAGATATTTGGTAAAAAGTGGTAGCCCAAGATTTCAAACAGACCGCCATAGGTTATATTGCAACACACTGACAAACAACGTAACCCAGTAACCAAGTCGAAGTTCACATAACTGGCTTTAAACTATAAGTTTGTGTAACAGCTGGTGACATCAGCCAGTCACCCCAAACTAAACAAAGTAATTGGGAGTACGAATCTACGTGATTAAAAATTCACTGTTTTAATTATAAAGCTTCCGCTTCAATTTTATACGTAATGGGACATCAACGGGGATGAACGCATACAGTCCATATAGAGATTAGCACAAATGCGTAGAAATATGTAATGTTCTGCTTCCCTTGCCAAATATAAAAGAGCGAAGATCACAAGAATGCCATCAGCGGGTCTGACAGGTTCGATACTTTAAACAGGTATAATATAAAAACCAATTTTATTCGTACACATAGATTAGAGTACATAGAATGCAGTATTATCTGACAGCGAAATCGATTAGTACAAAGTAATGATAGACATGTACCAAGAGATTAAATATATTTAGTAATGGGATAAAAGAAATTTCGACCGGTTGTGCTGCATAATGAGAACAATAACAATATAGATGGTAATGAAGAAAAATAAGAACATATAGATGAACCTAATACAATCCTCAAATTGTAAAAACATACGCATATTCATATATTTATATTGATCGGGAACTTCTTGGATTTAACTGATTATCACAAAAATCAAAATATTCAAATTACAGTACCACTGGATGGAGGGTGATTTGCAGCTCACAGACATGGAATTTCAGTCATAGGTTCACCATTTAAAATTTTATCTCACTTCTCTAGATCTGGTCACTAAAAGTAGTAGCATCGTAAACCGGCATACGATTCATAAGTTCCTGAGTCAGATTATTTGTTATGTAAGCCTCCATTAAGCATCATTATATCTAAAAGTTACGCTTACAAGAAAATAAGTTCGTAAAAAGATAAGATAACCGTAAGATACAAATATGAAACTACTCTGCATACGAGCTCTTTTGATACGTAAAATACGTTGATTCTTCAGCTAGTATCGGTTTATGAAGACAACTATCCCTAACTTAATAATAATCTCCAAAAACTGAAGTATGATTACTAATTATGACTTTGAGAAGAGTTTTTGGATGTTCCGGTAGGATGCAGTGACTTCGACAACTAACCAAGTCTGGAGTGACGTAGAAACGTATCAAAGACACTAGATGACTAATGTGTTATGTCCCAAGTAGATTCAAATTGGGGAATACAGACTACTAAATCCCGAATCACAAAATGGGCCCATAAGTTCGGTCTCTAGGAAGCTTGCAGGTACGCACTAAGAATTGCCTCTGAACTTAAACGAGGCAACAAAAAAGAGCGTTTGACTTTTATTGGTTGTTTTACCGAATTCAAGTTAAATATTCTTAAAAGAACTAAAATCTTTTACCTGAAAATTTATAATGACAGAGTAAGACAATACTTAGAAGAAACGCAATTCTTACTTAGTGAGCAAATACAATCAGAATTCATGCATGTCAGCAAACTATAGAAGTTAACATCAAATAGCTCACATGATGCAATACCTCGAACAAGTAATATACTATCTAAACAAGAAATACAAAAATAGTAATAAAAATGTTGATCAATAAAATAAACTACTCCCTATATATACCTGATAACTTAAATAACAGTTTGATTGGTATTTTCCGTAGGATTTGGTAGAGACCAAATAGGAAAGTAAACCACGAGGTAAACAGACATATAACTGTTACTTAAGTGCTCTCAACTGATGACATATACTTTCGTGATAGCGAAATGAAAACGTGATTACGTATTATAAAAATTCATTTACATTCAGAATAAAAAATTGCAAATGATCACAATGACTGATCGATATAACACACAGAGGGAGTTAAAGAACATAAAATTAAACAAAAGTTTGTGTGCCACATTTACATTAGTATGGCATTTTTAATTGTCATAGTTTTAGAAAATAATCAGTAAAGTTGTGATAGTCAGTCAATTAGTCATCAACAACATAGAGGCTAGCATATATGTCCATAGATTAAAGTTGTCATGCCACATTAACACAACGAAATCAAATTAGTTAGAACACAGCAATAGTGAATAAAATGAAAGGTAAAGGTAAGTATGAAAGAATAATAGGACTCAAAACCTAGATAAAAGACAAAGAGTGAATACACTTGCTCCTCTGTGACATAATCTAAGTCGTCATCCAGTGTCTTCAGCCACTGGCTGCAGTTATCACGCAAACCCTAAACAGATAGTTTGTATCTGCCAACATGACTAACAGTAACAGTCAAAGACTTCATAGACTGATGTCATGTTTTGGTATGGCCGCCCTAACCATTCTTCCATCCTACTTCTACCCCAGTTAACAACGCGCAGCGAGGTTGGCGGCGGTCGGCATATGCAACACATGCCCCAACCATCTCAGTCGATGAAGGTTTAAGACCTCTTCAACAGAATTGCCACGTTTTCCTCATATTTCATGTTTAACATCAATATTACTTAGTCAATCAGTGCGTGAAATACGAGCGGTACTAACAAGATTTCTATGATCAAAGACCAAACCCCCAACCTACGTATATCTTCCATTTGCATGGCCCATGTTTCGCATCCATACGATAGAACAGAGTGGACTGAAAAGCAGTACACGCAGCAACCCGTTAAAAGATGGATATCCTGCCTACACTATAAGTTACATAAGTCAGTAAAAGCTAACGGACTTCCAGAATCCATGTTCAGATATCGTCAGACACCGACCTGCCAGGGCGATGAGTGAAGTAGTCAACGAGCACAATTACTTCACTCCATATGACAAAATTTGGGTGAAAATGCAAACCAGTCCTAGAGTAACATTTTGCGTTTGTATAGAGAGAAATGCATCCCTAATATGTCTGTATTATTACTCAAGGTGTTCAGATGACTTTGTATACTATCAATATCTTCGCTGAGTAGGATTATATTGTCTGCGTATTCTAAGTCGATGAGTGGGTTCCCTGGAAGGGAATTAATTCCTGGAGAGCTAGATGAAGAAAGTGAAACTTTTAAGGGAACATCTATGACGAAATTCAACGGAATGAGAGATAAGGGGCAACCCTGACGAACCCCACTTGAGGCTGACAGTCTTCATGACAGCTCCCCATAAGCCACAACTTGACCAGTCATACTCGAGTAGACAGCCTTTATGAGGTTCATATGATTTTAAGGCATGTCGTTTGGTGACTAACATTGCCACAGACATTCTCGATTTACGGAGTTGAAAGACACTATTAAGTCAAGGAAAATCACTGTTGCCGGACGTTGCTAAGCATGCCTATGTTCTAGAAGCTGACGCAGAGTGAATATTTAATCAGTGAAAGTCTGAAAACAATCTGGTTTCCCTAAGCTTGTAGTCCCCTAGCGTCAGATAAACATCGGATGATTCCGGAGGTCAATAGTTTAGACATAATGTCAATCAAACTGGTCCCTCTGTGGTTATCACAAAGAGATTTCTGTTCCTTTTGTAAATTGGAACGGTCAGCAACCGACACCAGTCTGATGGGATGACGTTCTGTTCTCAGACATTGACTAATATATTGGTCAACCTACCTACTAGAAGTGGACTACCATCATTAAGGATATCGAAGTCAACCTATCAGATCCTGTTGCCTTACAACACTTTAAATTACTTATAGCCATTTCAACCCCACTAAGAGTTGGGGGGAACATGTGCCAATTTTCCACTTAGGTAGTTTGGGAATAGTTGGTAGGCGGAGAGTAACTGGGGGAAGTCAAAAGTGCTCCA
Source organism: Schistosoma mekongi (assembly GCA_034768735.1). Taxonomy (NCBI): domain Eukaryota; kingdom Metazoa; phylum Platyhelminthes; class Trematoda; order Strigeidida; family Schistosomatidae; genus Schistosoma; species Schistosoma mekongi. Next base: position 65,518,422 of record CM068306.1, on the reverse strand, counting down.
TCCATCGGTCCAATCTTTTAGAATGAGAGTGGATTATAAATCTATCGTTTTCGGGAATAGTCTCACGAACAGCTGATTTGCTAGTACCGGTGTCCTTGATGTATCAGAACGATTGTCTAGTACTGCCTACTGCTGCGGCTTCCATCGCCTTCGCTTCATCATTCTCAGAGACTGCTAAAATGAATTTTCGAGCCTCCATCAGTTCACTAGACGTTCCAGAGATCCAGTGGTCTTTCATAACCTTTGGATTCATGTTGGGTGAATTTGTAATAGCAATAATATTAACTGACTAGATATTCAGACACCAAGTTGATGATTTTCGTTATAGATAGGTTATATGAGCAAAATTTAGTCCAATCTATGAGTTAATAGCTAAGAGCTGAACATCTTAACATTCTGCACCGATCTGTATACAAAGTAGTACCTGACACTCTTACTAACTGAATGCTATATTTGGGGAAACAAAAGTATATTATCAATTTTCTAGATAGGAACTAGTAGTTAAATTGGCAAAACTACGCTTCGGTAAAATGTGGCTATAAAAAAGGAAATCAATACTCTAATACTAAGATCATATATAATCATATAAGTTTATAAATTAATATGTAACTTAAATATCTAAACACCATGGACAATTTAAATTTAACCATCCAGGAAATCTAGAAATGACTGCAAGTTATATATGCAATCTAACCTTTTTAATTTATTTGATTTTCATGAAACCTACTTGTTTGAACATCAAATAGGTAGATATAGAGACGTGATGTCTGAGTTGGAATGCAATTAAACCCTATATTATGTACATATAGGCAAGTAACACTTCTATCTTTAAAATGATAAATGAAGTTGAGGGTCTAGCAATTCGACTAGAACTTGATTACCGAGTTGCATAACTGCTAGTTTATATTTAAAGTAACTAAATAAACATATACGTGAAAACCTCACCATTTTATGATATTATGAACACTCATCATATCTTTTACAAACAAGGGCGACAATCACTGATAAAAGTAAACAAAAGTTAATCATAAATAGCTTACTTGGAACAACTACAGGTTTATCAGCATCAACATGTCTCATAGTTTGGGGTTCATATTCCTCCCCAACTGGTTTATTCTGCACATTCCGTCCAATTTGAGTAGAATTTTCTGTATGGACCATTAAGATAGAAAATTGTAAACAACTGTGTTATTAAGCGAAATGTTTTGATATTATACTATGAGGATTTCATAATCATTTTTATATATTAGAAATTCTATTACTTCATACTTCGTCATTGAAATAACGAGATTCTTAGTCTCGTAAAATAATTCAGAAGAATAAAATTAAATTTGTCCAGACAAAATAAAAATTAATCAGCATAAAAGCACTTTTTGTAACCATATGACAAGTTATTTACTTTTGACGTAAACTATGAAACCACCTGATATTAAAACTGTTCACCATAGATTATATTGCTTGGTACTAACCAATACAACGACAAAATGATTACAAACAATTAGGCAGTTGTAACAATTAGGATGAACTTGTATATTCCCGTTGATTTGCTATAGACTGAAGCTGGTCAGTCACTTTTGCTATATGTGTATTCTGAGCGGATTACCTAGATACAGCGGTTATTCACAAGTATTACTTAAGTTGGAATTGTGACTAGCAAGTGGAATCCAGGAAGCTCGTTTCGTCCTATTTGGGATTCGAACGCAATCCCTTTCATGTCGAACGCCACCGCGTTCACCACTAGACTACTGTGTCCAGACAGACACACTTGTGAAAATCAACAATGGGATGCAGGTACATTCAGCCGATGAGTCCCAAATAGGACGAAAGGCGCGTGCTAGATTCCGCTTGCCAGTCACAATCCAACTTAATACTTGTAACAATGTTCATTCATTAATAAAAGCTGACAAGTTTAGTAATGCACGAAATTAGATTCACTTAAAGCCATATCCAAGAAGCACTAAAGATTAAACAATACGTTGTGTTAATTTATAAAATCTTAACTTCCAAACATATTAGTAATACGAAGTGGTAACCAAATACTTTGACACTAAACAAGTATTTGGCTGGTGAAACTGTTGATATCAATCAAAAACTAGTAACTGATTTACCATAACTCGTTATAAAGTCAAACGTAAAATACAAAAGCCTACTAACTGATGAGAGCCGATGGGTCAGAAAGTTAACAGAACAAAGACAGCAACGATTAATATTCCCACCGTACATGCAGACACAGTTGGCTGTTTTGTAAGTCACTTATCTAAAATTTGAAACTGGTATGCTGGAATGAGAATATGGTTACATGCTTTAAAATTAGGAATGATCAGTGTTTTTGTTGGCGATGACATTGATTTATTCGGAGGCCGTCGCAGGCTTGAATCTCATCACCGTTACTGTGGCTTGAACAGTAGGAAAGTATCGCTAACCCACACAAATGAAGTGCGGTTCAAAATCGAGTATATGAGTTTATGCTCGGTAAATGAGTTACGAGGATTGTCTGACTGTAACTGCGAAAATGAAGCAGATATCAATTTCGCATGTACGCCTTAAGTTGCATATTTTTGGAGAGATCGAAAACTTATACTTATAGTAGGTGAAAATGATTAGTGACTTCTCACCCTTCACTTTTACCAATAAAAATTGATTATTTGGTAACGTCGTCGTGCTGTTTAATTTATTGAGCTGGTCAAAGGTTTCCTCTCTAGGCATGCTTTGTAGAGATATATAATTGGGTTCTGTCATCGAGCTGAGGTACCGTACCTTATTTAGTACAATTATGATCGCGGGTGTAACCAGTTTGGCACCTGAAGAAAGACCTGAGAAACATGATTCTGATTAAAATAATTAAACTGACCTACAGTATGGATTTTATCTGCTTGTGGACGAGTACACTGACTAACTGAGAAGTAAGTTTAAATTATGGTCTCGATACAGAAGCCTTAACTAATGAGTAACAGATGGCAACTTAGCTCACATGCAGAAGTAAAACTAGTAGAAATCTGTATCATTTATGGAACTTCACAAGATTACTGAGCCGGTGACATCCCATACCGTAGGCAGTGACAAATACAAACCAATTAATATATTTTATTTTTGAATACTGTAAGTACATGGAATTAGGAGACTGCCTAAAACAGGCATTATAAGTTTGGATGCACATAGTAACTTGCAAACGTAGCGGAGTACACGCCGTTTATTAATTATAAGTTCGGATTACGCAACTCTTACGATTATTTTTAGCACATAAACCACTTTGTCTTAAGTGTAAGTAAATGATGAGAGCCTTGTTCCGTCATAAAACACCAAGCTTGCTTGTGTCAATGTACGAAGGTATATTAGTTTTGGAATGAAGAGCAGGATACTAGCGCTTGCAGAAATTTTCACGTGATTAAACTACATAACGACTAACAGCAATAAAGGTAAATACGATATCTGAAATCAATGGCAGAGAAAAATACGTGTTCAGTGATTGACAATGACTCAATTAGACGATACCCTTTTGAATCACGTTCCCATCAAATTGTCATGCTCCCACCTTCAGGCTTTAAACTATTAAAAAGTCCACCAATTTACTGTCACGATGACTTTATACAAACTCAGGAATACAGTTTTAGCGCAGCTTTTGTCTGGAATGCTATAGACTGCTGAATCGATAGCCAGTACAGATGAATCTGAATGAAGTAGTAAATGGTGGAAAGTGGTCATTGAATTATGTGCAATTTCGCTAGTCAACATCAAAGAAAGAAAGCAATTCAATCGGAGGATATCGTTTTAGTATGATCAGCACAATTTGGAAAGGAATAAAACTCAGTCAACCTAAGCTTACATGTGCATATAGCAAAACAATGAAAACATACCAGTTTGACTACCAGAATCTCGGGCTTGCATAACAGTTAGTCTAGACATAGCTGCCTCCACTGACTTTGAAGAAGGTGCTGTTTGCTGACACGATGTTGATTCAGATTTAGCTTTAGACGTAGCCCGGCTAGAATGTTGTACACTGCCATCACTAAGACGATGGCCTTCCCCTAATTTAGAGAACTTCCTGTTAACATTTTTCTGCTTGAAAAATTTAACTATATCATCCATCGTTTATTATATATCAAGCAGTTAGAAACTTATGACGAAACGCAAGAATGAAAAATATGCTTAATGTAGCGTTATACCCATCTCACGCTCCATAAGTATAACCACAATACAATGTATATTTAACTTACTCAATATCCATTTGACGAGCTGTTATAAACCAACCAGAATGGATAAAGGTTAAGGGTTACTTTAATTTATGTAAAAAACAAGTGGTGAAATGATGTAGAACTAGAATTTGAAAGGTCCCAGTAAACCAAAACATTGGGCCACATTAGGCTTTTCGTATATAAACGCTGGGCCACCAACATCGACGTTGGGGCAAACGAACGAAACATTGGGCCAGCTGTCTGAACGTGAAATTTGAGGTTGGGCCAAATGACTGGAACATTAGGCCAAAGGTAAGGACTGTGCCAGAAGACTGGGCAAAACGTCAAGAAGCCATGCGTGTGGCCCAATGTTTTACATGCTGTTTGGCCCAACCTTCTGCAATATTGGCCCAACATTTTGGTCACTAGTTCATATGAACTAGTGACAAGTATTCTGTTGCTTATCTAGGAGACTTTTAGGGTGTCGCAACAGTGCACATAATCATCAAGGTTTATTTGAAACTTTTCATGTGTAGGGGCTGCAGTTTCTATATCACACTAGGCATTCAAAACAAAAAAATCCCTAAGTGGCAAATAATTGGCACTCACCTATGTTTCAGTCCCGTGATGAGCCATGGTCCGGGGACCCCTCCTAGTTATAAGATTGGGCTTAACAGCCGGGATACTCCTATTTAGAAATCCGGGGATACTTAATCTATTGTAGATCGTGATTTTATACGTAGCCTCTTAACTGTCTATAACTTGGTACAAAAATACCGCAACCTGCGTGGCCATTTGGTGTATCATTACTCCTGAGTCTTGTTATCCACTTTGTAGCCTGCCTCTGTACTCTTTATATAATGTCGGTGTACATCCTAAAAAGAGGTGTAAACAACGAAAATAATGTAATTTTATATGTTCGATCTCATGTACGGTTTAGGTATCACTAGGAGGCGATCAAAATATCCAGCTGCCACACATTGGTCAGTCATGATTAAAGGGTAGTATAATTGTTAACCACAATACGAATGGTGGCCGGAGGCCTTTTGTTAGGCTTTCCACTTGCTCCAAACTTTCCCTTTGGCCCCCTAACCTTGAGTTTGTCATGGTTAACCTGATGACTACAACAGGAGTGCAGATTGATGTTACCTCAATGATAATACTCTTGACGGTTTCCCGGTGTATGTCTGCAAACATTTTCTCCCGCTCCTCAAGTTATGTGGTCTAAGTAAGGTGTTCGTTTAAGGTCCGACAGTCTGTTAAGATATAGCAGAAGCAGTGTATTTTCGATCCATGGGTGCGTTTCATGAGTGACCATGTCGAGCACCATCATGGATTGGTTGCGGGGTGAAAGTGAACTTCAGCGTTTTATAGTGGTAACCTATTTCTAGACAGAAAGTGGTCCAGTTTAGAGGACTTGCTGTTCATTCCCTATCCTCTGAGCAACCGACAGACAACCCAAAAACCCCAGCACTACCATGGAGGTTTCATTTTCCGAGCGCATTTCTTTTTACCTCTGCCCAAGTTTTCCATTGTCTAATTCTAATCTTGGTATTTAAAGTGGTAGATTATCTTCGGGAGATAACTAGAATCATTTTCTCCTGTTTGAGTGAGCCGAAAGTTACTGACAGTATTGGAGCGCCAGTCAATGTGGAATTGCTTACCAAAAGTTGACATCATTCTTACCGCTGTCTATCAAGATAGTCACGGCTTACTGTTAAGCTACTGGGAGGTTCAAGGATATTGGAGAGGGTCTGTGGTCTTCGTTATTACCGATAACAGTTTGCTCTGTAGAAGTAAATTATCCCCTATACAAATAGTTGCATAGGCTCTCGTTATTGATGCTAACCGTATTTGTTTTAGCGGACACAACTAGTTGAAGGCACTTAGCCAGGCATCACCACCAGATCACGACACGACACGACGTGGGAAGTAACTCTCTCTCTCTCTCTAGACGTTGCTATACCAGTGACGCTCTACTCACAACCAAATATAACTTCTCCTTCATCCCTCACTGCCCTCCGAATAATTCTCGTTAGTGCGTGTGAGTTTAATCGTTAGAAGTTACTCTGGTTATACGACAAACTTTGCTTGGTTGTATACCGAGTGCACTTTAGTTCTCTGGTGGGTAGTGCTGTGACCGTCGGGTCTCCGTTAAGTATTGCCAAGTGTCCCTACTCTCTAACCCTCCTTCCGTGAGATTCGGCATGTAGCTTTAAGTGTGCATGGACACAAGGAACTTCACGTTGAAACAGGGTACATATCCTTGAATCGTGTGGCTCGTATTCCTTCCACGCCTCATAGTACAGAGACTCCAATATGTATCGACTACTGCAGGTGATCTGTTAGTCGATGGAGCCTTGGTTGCTGGCTGTTCCGCTCGCTTAGTCATCCGAGAGAGTTATGGCTGCACATAGGACATACCTACAAAAACCACTGGCTGATGACAGCCATCGTAAAGGGCTAAGGTCTCTTAAGCATTGTTATGTCAAAATGCAATATGTCCATCCTTTTCAGAATTTGCATTGGAAAAATGAGTCAAGTTTACTAACATGTTTTGCGGAGACGTTGAATTCATTTTGACTTCTTCCGCTTAATTTCACTTGTGACGCTCACTCTTAATCTGAGTAATAAGCATGCTGGGAGGCCATCTCGTCACTCTGCGCTTAGAATGGGATCTTTTACCTTTTGATTTTAAGGGCCGATCAAAAAGCTAGCGGAAACTGATAAGATCTAAGATGGAACAATTTTACGGGGTCTGGTAGTACATTGAAAAAGCATGGTCTATTTAGGTGGACTTTGGTCATTTCCTTCCATAAGACTAGGAATTCGTGACTTGCTACTGTCACTAAGGTTAACGGCTCCACAGCAGTTGGTCTTGTAGCCTATGTGGTTGCAAATGCTTCCAGAAACCTCTGGTTGGTTGTCAGAAACTGTTGATTTTTATGTACTGGAGAGCTGGCAACTGATAGGCGTCATAGTTTGATCAGACGTGTATCTTCGCTTTGCAGAATTAAGTTGTTTCGACCAGTTGTGGATGCGACAGTGAAGATTTAGCTTCACAGGCATCAGTGCTTATTAGCGACAGGGCACCAGTTACCCTAGACAGGAGCCTAGGTAGTTCCTAACACGTATAGGTAAAGTAGGTATTTCTATGTTAACGAGATATTCTGTTCTGAGTTTTTAAGACAGGATGAATTTGTTTCTGAAAGGGCTTAGCAGAATCCGCTCGGAATTCTTCGACCCTTACGGAATTTTACGGCTTAACCAACCATAATGAGTAGAAATTGTGCTGACAGTGCAACTTACTGTATTTAACCTCTGAATGTAGGCCACGATACACGAATTAGTCAAAAAAACAAGAGTACTGTTGCTTGAATTGTTTTTTATGCAATAGATAACAACACAGTAATCACTGTCTCAAAAGGTGCCCACTTTTTGGATATAGAGAATATATATTGCATTCGAATACGCGATAGGGACTGCCTTTAAAAAATGGGATTTTTAGTAAGGCTTATTGAAACCTTCTTTTATTATTATTTTAATAAATGTGATCTGTTCTAAAATGCAGGGTTTGTTAAGTTATTAAGTTCTGTTATTAAGACCAGTTGTTGGCATATTATAAACTAGGGTCATCAGTCAAGCCTATCTAAAAATCATAGAACAGGATTGATACATTGACACTTGTATTTTTTTCAGTTCAAGTCAGTTTTATTTAGACAAAAATACAATAAAAATAGGGAATGGAGAAAACGAAACATTATGCTTTCAGTCAGTTACCTATACACTGGGAAAGCATTTACATTCTAGCATATCCCTTGCATATACCTTGACTTCACTTATACAACAACAAGTCAATAAAGACAATCTACTTAAGAATGTATTTATAACTAATTAGGATGAGACAACGATCAAAAATCAAGTAAGCTGTAAAATTTTTAATTTATATTTAGTTATGGGTTAAATACCCATACTGACATAAATATGTGCAATTAAGACTTGTAATGCTCAGGCATAATTGCAACCTCTACATACTCACTGGATGAACCTAACGAATATGGAAAAAGAGTATAGTTCTCTGTCAGGGGAGCTGGTACATTGACACCACTGAACATTGTTTGCTCGAATTGTCATCCGTTGTTGGACCCCATACATCCAGCGTAGAACCAGTCGTGACGTTTGTGGAATAAAGTGAAGGCCAATATATGTTTAGAAGTACAGAATATTGTCTAAATTAATGTTTCAGACTTGTCGGTATTTTATCAAAGCCAAAAAATTGTACTGCTGTTATAAGAGCTGTATTATCGAAGAATTAATTGTTATTACTGTTGATTTGGCTTTTGGGATAAGAATAACCAGTATTTTGAAGGCTCACAACCGCGACCACCTATCCGAATAGCTTACTAGACATTCTTCTATATATCTCCTTTTTAGGGAATAACAGTCATATAAATCTGCATGGTATTCTTGTGTTTTGATTATCAGCTTGAAACATTAGAGTCACATCAGAGTGTTTGCATTTGAAATTCAAGTCCATTAAAACTACCCTGTACATCTGAATGCCAAGCTTATATAAGAACCTGGCTGATGAGGTGACCTAGGTTGATCTTTGTATTGTTAAAAATAGCAAGAACAAACTATAGAAATATCTTGAAAATATGAACATCACAAAAGAAGGCAAAATTTTTACTGTATTTCGAGCCTCCATACTCTGCCTACTTTAGATATTTTCTAACTACTGTGAGCATGTCTGGTCACAGAAGCTTGAAAGGTTATTTGAATATGTCCATTAAGTATTCGGTGGGAAATAAATACCAAAAATCTAATATATATGAAAGACAATAAAAATATAACTAACAGATATGAAACATTCGAGATCCTCAATTATTTAGCTAACGGTTATTTTGAAGAGAAGTGTAATGATCCCCAATATCTTGTTCAGGTAGATCCAAACAAATATTTGGCTGTGTGTGCTTTTGTTCCTGATGTTTATATAAATGCGTTACTATATATTACGATTCATGAATTCCCCTGTGTGCGTCTGCTTGATCACTTTAATGTTAAATCTTTTTTTTTGACGTATTTTAGTCTGACTTTCTCGCTCCTTACTTGTCATTAACTGTCCAGTTCTCCATATTTGAGATATTGTTATTTCTACATGCATGTATATATATATATATACCATATTGTTAGGTTATGTGGTTTACTGGTCTCTGGATTGCTGACTTCCGACTGCATGAGATGTCTATTACTAGTGATTACAATACAATTCTACTACTACTGATACATTTGAGGTCTCACTGTGTTACTACGCGACTGCGATTCATAATTCTAAGTGTTAGTTAGAACACCATAAGAACGTTTCCCGTAATTCAATATTAGTATTTATTTACATATATTTCCTACGTCAGTTGGTTCTAGCATAATCAGTGGCTATCAGTGTCCAGTCCTCACAAGGTACAAAAGCCAATAGAAGAATAAGTGGTTTCACGAGTGTGAATATTGTTTAATGGGGAACTCAAACGAATTCGCTTGTCATACAAACATATATCTTTCTTTACCAGGTTAATATGAGAAAGTCTTAAAGGAATATGTTATTTGGATATTGTTATGACTGTAACCAGTTACTATGGTCAGTGGCTCTTATACGTAAAATATGAATTTTCTACTGTCAATAAACAAAGAATTAAATATTATAAATACATCACGGGCTGGTGAAGATTTTGTAAAATTCATGCAGTGTAGACTAGATGATATCATTAAACTACAGTTGGAAGTAAGTGTTTGCTTCTATTGAACATCCCCCAAAATGAATGTGGAAAGCTATAAATTCCATGGTTTGATATGCAGAAAATCGAAACGTCATTAGTAAATTAGCTTAAATGTTCTGTCCCTCATTTCAACCCTCTACATTAAACCAACTAGTGAATTTTTTCACTCAAAAATTCTAATGTGACATTCTGAATTGTCTTTATAAACTAATCGCATGCAAACGCCTTTATAACAGCTTCGAGTCTACAGTGGTATGTACAAATTGTTTTACGGTTCCTGTTGGGAGTGTGGTACTGTCAAAAACAACAGTGTTTTCGTTCGTATTGCATCACTACACCGCATAATCTACTTGTTACATATAAAATTCAAACTTGTACTTGTCAGACACATTCAGAAACAGTTAATCCACGCTTACTTGGACTTCGTTCATCAGCATCTTCCGAATAATTCATAACACGTTTATGTATAACTTTAGAGAAAACTATGTCTGCAATGGTGAACTGCTGGTGGATAATAGACCTCTTAGAGAAAGCGCTGATATATAGAAAACAGATTTCGCCGTAGAAATGTTTTAAATATCAGTGCATCCGAAGGAAATACTGAATTTGGTGAATGGTTTAAATCATGAGTACTATAACATATTCCTTCATACAGTAATACATAACTAACAACATTGTTACACAGTGGGACGTAGTATACGATTTAACTGCCAAATAATACACTTTTAATCAAACAGTAAATCATGTAATACGTAGTAACTTGATACGCAACAATCCAGTTAAGTACCAGAACAAAGATGATGGTATGAAGGTAAGCACATGCAATCTCTGAAGATAAACAATGCAGAAAATCTAGGAAAGACAAAATATATGCGTCGCAATGCTCTGTCCACTCAAATATAATATATTGGCTACTTGACGTATCTTCAATTTTGTAGTCGGAATGTAGAATTCTCGATAGATTTGTAGAGGCTGTGGTTACCCCTTACGCTAAGATAATGATTTATGTACTATATATTTCTTTAACAGTATGTGCACTAAATATTAGACTTCACTGTACTATTGAATTTCGGCGCGTTGTGCAATCTTTGATTCTGGATGCTTTTGGTTTAAATATATAACTGTTGCATCTATGTTCTGGACATCCTAAACATACGCATATCCCGCGATTATCATGAGTTCATGAGTCATTGTTATTGGCGAAGGTTAAATGACTTATAGTATATTAATAGTTGTTAAGCCTAACATGATTACTAACCCAACAGCACAACCAGATCATTACAAAATGGTGAGCTGTGACGAAAAACACGCTACAACGGTTCAAACCTTTCTGGATAATTTCTCTCTGATTGTCCATATACCCATTCATATTCCGAACGGTCATTCGAACACGTAGCCCAAAATAAACCATATATTTCTTTTTGGTAATCATAAAGTTAACCGTAGTCGGTTGGCTTCACTAAAAATTTCATGAAAAGGCTGTTAATATATTCACCTATATACGTATTTCTTTAAATTAATTCACTCAAATTCTTCTCATTTATTACTTATTAATGTAGTCCCAAGAAGTAAATTTCGAAAAAAAGGAGGATCTTCTGAAAGTCAATAAAAATAATTATGAGATAACTTAAAGTTACTTCATTCAGTGTTTTAAATACTAGCGGTCCCTATCTTTAACACCTTCAGTCGGTTGTGGAGCTGAACTGTACACTTCAAAATAAGTTTCCAGGTAGGACAAAGTTGACCGGCGTAACACGTTTATGATATTTGTGGTCCTGCAGTACTTAAAAAAACAGAAAGTGTGTAGAAACAAACAATTTCTTACTCGAAGTGAATATCTGAGTGATTTCAGATAATGAAGCGCATGAGCTATGAAATAAACTTTTCCAGACCAACATTATTAATTGTGGATGATTTCGATTTGCATGTGCTCCTTATTTTAGCCGTCAAAAGGCTTCAGATTTTCTAAAGGTTTTAGAATCCAAACTAAAGATATTTTGGAATCGACGTGGATGAATCCGGATAAACGTTTGTTATTGGTTTCTGTTTAGCCCGATGCTTAGATATTACTCGGTATCTGCCTGACTCCTTTAATGAAATGCAAAAGTATAGCTCAGTGACTACCTCCAACCAACGCTTGAGTACTCGACTAGGTCCCATGCGTAATATAAAGGGTGAAGGATTAGTTGATGCGAGATAACATGTTTAAACCAGCCAAAATAAAGCAAGTAAAATCATGAAAGCTCGGGCCAGGTAAGTTCCGTTGTTTGATCGCACTGTAACATGCATGACAAAATGAAAATGTGAAAAACAAGAGAAATCTCATTTCTCACAAGCTAATAAGTCCTCATTATATTTCGTTTAGCTTTTATAACACAACTGTCGCAGAAGTACTCATCTAAGTTAACTGAAATTAGCTTAGTGAAGTTGAGCAAGTTCTGGTCAGTCCGTCATGTACACTTCGGGAAACGGTATATATGGGCATCGTTCAAAGTTCCTACACAGCAAGACGAAATAAATACCAAAGTAGTTGAAACATCAGTTGTATTAAATAAGACGAATGGCTATAGAAAACATTATTTTGGAAAAAAGAATTACATCTTGTAAAGGAAAGTGTAACATAATTTTGAGTGGAGGATTTAATGGATGATAAATTAGTAAATCTGCCCAAACCACTGTGACTGATTCTGAGTCATACCACCTGAAGTTTCTGACCATTGATTATGACTGCTGTGCGGACCCTAAACATGTAGCCTGCAGTAACCCATACGGCTTGAGCAAACAGTTATCAACTTTACCGACTGATGTCAAGTTTTGTTTTGGTTGCCTTCAGTTTTCCATTTTATTCCTATTTTAGTCAACGTTCCTCGCCGAGGTAAGCGGTAGTTGTTCATATTCGGCCTTTGACTCAACTACATCGATCGATAAGGATTTATAATCTTTTCCTAATAACTTGTGTGGGGCCCCACGGGGTGTGTCAACAAACTCGATGGATGTTTCGAAAACATCTATGACAAATAGCAGTAGTTCATGAGTGACGCCTTCACATTCATACATTGAAACAGTAAAATCGTCTCATGATCAGCAAGCGAATATCTTGTCTAAGTCATAGGTAATACAATTTAGCAAAAAGCAGAAAGGTTTTCTAAAACCATGAGGAGGTTTCATTAGTCATAGACCAAATGGGAGTGAACAGACTTCTTGGATAAATGAAGTGATTGACGCCCTCAACTACTCCACTCCCAATCATCAGGGGTTTTCACAGAGAAGATCTTTGGCAACAACTTGCATTTAGAAGGGTGGGCAGGGGAAGCAGTGATTAACGGACCTTTTTATATGTTCTATGATTGCAGTGTTCCATTTAATGACTGCTTATATTTTTGTTAAAAAAACTTACATGTACTAGGTATCTGTTTCATAATCAAATGTCTACAGTGCAACTGATAAGGTAGAATCGTGTAATCTATCAGATTTGGGTGCCTGCATCTCATGTAATCAAACTGTTAATTATTGCGATTTATTAACACAGCTAATCAACCAAAAACATTTTGATTTACTTTAATCATTGAAATATTGAATTCGGAGTATAAGGGAATGAAATACAGCAACTCATTGTTTGGTAACTAACTTCTCTAACCAATGTATCATCACTACATAATGATGATTTATCTATCACGAACTATGTGGCTTGTATTTAACCAAATTTACATAAAACCTAATGGTACTAATAACTAAGTGAATGAACCTTAAAATCAAGTTATCGCATAAATGGTTATCCTTTATTTTTTATTACAATTTGTGTAAAAACCAATATTCTTATGATATAAACTACATATATGTACTTTGGGGGTGCTAGATCTCCAGAATTCATTTGGATGATCTATTGTTTTTGTATGAAAGTTTGGATTTCCCACGCACCAATAAGCGTCCATTTTACCTCTAGTTCGTGTATCCCACGTTAAATCTCATTAATCAGTTGTTACTTTTACTACTCTGTTTGTGACGCTTCCAAGGACATTCATTTTTACTTACATACGCATGGGTTGAGTGTTTGTTATTCGTCTCTCGGGCTGCCTGTATAATTAAACACTTCTCGCTGACGGAATTCTTCTTGTACTAAGTTGGGTTGAGGCACTTATCTCACCCCTTTTTTGTGTCACTGGTCATAGTTTCGTTTTCTGATGTTGAGGTGTTATCTTAATTCACAAACCGAAGTATTGTGTATACTCTTCAGGGTGTAAGAGATGAAACAACTTTCATTCACAAAATTAATTTATTTTACAATTTAGAAGTGTTTGCATAATCTAACAACATCAACGGGATGATTTATATGTGTCTACTGGTTGTATAAGTTTAACTATTCTGAACTTAGTAGCTTAGTGAATGAACATGTTGATACTAAGGCCTTATGAATTGAATTCAATTTTCATTGTTAACAACAACAAAATCAAAATAAAGATACGCGTAGTTGACTAACTCCTAAATAACATGATAAGTTTATTCTAGATTGCATTTGTTATACACAATTCAACTTTTATATTTTCAATATGTACGAAATAATAATAAACAAAAAAAGAAGCCAGAAATAAAGCATAACGTGAGTACTTGAACATAATCTGATATCAGTAGTTACTAAATTTAAAACCGATAACCTTAAAATAATCATTGTGTAATGATGTGTTTCACACTAACAATTTCATTAGTGTGTATGTAAATGATTATTATTGACTAATGATTGTTTTTATACTGTACTTACAGAATACATTATTCTCTATTCACTTGTAAATTGTAGTTGTTAGTTTAATAGTTAATTTAACACTTTACTAAATGATTATGTTTAAGCGTAAATATGAAATGTGTATAATTAAGAAAATGTAAACAAATAGAAACAATTAAGAAATCATTGAATTCAATAAAAGTGTACATAGTGACATTTAACCATGTGGAAATAACTACTTTATTGTGTTATTATTCAAACATGTAGATATCAATGAAAACAAAAGAGATATAACCAAGGGGTTAATAACTAATCAAATGTTTCATTGTTTGTGTTTGTTGAATTGAACTTATCATTATTGTCGTTTATTGTAGACCTCATTACTTTATCCTGTTACTATTCTATTTATTCGTGTGTGTGTGTGTGTATGTGCACGTGGAAAGAGGTGACAGGGGGGGGGTAGATAAGGTGAAATAATCTTCTTTTTAAAATAACATGCCTGTTTACACAATATACAGGAACATAAAATATTTAATTAAAATATAATAAAAATTGTTTCCTTCTTTTTTTATTATTAATTATAAAATAAAAATTATTATCATTAATTTAATTGAATTTGATTTGAATGAATTAACTGAATGATTGAATAAAATATAAGTAGTATTTTTAATTTGAACTTAAATAAAAATGAATAAATATTCTGTATATTCTTCTTACATTATAATTCACCTTCAATGAATAAAGTTGAAACAAAACATGTATATACTACTTAATTATACAAATAATATAATCTATTTTTATTTATAAGTAGAATTGATAGAAAAAGTGAAAAAAAAATGTATAACATTTAATGAGAACAAGTAATTGTGTTATTTTGTTGAATATAAACAATAGATTATATTTCATGTAATTTTTAACAATCTCTTTAACATCATAGTAAATTTCTTTTTTTTTGAAGTTACATTAAATAATTCCATTTTGATTACCGTCTGTTAAATAAGCATAAAAAACATATTTAATGAATTGTAAAGAAATAATAATAATAATAATAATAACTTTATACATTTAATCGTCTTTATTAATTTAAACAAAGTAATGACAATTATTTAAGAAGGATTCATGATATTTTGATTAATTACTACTTACAAACAATTTATAATGCATCAAATTCAAAATTACTGATTACAATGAAAATATTTGTAGAAACATGCCTAATTGATGATTATTACGATGGCATATTGATATAATGTATTAGAGACACAGAAAAAGATGAGTTACTGGAACAAGTCTTGTACATGTGTATACATGTATTATATAATCGCAGAGGGGGGGGGGAATTCTGGGAGGGCAAATGGATGAAAACGAGTAATTACAAGAATAAATATCAAACTGATGACAAATTGAAATACGATAAAACTTTTACAATTATTGGGATTCATGAATATCAATGAGATGACTAAACAACGTAACTAGATGACGTGAGAAGATCAAAATTATAATTTAATGAAGCATTTCAAAAAGCTTGATGAAGTGAGTCAAGAAGAGCATTATGATCTAATAGAATAAGGTGTATGTTATCAATGGAAACAAGATTGACAACTGTGCCCCTTTTGAACACACAAATAAGGTTTCTGGTAATCAACTTTTAGGGGGCTTGAATTTAGCTATTTATTGATCATTTATAAAGAGTTATAGATGTCCATATGGTTCTCTTTATCTTAGATATGTCTTAATGTGGTACTGCGAAGTGTCTTTGCTACTGCTGACCGAAGATATTTTGCGATATTTTTAATGAATCTTTGGTAACCGCTTCTTTTAGTTCAGCCTTTGTAACCTTAATAGTAGTTTACATGTAGTTAGTAATAACATAAAAAATGTGATTGTCTACCTTAAATTAGGCTATTAGATAAGTTTTTTTTATATACAATAATTAGTTCGGTAGTAGGATTGGTTCCTTTCAATGCAGTATTAAAGCAACTTCTAAAGAGTTCTTATGACATCATCACCTTTAAAGTTCAGATAGACTGTTATGTTTCTTGCTGGTCAAATCTATTTCCATTTTCTTCTCTCAACTTAGTTCATTCCAACTTGCAATTAATACGTTTTCTCCCTAATTTATCACTGATCTTTATCTATCTGTTCTCGTTATTTGCAAAATCATCTATATATCATCAAATATATATATATATATATATCACACATCATTCACCGAACGTCTATTGCATTAACCTCATATGTTTCCGCAGTCGCCTTGAATGGCAATTTTAACTTTGACACACTATTGACTGGTTGTAAGTAGTAACAGATTGAGAAACAAACAATACGGGATAGACTTCATCTTATTCTATTCAACTATTTGTTTTTGATCATCAAATCAAAATAAACAATATCATACTAATACAATTTTCACAACTGAAAGAAAAACACAAATTAGTAAATATCTCACCAGTTTCTATTTCTTAATCAAGTTCATACAAAATCATTTCTATCTTCAACTATTCAATTTCCAATGTTTATGATTATCAGTTAACTAAATAGAAAGAAAAGGAAAATGTTCAATTTTATATTTTGAAAACAGTGTCATGTTTCAAAGTAAACATACTACTTGTTTAATTTAACATGTCAGTGAAATAGGCATCCTTATTAATTTTTCAACAGAAAAATGAACTGTAAGTTTTATAACGCAGTCTCGTTAAAGTAAAACGTTTACTAAATTAGAAAATATGAATAATGTGAATTGGAGTGAAATTTAAATAGAATACTTATTCAATGAATTTAATAAATAAGTAGCATGATTAACTCCTATGTCTATATCTTCTATTAACTAATTCATTCGATCGTTGGGCAGATTTAAACCATTAAATAGAGATAAACTAACATCCGATATCAAAACTAAAGATCAATTTTGTACGAAATATGATACTTTTTAAATATGATAAATATATATATGATTATAAACATCAGTTTACGAGGTGTTTAAACGTCTGTAATACGTCAAAGTTTAAATGAACGCAAAATTCCTATATAGAAGTACTAAAAATCTATAGGATAATACAATAAACAACAGACAACAAGAAGCTATGCTTGAGGCCATAATGACGTCTAGGACTACAAGCGATGTAAACGAACATCAATAGAAAAAATTGATGAAATCAAAGAAAGTTCAATGAAATCAAACAATTACTAAATTTTGGTTAAGAGCCGAATGAAAATATGATTGTAATACTAATACGAATAATTCAATTGAGTCTAAGAAAATGCATATCCATATCATTATATTGAACTGTTACATACTATAGACTACTATTTAATAATAAGTAGTATAAGTAAACACAGAAAAAGGGAATATGATTTAAGGAGTTCATTCCCAAATTCAGGTCACCCGTATGGATTGGTGAGTAGTTTTCAACTGGAACAAATTGAACGTCCATTATAATTTAATTTTTAACTGTTTATAACATAGTAGTAGTTTATAATCAAAATCATCTTTGAATAAGAGAAACTGTTTAGTTCAACTATAATTATTCACTCAAGTGACTCAATGTGATCTATTTTCTAGAATTATGTAATAAGGATTTTTACAATAGAAGTTTTATGCTAAACTATACATCTTTCAAATATTTTAGTACGATAATTTTAATTTCTTTATGAACTTCCTCAAAATATTAATTATTCACTTACTTTGATTATACTTTCTTCCTTATCAGTTAGATCTTTAGACTTTACTGATTTCATGTTATGTGTAAAATATTCACCTAGACTTTTAGTAAAATGATGAAAATAACCAAATGAAGTAGGTATACTAAATGAAAATAAAACATGTAAATACTTAATTTTATCTTTAATAAACAATAAAATAACAACTGTTGATTAACGTCAGTATTGTTTACTTTGTGAGAATGTAAACATGTAAAATGAAACTATTGACAATTCATATCTGTTTTAATTAATTGGATGATTAATTTAAAACTGAACTGTATAGATATGCAGAATTTATTTAAAATGTTGTTGCCATAGTTTCAATTGATAAATGTCAATCAAAATGTTCACTGAGTAGAATGTTTATAGAATGTTTATAATTAATTAATTTTTGTGATATTCTAATGAGTAGACAAATAAATTTCTCATGTTTTATAACTTTTACTGTATGTTTATTCATTGAAGAAGTGACTTATAAGAAGCATGTAAAACATGTAGAATTTAATACGTACTCAATAGAATATCAGAAGTTGATTGATATTTTCTAGAAATACAGTTTGTTAGTTTTTTTTTCTAGTCTAATAAAATAGAGAATTAATAGATCAGTAAATGAAATAATGAATTAAGCATAGAATCTAATTATAGAAATAATTTACTGAGTTTATAAAGTTATCTAAGAATGTAGAATAATGAAGGTATTGTGATATTCATTGAAATATGATGTATATGTATACACATAACTGGGCATATTATTTCACTGATGCAATCTCATTACTCTGATGAATTCAATGACTTTGGTGATATATGATGACGAGCATAATCCCCACCAACTAAAATTCTGTAAAAAAGAAATATATAGTATCAAACAAACTCCTTGTAAACTTAACCTATTCACTTACATTGATAAGTTATCAACTAATCAACCAATCATAAAAATCCTTATTTCATCTATCAGGTATACTAAGTTACAGTTTATTTTCCTAGATTTTGATTTATCAATGCTACATTTCAATCATGTGATACTATATACTATCATAACTATATCAGTATTTCTATAATCTGTATTTTTATATACAGGCTTAGATTGATTAATAACATTTGTAACAACTAATAAAATATGCATTTACAAGTGATCAACAGTCAATTTAACGTCATCTCAGGAATACACTTGATGTACCCACATTATAAACGTTTAATGTATAATGAATGTTTAACGAAAGATTATTCAACTTTAATAATGTAAACGCTCCTTCTTGATATTTTAATAAATTAATTTACCTAGTTTACATCGTGGATAATAAGTTTGCATCACAACAAATTACTTTGATGAAAATATATTTAGTTGTTAACTAACTTTACTATGGTTGTCAAAAAACGAAGTCCTAAAGTCAATCCATTGCGGTGTATGGACCATACACTGTTATGAATACCACATTATCTAGTACTTCGAGGTTTCGTTGGTTTTGTGGTTAACGTATGTTTACAATAAGTACTAAATTCAGATTAGTAAATAACTTCAGTTCATGGGTATCCTGGCTTCGATAGCTATTTTAAAACTATACACAATATAAAACTCAAGCAAAACAATAAATGGAAGTATATTTTTATACCAACCATCTTATATTCCATCCATTACACATCCATATATTTATTTATTCTAAACTTTCAATAAGGAAGAATAATAATATTAATTGCCTTATTCACTTCATATAGAATAAATAGAAAAACAAAAACTTCATTCAGATATCTACATAGTTGACAGTAACTTGTCACAGAAGTTTACGAAGACCGTATTATACTTAAAAAAACACTTTCAAATCACAAAATACTTTGTAGGTAAAAAAGAATTACTCTTTGGATTAAACTATCAAAAGTTACATAGATATTGAAATGACGAGATTTATGGTATATTTATTAGCAGGTAATATCAACCTAGGCTATGTGAGATCAATCAAGCAAAGTATATTACCCCACGTGGTGTAGAGGTAGTCGACCAGCATTCTTCAACCAATGCTTCATGTGAAGTATACATTTAAATTGAGATAATATTTATAAACAACTAATTATTAATAAATTTAGTAATTATCACTGATACGTTGAAATCATTAAAAAGCATGCTAATTGTGTCATGAAAACATGAAGATGATTCAACATAGAGTACTCTATTCTGTGAATATGCTGTTCAATTGTTAATACGAACATTTTACTTTGATTATATTAATAATAAATTATATTTGTTAATAACAATAGTAAAATAATTATAGTAATGAAGAAAACATTGAAATGATATTTTTTGTTAATTAAGTATTTGAAGGCGGTAGTTGAAGAAAGTTTACTAAGTGCGAAAAATAGTTGCTTAATATAACTGAAACTTCAAACTATGATGAAATTTGAATAATGCAAGAACGACAACATTTGCAGAATACTTTGAATTCAATGTATTTCGTTGAATTCAATCTCATCAGCTACATACATGCTATTGATTTTAGTTAATTCAAATTGTTAATACACATATTAATTTTATCAACTGAATTGTTTATCTGATAACATTGATCTATTGCTACCAGAGCAATTGAAGATTAACTACTGATTTCTTTTGAACACAAAGGTCAGGTTTCAATCTTCTGATTGAAATAGCCTCACCAAATTGTGATAGAATCGTTTTATGTTGTTTATTGATGATTTTAAAAGCATTTGTTGCATCGACTTCATATCCCGTGTCTACCAAATAACGCATAATTGAACTTCTAAAAGCGGTTGCTTCTTTCAAACACAGGTTCTTCTGGATATGTTCAATAAATCGTAAATTAGCTAGTCTTTCTGTCCTTCCAATGTACCAGCTTTTGCAAGTATATGTGAACTGGTAAATACAGGTGGAGATGACATGACACGGATATTTATTAACATGTGTTTGAAAATAAATATGGGACGGAAATTGACTAGAAAAGTTTTAAGAACTTCTAAATAGAAGGAAGCTCACTATTTATGTCGAATTTGTGTTGATCAAGTAGATGAATTTAAACGAAAAGTCGATTTTAATCAACTGACTTCATAGATAAAAAATTAAGCTGTACCGTATTCCAGCTTGGTTTTATAAAGTAGAAAGAAAAGCAGTTGACGGTTCTATCCTTGAACAATTAGTTGACTACCTATATGTTAATTTTAAGGTTGTTTATAGAATCTGTTCTAATCTGTCTACATTTCTCTATATTCGACTCATCGAAATAACAGAAACCATGGCTGTTCATGATATGAAGCATGAACTTTGTGTACGGAAGAAATACGTCTTATCTTTGACTTTAACATAGCCATAAATTTATTTCAAATGTTATTATTATTAATATTAGTAGTAGTATGGTTATTAGTATTGGTACCAATTATGTTGGTGAAATGTTCCCATAGACATTCTTTGTAAATAAAAGAATTTCTCACACATTCCCTACATTGAGTTTCATTTACAAATGTTTGTGTCATTAATTCATTTAGTCTTTCTAATACGTTTGATTGTTTTTCAGATGTGAGCATTTAAATTGACTTCAGCTATATAGCCGAATTCGTCAGTATGTTTGTTTACCAAACATCTCTAATATGTTGAATCAAAGTATTTTTGTGAAGATTAATTGTAGGTTTAGTCGATTGGATTCGTCACAGACTGATGTTAGTAGATTATGATTGAAAACCAAAGAGCATTGGATAGCCGTTCTGTTCCGGTATGGAACTCTTCATTAGTGAACATCGTCGATTCTTGAAAGGGATATCAAACCCATGGCCTTTAAGTCGGTCCAAGTCAATCTGTGATGAACCCAATCAATCAGTCTCCACAAAAATACCTCATTTCAATTACACTAATTAGTTTGCTAGTGATTAACTTCAGGATGTCCCTGAAGTTCTTTTGAGGAGTCACCACTGATAGATTTCAGAGTTGTTAGGGTGAGATAGTTGTCACTCATGACAATAGATAATAGTCTCACAAGTTTTTAGCATATGTTTATTTATTGTCCATATGTTTGCAGAGTTCCTTTGTGAACATTTCATATATATAAATGAGATCGTGAAGCTTGATGGTGAGTTCGTTGAAAAGAGATTCCTTCCCTGAAATTTACTTTTTAAATTCCTTAATGGAAATTACAAATACAATAAATGTCCTTAGTATGGCGTTTATTGAAGACAATTTCATTCGCAGGAATATAAGGCCCATATATTCAAAGTTATAAGTAGCCTTTACACCAAAGATAACAGTATATATCAACAATGAACTTCTTATTACGATTTGAAAACGATTTTAGAAATTAGCGAGAAGTAGAGTCACAGGATGTTTAATAAACTTACATGCCGAGGTATTTATGAATACAAATCACTAGGCTAAAAACTGACTATGCATTTATTGTTATCGTCATAAATAACGAAAACCTGATAACGACAAGGAGGCTTCTGTCTATATAGTATTACTGAAACTTTTGATATATAACTAGTGAAACCAGAACGTTGTATCCAACAGAAACTTATTCAGGCCGTAATCCTAGTTAGGTCGTAGACTCTATTTGCTTATTTTTAAGAAAAATTATCCGTTTTCCTTCTACTAATTTTATTACTGATCATTTAATTCGTACTGTATTGCTTTCATTTTCATTTGGATACTCACTTATATTATTATATTAACTGATCACTTTGTTATTTTTGTAATTGTTAAACTTTGTCAAACTTCTACAGTATTTTGATGAATACTTAGTCTCATAACAACTAAATGCTTAGATTCAATTTGTTACTGTACAGTATTCAAACGATATTTTCACTGAAAAGAATAAACACTTACTTTGAAATATCATTTTATTTGAATAGTATCCATGATATTAAATTGTATAACTTTAACTAATCAATTATACAAATAAATGATTAAGTTTAGTTAAATAGTTATTTTCTATAGAATTATAATTATCCTTATATAGTTAATTATAAGATAAATCTATGATAATCATATCTAGGTAACATCAATTCATTGACAATAATGTAATAAATACAAATTATTAGTATATACTACTATTGTAATGATTACTATTATTACTTATTTATTTATTTATTGTATTTTCATTTAATTATCATACTAAATATCAGATGATGTAATATGAACTTAATAACTAAGGCAACAATATTTTGAAAATGAAAAAAACAAATATTATCAACAAATGATAAGTTGTTTATGATTAATAGCTATATGTTATAATGTTCATTATAATGTACTATTTCTTATTTACTACTTATTTACTTATTATTGTAATAAATAAAATTTATAGATTTAATTAAAAAGTAAAATAACTAACTGAATGAATTATTTTTAAATTTTATTTAATTGAATATATCACAGATTGATATTGGCAGGGTACCATTAATAACAAGGGAGCACTGGACAGCTGTGTGGAACTTCTCAGCAGTGCACACCCCAGATTCTGCATTAACGGCTTCAGGTTGACGGGAACGCCTAACCATCTGCACCACTGGGTCGGCATCTAATGGTAGAATTCCCACTTCCATCAATTTGTGATATATATAACGCGGCGATATATTCAATCAAATAAAATAACCAATCATTCACAAAAATAACCATTCCAATTGAACTATTTTTAAATTGTTGTTTGAAATAAATTAACTGTATAACAAAATTTGTAGTTCAGCGATTTTTTTTAAAAAAATAAATATACAATTTGTACAGGTTGTGTGAGTTAATGTTAGACTGTGACTGGTAAATGACATCTAAGATGTGAATTTCATCCTACTTACAACTAATCATCAAGATATACCGATATTCTGTTGTAATTGCTCACATAAGAAAGTAAATTCAATTGGTCTGTGTCATACAGCAACACGTCTGTCATGTAAGATAATGAATTTAAATAGCCATACTTATGCACATGATATGTATATAGAAATTTACAAATGTTTTGATATACCCGTTAATTTTGTTATGGATTGAATTTGATTAATTTTTTGTCAATACATGCCATTCTTAAACGGGATGTGGATGTCAGAATTCAATGAAGAACAAAGTGATGTTTGACATGAACAAATTGAGTTTTTGTCCAGTTGTCAATAACAACACCGGAATGCATGTATATCGTAAAGATTAGTCCTATGTAGAATAAAACGTATCTTCTGGTGTTCACTTGAAAATTACAATCTAACGTTTAAAATACTTGGAAAAACTTCTTTATCAAGACAGTGGGCTTAAGATACATATTTGTCAACGGAGGCAATTTAGTCTTAATCCATAAGAAAATCAACGGAAAGGTATAAACACTTACAAATAATAATTTATAGGCAGTTTAATATTAATGTTTGTAATACGAGTACTTTGTAGAAGAATCGTAATCTTCCACTGAGGAACTGCAGTTATTTATCTTACTAATGAAACGACTAAATACAATAAACAAGTCTGTATACAGTGTTTTGAAAGAAAGCTATTGAACTTTCAGTACTCTTAGCTCTAACAAAAGTAAGGGTCCTTGGAGGAAACGTTGATTACAAAGTGTTTCCTCAAATTTTCTCTTAGGTTAAGGACAAATTTTCCTGGCATTTCTTAGTTTTGTCTAAATTTATGAAACTGTATACAATCTACCAAAGTGCCACATTTACGACTTAATGTTAAGTTTTATACAAAATTGCTAGTTACTAAATACCAGTTTCAGTGTTAATATTAATATTTGACTGTAAGCATTTTTATATGACACACCCCTAGTATCACATAATATGAGCTTTTCATCTTAATACTAGTGTAAGGGATTCAAAATCCTTAAAAATACTCAAATTATAATCAATCAAAGGTTACCAATGAAAATGAGCCATGTCGGATGAGAAGCACTTACCTACAAACGGCTATTGATGTGATCTCATTAAAATATTGCAAACTAATTGTAATTGAAAAGAACAACCGTTTAATGTTAGCTCACCGGTTTTACGAATAAGCATTTATCTAGGCTTAATTCTTTCGACAGGATAGTGAACAGTTGCGTTCTAGCGTAATGTATCTATCTTGCACTACATAATCTATTTAATTTAGGTTATTTAGTTATACTAACTCTTAAATTCAATAATCATTACATAATCCATTTACAGTCGAACAACTGATTATTACTTTCTATGTTAAAAAAAGTTTTCATTTGGTAGTCTTAAAAAAAAATTGAATATTTTCATAAAATTGTACCGAAATCACGTTAAGTTTATAGAAATTTTGTAGAAAATAAAAAAAAATATTAACATGTTAAATTTTAGTTACCAAAGTGATTGACACCTTTGTAACACTTACGATTCATCACGTTGTTTAATTCTTTTATATAAACGTTGATATGCTAAATATTCTTTATCATCAACACGAAAGTAACGTAATCCACCTAAAACAAAATAGAAACGTCAATACTACTAATTGATAATACAAATTATGATGAATTAAGAGAGGGGAAAAATGTAACTAAATAAGCTAAAATATATTTATCATCTATTCGAGTTATATTGATGTATATATGTGTGTATAAGGCAACATATCATATATGTCTTATATATAATTTCCGTTGACAACTAACCTTAAGAATATAGTAGATAGCAGACAGATGAGCAAGAATGACTGTTAAATGATTGAATAAATCTTCTTGAAAAAACTAATTAGGGACGCTCGAATGACAGTAAAATTACTGTCAATTTGAACTTAAAATGTATATCGAAAACAAGCTTTCCTATTGCCCATAGGAGGCTGTACTACTGCTTTAACTATAAAGCGTAGAATTGTTATGCAAAAGACGTGAATGTGATTGTAGTATGATAATGAAAACAGAAATTTGTAAATAGCAGAGAGATGATAGTATTTTTAGATGTTACTCCTGCTTTAAAATGAAGTTTGTAAGAATCGATTCATTTTTTATGGCTCCAACTGATTTATTGGTTTTATTTGGAGGGGGGTTATTTATAGAGGCAGAGACTATCCCCTGAAATATATCATCTTTGCATTGTACACTACTATGTGT
This sequence comes from Schistosoma mekongi, assembly GCA_034768735.1. NCBI lineage: Eukaryota > Metazoa > Platyhelminthes > Trematoda > Strigeidida > Schistosomatidae > Schistosoma > Schistosoma mekongi. The sequence continues at coordinate 65,492,054 of CM068306.1, read as the reverse complement.
ATGCATGTTTGACGTATATCTGAATTTTCTTTCTCTTTTAAAGGCTTCTTTATCTTATGTCACTTTTTGGATGATTTTAGTTTCAAATACATTCCTGTCAAATTATTTCTTTTGACTTCGCAATCTACGTGGATCCAATTAACTATAGTTGTGCGAAAAGTAAACTGATATACAAAAATTATATGTACGTAGGGTTTATATTTAGCTGGACCTAATACAACTAAGACCAAACATTTTAATTTCTCCTATCGAAGTACCATTAATCAGTGTAACTAATATATGCACTTATATAGCCATCCATCAGTGGTTATCAAGGGATTCATTAGCTTGTTCGGCAGCATCAGTATATGTTATCAAGGTTATCAAGGTCCTATAGTTTATGCACTGATGTATTTAAAAGTTTGGAACTATCGTTTACTGTCGCTGGTAAGATTTTTTAAAAATAGATAAATGTTTAATGAGAAAGGGACGGCATAACAATGAAAAGCATAAATCGGTAGTCACTCATAGATCATATGCACAAGCTAGAATCAGCCGCAAAAGTCACTTTCAAAAAGTGGACCAACAAGCGAAGTGAACATTAATGCTGCTAATATGAAAAATTGTTAACTATGGAAGATAATAAATACAGATTATCAGGGCACATACAGGAACTATTAACGTTTATGTCACAACCACCGTAGTACACAAGAAGAGTCACGTAGCTTCATCGATAAATGATGACATTAGTATCATAGATTTCTTTTAGGAGTGCATAAAGAATGTACTTGCCTACTTAAAACGGTTTCAGCAGTCAATAGATGTTCAGTTGAATATATCTAATAGTAAAAACATTACTGGAAAATTTTGATTTATTTATTAACCATCTGAAATCATTTTACATACCTTGTAACACCCTTGTTTTATTTCTCACAAACCGTCCACTAGAAATTATTGTCTTCCTATTAGCTAACAGAGGTGAATGCATATAAATGCAGATTGGCTCTATTGTGAACTAACAGCGGAGACTTTCAGAGTCATTTTTCTTCGTCGGCATAATATACTCTAACCGATATTAAATGTAGATTTATCATATTCCAAGTAACGGTGATGAATTGAATCATTTCAATTTCATAATAAATACTACTTAAAACAAACTTATCAGTAACATATTATTAATGTTATTTGGCTTTAACTACTTGAATGAATATTAAAAACGAGTGTGTATAATAATGATTCAATACGGAATGTAATATTGCAATATGATTTTTTTGGAACCTGACATAGTTACTAATAATATCATTGTCTGTCCTATTTAACAATCAATAACCAAATTTATTATTTGTAAGAAAATTGTTGGAGGGGGGAGTCTTAAATACTACTAATAAACTATCTTATGCTTTATGAATGATGTCTAGTACAGAGAAAATGTATCATAGAAGAAAATACTCTAACATATTGAAATGTTATATAATTAAATGTTTAATTATCAAACACTAATACAAAGTAAGATATTTAAGAATATAGAATGTGTTATGTAAGTTATGTATCCCTATCAAATAATGTACACATAAAATATCAAACTGATGTACAAACTCTTATATAAGTTTGATTGTGACTGGCAAGTGGAGTCCAGGACGCGCGTTTCGTCCTATTTGAGACTCATCGGCTGAATGTACCTACATCCCAATGTTGATGTTCACACTAGGATTCGAACTCAGTCCGTTTCGTGTCGAACGCCACCGCGTTCACCACTAGACTACTGAGTCCAGACAGTCACACTTGTGCAACAGGCACATTGGTATTAGGATAAACTTGTATATTCCCGTTGATTTGTTATAGACTTAAGCTGGTCAGTCATTGTTGCTATATGTACATCCTGAGCGGATTGCCTCGATGTATAAACTCTTATTATTCTATAACTATAAACAATTTTCATATTAAATAACCTTTGATTTTGTTTATTTATTTTATAGACTATCAACATACATATAAAAAGATCTGTTTATCAGGCGATATTCATTAGTTGATAATCAATAGTTGTTTAATAGCTAGGTAATGATTAACATGATGAAATGTTAAATTATTAGGTTTGCTTTGTTAAATTGTAACTACCTAGTTACACATTTTAAAAATCAGTTAGCATGATTATCTTTTATTTGGACAAACTTATTCAATCAATTATCTATTCACCGTTACAGGAATGTTTTATATTACTGTTCAGGGATACACATTGTTAGTTAACCATGAGATGTTATGTATACTGATTATTATTAGTAAGTAGATTAAAGAATGAACCTTAATTAGTATACAAATATAAATTTAGGTTAGTATTCAGTTTACTATCTTCAAACTGTCTAATGAACTACTCTCTTCAGTTTCTTTTAATATACTATTTAATTTGTACTTAAATCATCTATTTTGTATAAAATTAAAGTGAACTAGTAAAGTATTAATTTATCATTACTTCATAACTGAATGTCAATGTTGTTATCATTATTTAACTAGAACATAGACAATATACCCTAAAAGTTGAATCCACAACGTTTGGTTGACATAATGTAAAGTCAATTAATGAATTATTATTTTATCAGTGCTAACAATTACATAACATAACATTAACTGTTAATTATCATCTGATCTGTAAAGATATTTTAGTAATGAATAAAATTATTCATACAGTTCGTAAATGTATTAAATGTTTTCAATGAAATGTATAAATTGAAACATACCATGAAAATGTGGTTCATATTCATCATTGAATTCTGTTGGTTCTTTCAGGGATATTCGTGAATTAAACTAAAATATACAGATCATAGAAACAACAGTTTATCAATTTCTTACTATAAGGATAAAAACAGTGGGATAAAGTACAGTATAGGAATGAGTAAACATGGCACTTAATTGACTGATAAAAATCCCCCATCCCAATCAACCTATAAAGGACGCTCTATCGGTGTCAATGTTGACGTGAATTTGAATAACCGATGAATAAAAGTGCTTAGATAATATATCATAGCTAAAAACAGTATTTAGGTTAAGATTGGGAATTTTAGTTAAAATGAAGTTTTTAGTATTAGAATTATGGCTGTTTTGTGAGGTTTCAGGATCAGAAATGAATTTTATGATAAAAAAGAGAGCTAATGCAGTCAGTCAAATGTTAGTGCTAAATTATATAAGGCTAGGGGGGCAACAATATATAAAGTATTGAGCAAAATGCATGAAAAATGCATGATTTTGAAACAATTTACCATAAGATTTTTTGTGTTTTTTCAGACCTTACACTAAATTTTACTTTGTCTTACATGACTACTAAAATGAAGTTTAGCAGCAAGAGTGACACATAAAAACTGGAAACAAAATTTAGCCTATGGATAAGTATAAGTAATAGGATTTGTAAATTCTGTCTAAAGATGGTATTTACCATTGGGCAGTATGTAATGAAATTCAGGAAACAGTATTTAGGGTTATGAATTTGTTGTAAGATCAAGGTTTGCAATTAAAGTTACGGTTATAACCTCATTGGCATAGTTAATAATGTTTATGTATAGGTGCTACAATCTTTAATTAAACACGGCTCATTATATTATGCATTTCTCATAGATGCCTACTGTGTAACGAATTTTATGGTGCGAATCATATATATATGTATATATATATAGTTTACGGTTGAATCCAGAATGGTGTAATTTTGTGTCTTTTACTACAGATTTTCGTAATTGAGGGGCGACATAGTTTAATGAGTATTCACTTAAAATTCCTTGAAAAATTGTATGACAGATCCTCAAACACAAAAATTAATTTCGTTGTCGTCGTTCCTGTTTTTTAACAGAGGAAACATCATTGCAAAAGTATGATTGATTTATTTCCATGGAAAACACTACTATCTTCTGTAATCTGACTGTTTTTTTTTCAGATAAACTGCTCAGTCACGAATAATATCATGTTATTAGCTTAACGTAATCCATAATTCAGAAAGACGATTGACCGATTTATATGTACCGCATATCTCCGTTCCTATACTGTACTCTAGCTAAACAGTGTTATGTATTTTTCGAAATTAAACAGTGGTACGTTCCCAACGTAAGGATTTAAATGGGAATTTTGAACAATCATGATTCATTATCACTTGATGAGAGAATCAACATAGCAGAATAATTCTTAGTTTTGCCAACGCAATAAGTTAAACGGGACAGAATCTAACACACTCAAGTATCATACACTCTCTATTCTAAATTATTGGATCAATACGTCTGTATTCAACGGTCGTTACCTTTGTTATCAATAAATTTGTTAGTTGGCATTTTTCTCTACTACCATGTTTCCATACTGATATGTTGACAATAAAGATTAATCATATACTTTATGGAAACAAAATTCTTGATGAACTTAATGAAAGTTCAAGTCGATAAATTTTATTCTTGAAATCAAAAGAAATCACTGTTGAAACTGTATAATCTTAGTCTTATTGAATAACTCACTGAATAATTCACTGTTACCTGCTTCATGATTTAATAGTATCGTGCTCACTACATGACATGCAAGGTCCTTCAGTGCAAATTATGAATTCTTCGATGTAGTTTGAACTGGTTTCCGAGAATTAGATGAATGAGTTATTAATTAATACTTAGTTTTAACTAGTTCTCCTCCCCCCCCCATATCCGAGTTCGTAATATATATATATATATATATATATATATATATATATATAGTTACTATATAGCACTATATCACACTATATAGATTTTAATTAACATCATTCATCATTTATCTAATTTAATAATCGTAGAAAAAATAAGTTTAATCACATATTGATTATTAGGTGGATTGTAATAATAAAAAAAAGTCAATAAAACATTTAACCACCCTAGAACTCACTAAAAGTAACCTGATGATTATTTTCGGTTCTTTTTTTTATTAAAAAAGTTTACTTGTTTTTTTTTTTTCAATCAAATTTTAATAACAAATAGAATGATTTTTTCTTAATGAAATGTTTTGATCTCAATAATTAATGCATATGTTTTTAAGTGTATATTGAAAAATATACAAGTATGTTAGCAACATGTAGATCGTCAAATGTTGTAAAGACTTTTTGCTGTGTAAGTATGTCAGCTACTTAAGTGTGTGTGTGTGTGTATGCGTGTAACGAAAACTGTTAACATAATAGACATAAATCAATATTACTAAAATTAGATTATGATTACTAAGTAGAATCCAAAACGTGCCTTTCAACCTGTTCGAGTTTCAGCACCTAAATTCATCTGCATCCCAGTGTTGATGCTCACATTTGGACGAATCAGCCTATCTGGATTTCACTAGATAATCACAACCCAGCTTTTATTATACTTGTGAACTGCATTAGTATAAAGTTGATCCATACATATCAATAGAAACGGATTAGTGTCCATAACAAAAATTCCTGAGAGATCAAAGCACTGTTTTAAATTAATACCTTCTGATAACAAGTGTCATGTTTAATGAACATGATAAATGCTTGGCTGAATATGTCTGTATATAGTAGATAATTTATTCAATTCGTTTTATTGCATAAGTTTATGTTAAATTGGCAAGGTTACTTATTGTCTACAAATACAATGTATGCAAGGTCTAGAAACGTTAGAAGATGCGATGCATTATTGCTGTTAGTAACTCTATTTCGCTTACAGTAATAATTAAAATCACAAGGAAACTATTAAATAATTCAAGATAAACCCTGAATTTGACAGAATTATTGATCTAGTGAATAAAATTTGAGCTTAGTTAACTAAATGTTTCACATATTTCATAATATAAAAAATTTTCTCCTTCTCTATTTGATCAATATATATATTGATGGGAAGTTTTCAAGACAAACAAACAAAGAAGACGACTAATACACGAAGACTATTTCAATTCTGCTTATAATTATAAGTATAAACGTGTTTTTAATCTCAAGAAAACTTTAATAACACTTTTATGTTAATGAATTTAAGTAGATAATGAAGTATCATTTAATGAACTACAAACTGGAGAACTTGAAATCTAAACAATTAAATGTGAAATTTATTATTAATTCATAGTATAACTGAACTATGCATGAATGTATATACATTCAGATTATGATAATGAACTAGGCTTTATATCAACTATCTAATTATAGTTACAATTAGGGGAGTTTGTAGAGATAGTTAACTGTTTAATTCAATTTTGATATCACGAATTGATCTGAATCAGACAACCATTGATCATCTGGAAGCACTGGACAGCTGTTTCGTAATAGTATGGGACTCCTCAGCAGTGCGCATCCACGACCCCGTCGGGGAACGAACCCCAGGACCTTCTGGCTCCGCGGCGAACGCTTTACCATTGGACCACTGAGTCGGTCCCCAACGGTTGATATTTCCAATTCAGCCAATTCGTGATACATTGCGCGACCTCCTCTATGCCATTGGTGAGTTACTGCCTCACATCCGACACGCTTGAACTCTACTGGTCACGTCTTCACACTACAACTCCAGGAATTACCTCAAGGAGCTAGTCACTAGTGAGCTCATGCTAATTGGCTGAATTGGCTGAATTGGAAATATCAACCGTTGGTAGCCGACTCAGTGGTCCAGTGGTAAAGCTTTCGCCTCGGAGCCAGAAGGTCCTGGGTTCGATCTCCGACGGGGTCGTGGGTGCGCACTGCTGAGGAGTCCCATACTAGGACGAAACAGCTGTCCAGTGCTTCCAGGTGATCAATGGTTGTCTGATTCAAATCAATTCGTGATATGAAAATTGAATTACATAATTATAGTTAGTTAATCATTTAAAGAAAAAAAAGAAGATAACTTTATAAACTCATCATCTCTCTTTATTAATGCTTCTTATAAAGTGTATTATACTTCATGTATATCGACAAGGTAAACAGAATTCTGGATCAATAAAATCTTTTCTGTTTAGTTTGATATGTGAAAAAGATATTAGTTGAATTGAAAGATTGTTTGTGTTACGAATTGATTTCATTTAAAGATTCATTAGTGACTAAATGACATCAAACATTTTCTAAGGATTATCAATCATTTAGAAGTGTACTTTAATTGTCTTCATAATGAGTCAAATCAAATACCATTATATTTCTCTAAGTAAATGATAACTATAGATCACTGAGCTTGTATTTAATGATTTCAATTTAGTTTATCGGCAATATTGGCAATTAAACAATAAACTTTAGCATACTAGTGTCTAGCTGTACAGTGTATTCATGAAGACTTTTTGAGAAGTCGTGACTATAGGAGTCCAACTGTATGAGGACTGAAACGGTTACCGGCAATCTGTGATCATTATACTAAATAACAGATAAAAATAACTTTAACAGCTGACTTTCACGACGAGATAGAGGGTTTTCTATTAGTCTAACCGTGTATCAGTCTAAAATCTTCAATAATTGACATTCTAATAAAAGTTAGACTTCACACCGTCTGATTTATTATATACTTAACGATAAGGAGGTGTTTTCAATGGATTGACATAATAAAAAGAATAAATGCAATGAAATAGTTTAGGATACAGAATTAAGTCCTTTGATGAAAATAATGCGATAACCAAAGAGCTGAGAAGAACTATTTTTCATGAAATTATTCCTTACATTTTATTTATATACGTATTTAATATTTTATTTCTATTATTCTTATGTTTCTGTCATCCTAAACCCTTATTTAACCCTATTAACTGTTATTATTTCATTTTGCACTAATGAACAAGGACAAATAAACTATAAGCATGTTACCTAAATAAGACAAAACGAACGTCCTGGATTCCGCTTGCCATTCACAATCCAACTTATACAATACTTATGAACACGTTATCTTGTTTTTCCATCATTATTGTCGTTGTTTGGTATTGGTGTGACTGGTCTGTTGTATGGTTTGTCTTTTTATATATATATATGTGTATGAAATAAATGATTGAACTATTAGACCATCAAGTGGTCTTCCTTCTCTACCTCAGAGTTAAGAATTTTAAGTAAACTGACAACAAGCTAAGAATGTTCGATCGTTGTTACCAGAACGAATATTACTCAGTCATGAATGAATTGGTTAAGCGAAATTCATCATTCAGAAAATAATCGATTCAAAGAGATAACGGATGACTACAAGATAGTTATTTTAACTTATACTAAAGTTTAACAGCTACATTGATCTATGACTACACAGGAAGTAAAACTTAAGCATGATATAACTAACGAAAACAAAAAGGTTATTTAACTACCAACTTGAAATTCTAAACTGTAGCATTTTCTAACTGTATTTAATCAAATACATAGCACAACTACTATTCAGTCCGTTGTTTGCTAATAAAACGTTACATCAGTCTTGTTGAATTAAACTTCTAAATATTAACTGATTAATTACAAAGCAAATCAGTCAATCAATCAATCAATACAGCAAACTTCATAATGACATATTTCACTTTCAAGAATTTTTTTACTACAAATTGATAATGTACTTTTGTGAATCTTAACCCCTCCCCCTCTCTATGCAACTGTAACACTGTAACATTCCGAAAGTAACTAAAATTATCATTTAATTATTACAAAAATAACAATTAGATCATCATAATAAAACAAAAAAGAGCATTATTCTTTTCTTTAAATTTACATATGAATTAATAAATTAAGTTTTATTATCAAATTTTAATTAATAAATACCTACTACTTGATTTCTATTAATCACTTCATTTGACCGATTTCTTGTTCTTTTCTGTTTCAATTGATGATTAAATGTTGGCATGTAAATGTTTAATGGATTAGGCCACTTTGAACTAAAAGATGAAAAGATGAGAAATTTTCAAAAAAAAAGAAAAAAGGTATTAATCAATTATGCATAGTAATAAACTTTTCAATTTATTATATTGATTTGAATAAATAAGGTATTTCATTATTATGATTATGTTTATTTTGTAACTACTTAAACTAATCTCCACCTGTAATTTTGTTATGGGGATGTTGCATAATTTGAAGATGATATTAACTAGTGAAAAATTTAAGTGTACCTTACAGTACATGTAGTTGGTAGTAAGATAATACCTGAATGATAGTATCAAATTAAGATAATATTTTACAACAAATTGACTTAAGTTAAGAATGTAGATTGATGAAATCTGACTCAGTTGTAGAAAGTTAATTTACCCAAGTGATAATTGAATAATCTCAAAACGACCATAAGTATTATCTATTGATACTTTTTTCTAAGGATTGCCAAATATGGTTCCAAATAGGTGACATCAAGTAATGCTGAAAATTACTTTAGAACTATTGTGATCAAATAAAAAGCATTTACCTGTCATAATATAAAATTCCGTTAAAAGTAATATAACGCTTAAAAACATTTATAACTCCAATGCGACTGACATCTCTAACATGAGGATTTGCCTATCATTTTAAACTATTGTTGATGATACTATTTAAATTCAAGTTATGCATTGTTACTCGTTTACTGATGATAAAACAAAATCGTTTTGGAAAGAGTTTCCTGAAAAATTCTTTGCTTAGTCGCTGATTCACACATTTACTCTCCAACATACTGTTAACATATGTCTGTTTTCCAAATAAATTATAATATTTGAAAATAGTAAAACTGACAAAAACAGAGAGCCAGTGAAAGCCAAGGAGTACTAGGCATATGTTTCACCTTAAGTCGAAACTCCCTAAAAGTACACAAGAACAATGTCAAACAGTATTGTAATCAGGACTATTAAACCTTGACTTTAGGTATAACATCTATGAACCACCGCTTTATCCACACACTAGCTGATATTTTTGAGGATCCATGCATCATATTTAAATCTTCGGAACTTTTCTACATTATCAGTGATCACAATACTGATAATTACTTAAATCAATTTGTGGAGATGTTCAATATGAACACGCTTTTGGCATAAAGAAACGATGGTTAGTAAAACTGTTGAAATCTGGGAAGTATTAGATGATTAATTAAAACTATGTGAATTAATTTTGAAGATAGTTAGGGGTGGTTTATTTGTGTTATTTTACTTTAATTTGTAGTTGACAAACAGCTAAAAAACCAAATAGTATCTATGACAAAAATGTCTTAGCACAAAAATGCATATATACGTATATACGCATAACTTATATACCTCGGTGTATTCCATGCAGGTCCAAGATCTAACCATAATTCTTTTGTTCTAACTGATAATAATTTGAATATCGATGTAATAGTTGCTTCATTCAATAATGGTTCAATCACATCGACTACAATATTGGAATTATAATTTCCAGGATGTTTTTGTCTAGCAACTGTATGAAGTTTTCGAACAATTTTTATTAAGTAAATAAAAACTTCTTTTGATAAATATGGAAGGGATTTACGAATTTTTTCAACAATATTTAATGAAAATTTAATTTTTTGCAATGAATCAATGGCAACAGTAGAACTTGGCAATTCCTCATCAGTGTATTTTCTATTTGTATCTGAGAAATAAAACAAAGAAGAAGACGTAAAATCAAACAACTGATCACTATGAATAGTACAGCTGCCAGTTATCTATTGAATTCGAGATATCAAGTAGATAACTTGAGAGCTTTCAATGTGTTTAATAAACAACTAACCTTTATCGTCTGATGTCTGATGAAGTCTCGGCATGGATAAAGGTTTGTTTGGTTTTTGCCAGGTCCCATCAGAGGATGAGTTTGTAGAAGTCTGATCCGTTTCACTTTATGAGTGTTTAACATGGCCATTAAGAAAAGAGGATATTCTTAGGTTACTAGTATTCGATCGTAGGTGTCTTCAAAGCATTGGTCGTGGTTTCTGGGGCCACCGAGTGGGCGGCAGTTGGGTTTGAAATCGTGTTCCAAGTAAAGACGCTAAATCGATTAATGAAGTAGTGAATCTTCATCAGTTGAGATGGTTAGGATATGTGTTGCATTCACCCAACCACTGCCTACCTCGATAAGCAACGCTGTCTACTGCAAGAATTGCCTGGCAAAATGCTAGAGGTGTCCAAACCAAGACGTAGCACCAGACTATAGAGTCACTGACAATTGAGATGGGTCATACTGATAGGTGCAGACCACTTGGTTGGGGTCCGCGCGATAGTTGTTAACAGTGGTCAAAGACATTACTCACTACATATAACTTTGGTTTATTAATTATCTGGGAGGATTTCGAAACATCGGTATCATATCTACAGTCAAGCAAGTGCCGAGCAATTCTACTGATAAAAAGTATTGGTCATTTAGTCTCAGATTTTATGAAATTCGCTTGGAAACGTGAACATCAGTTGTTCATTCTGTTCTGCTTTGGAACATACAGGTCAATCGGCATATACGATTTGATTTATTTACATCATAGATAAGTAATCGGTTACATAATTTTTAATTAATCCATAGTTGAACTGAGATGGTTATTTTTGTGGAGGTTGGTATTTTTAATTGGCTGAGTACGTCAAAGATTGATGATGGGAGGACACCATTGTAAACTAGGGAGCATAAGACAGATGCTTCGTTCTAGTGTGAAACTCCGCAGCAGTGCGCACCCAAGATTCCTTCCATAGTTATTATTTCTGATTATTGTTCGTTTATGTTAACTACAAACCACTCGCAAAACATTCAGGATATAAAGTATCTATGCTCGTTTCGCATTAATAAAGCTGAATTGTGTCTGGCAAGTGTAATGCATAGCAAGAGATTCGCCTTATCTAGTACTATAAAGCTGAACGTACCTGAATTCTAGTATTATTTTTTTCCCATTTGGACTTGAACTCACATTGTTCGTGTCAAAGGCTACTACATTTATCACTAAGCTACTGAGTTCAGATAGTCTTATCTGTACGACGGGCACGCATACCTAATTTTAAAGTGCTTGCATCTTCCTGTTGTTGCTTTATGTATTGAAATAGGTCAAACTCTGCTGTTAGATATGGATCCTGAACCCAATGAACCAGCTTGTCTATCTTATTTTTAGTAACCTAGTAGTCAACGTGATGAGGTATATTTGTGTCAACTATAACGAAATGCAATCGAATACAAACGGAGTTATATTATAATCTTTTTGCATAATAATACTTACTACTTTTGCTTTTATATTCTTGTGTTGAGCATTTTAAACTTTTTCTCAATTTCTTTTCAAACCATTCAATGTCATCTAAACATCTATTTAACATATACAAATCTTGACCATAACCATCATCCTGAATAAAGTAAATTAAAACAATAAACAACTTGTTGTTTGAATATGTTGACATGAGAAAACAACAATTCATTAATGTATACATTTATTGCTTTTAAAAGTATATCATATTAAGAATATGGATCCCTCTGTACTTTAAACTAGTGATAAGTCTCGTTAAATAGATGATATTTAATGGTGACTTAGTATGTAGATTACTAATGTTTAACTTTATTTTAAGACCCATCGATTAGAGCATGGAATAGGAATGTTACAAGGAGGCATGTAAACGACCACGAATAATCTCCCAATTAACTAATGACACTATCAGCATCAAAGTTGATGAGAATATGAGGTAAAAATGCATACCATAGACAACATATCATAGTTAAGATTAGTATTTAGGCTAAAGATTCAAAATTTCAGTTAACATTTGAGTTTTGAAGTCAGGCTTTAGAGTAAGAAATAAGTTTAATAGTAAGAATAGTCGTAAAGTGGAACTAGCAATCTCAACGTGTAGTTGCAGATCCATCTGGCATCATACTCAAAAAGAAGTTAAATCACGTGGTAGATTCATATCTCCAAGACCAACACAAATAATTCAGACTTCGAATGCATTCACACTGAAATCGAAACTAACCCAGTGACCTGAAGATTGGTGCTCGATGGCATGTGGTTGAAGGGAAACTACATAAAACAGTAGGAAATATGTATGAAATACTCAGGGCTTGAAATGGTTTACTCAAAGAGGATTTGAAGTATCCCTTTTGCTTCTCCTTGTTTACAAGTTGACTACTTGTTTATACGTTTTGTAATTCTGACTAAAAACGAAATTCTCAAAGTTTATGTCAAATAATGTAAAGTATGCCTGCTAAATGTTTCAGTATTTCGGTGTTTAAATGCCTACAGAAATTAGAACACCATAAATTTTTTTACATACGCAAAAATTTTGTTCGCTAGACCACATAGTAACAATATTGATTAATTCAATAAAGTACTGAGTGCTTATTATTTATATTTAGTACTTATTTAGTTACTAATCAAAATAAAAGAGTAATTTGACACTTTTATAAATCACCGGTATCGATAAATACGAAAGAAGGCAGAATAGTGAATTTTCGAAAATATAGAATACAAAACATTGACAACTTAACATTATATAGGTCTTGTATGAGTTATATAATATTACGACTAGTGCACATATAGGACCTAATGAAACTATGATACAGAAATATTTTATTGAAGTCATATTCATATGATTGAAGATCACTTAATCATTTTGATCTGATATAGACTTGTAATCAATTACATCAGAAAGTAGATATATTAATTATCTAACTTGTTTATTACATTTGATTACATTATTATGTAATACTTTAAAGTTTGCAACTTTATTTTTTTGCATTAAATCTCGTATGTTAAAGTTTTTACTATCATTATTAATAGTTTGTTTATGTTGATTATTGTGTTGTTAATTTACTTTGATTATGTTTATATTTGAAATATGATAACATGGAGTGAAAAATCTACACATTAAATGATACATTATTTATGATTAACTAAATGTAATATGATCATTATTACATTTTTAGGTAAATACTGAGATGATGTTTTAAAATAAGATGGATTAAGTCAATAAGTTGTAATTTATTTTCTGTTTGATATGCCGGGCATCTAAAAAAGGTTGATTATCTTCGACGACTGTTGTTTCATAGACTATTTCATTATTTTTGTTTATATTCAAGGTGAACATTTTATCCCTATTATTACTCAGTTTCTCCTGCCCTATCCTCCCATTTGACACTAACTATTATTATATCATTTCTCACTGACGAGCTATAGTTAGTCAATTGTGTATACATACTCCGCATCACATTCACTATTACTTCTATTTTGTATAAATGTTAGTTTTCTAAGTGGTTAACTATGTGGTCAGGTTTTATGTATATATAGAGGAATGTGTGACGTATAATATGATTCTGTTTACGATTCTGATCCTGTCTCGTTAATTCTTCTATCTCTGGATTGGGTCCAAGTGGGCGTAGGGCAGACAAGCACTTTTCAACTAGACACACATCATTGGCGTTCGATAACCCGACCAAATTTATTTGCGTTCATAACACTGTTGTTATTCAATAGTCAATAGTTAATTATCGGAAATACCTAGATAATTATCAGGGAAATGTCAATCAATAAATCCTTGCCTGTTACCCCAAATGAAGCATAAGCCGCCCATCAGCATTCTCTAGCTAACTCTGTCCTGGGATTTCTTTGCTAGCTCTTCTCAAGTGCTCTTCATTCTCTTCATGTCTCTTTCCAATTCCCGACGCAATGTGTTGCTGGGTTATCCTCTGTTTCTTTGGCCTTTAGGATTCCAAGTTAGTGCTTGTCTTGTGACACAGTTTGATGGTTTCCTCAATGTGTGCCCAATCCATCTCCAGCGTCTTTTTCTAATTTCTTCCTCGGCTGGAAGTTGGTTAGTTCTTTGCCAAAAAAGGTTATTGTTGATGGTATCTGACCAACAAATTCGAAGAATCCTACGCAGACAGTTGTTTATAAATACTTGTATCTTCTGAAGGATACTTTTTGTAGTTCTCCAAGTTTTAGCTCCATACAACAGAACTGTCTTCACATTTGTATTGGAAATTTTGACTTTAATGTTGACTGAAAGTTGGTTTGAGTTCCAGATGTTTTTCAGTTGTAGAAATGCTGCCATTGCCTTACCAATCTGCGCCTTCAAATCCGAGTCAGACCCTCCTTGTTTGTGGATAATGCTGCCCAAATATGTAAAGGTTTCAACGTCTTCCAAAATTTCTCCGTCAAGTGTAATTGGGTTAGTGTTTGTTGTTTTGTATCGAAGGATCTTTCTTTTCCCTTTGTGTATGTTGAGGCCTACTGCTGATGAGGCTGCTGCTATATTGTTCGTCTTCATCTGCATTTGATGTTGTGTGTGAGAAAGAAGAGCTAGGTCATCTGCGAAGTCCAAGTCATCTAGTTGAATCGATGTTGTCCATTGTATTCCGAGAGTGTCTTCAGATGTTACAGTCTTCATGATCCAGTCGATGACTAGTAGGAAGAAGAAGGGCGAGAGTAAGCAGCCTTGTCTGACACCGGTCTTCACTTCGAATGAATTTGTGAGCTGACCTCCATGCACGATTTTACAATGTAGTCCGTCGTAAGAATTCAGTATGATGTTGACTATCTTCTCAGGTACGCCATAATGTCATAGAAGGCTCCATAATATTCTACTATCCACACTGTCGAATGCCTTTTCATAGTCGAAGAAAATTGATGTAAAGTGGTGAATTCCATTCAGTTGATTGTTCAGCAATGAACCGTAGAGTAGCGATTTGGTCGGTATACGATCGGTCCTTACGGAATCCGGCCTGTTGATCTTGGAGTTGGGCGTCGACTGGGTCCTTTATTCTGTTCAATAACACTCTGTTGAAGACCTTTCCTGTTACTAAAAGTAGGGTAATGCCTCTGTAGTGCTTACAATTGCTGAGATCGCCTTTCTTTGGTATCTTGATGAGGTACTCTTCTTTCCAGTCTGCTGGAACTTGTTGTTCTTCCTAAATCTTCCTGAAGAGAGTGTGGAGTATCTTTGAAGTTGCTTTGATATCTGTCTTCAGTGCCTCAGCTGGTATGTTGTCTGGTCCTGCTGACTTAACACTCTTGATCTGTCTGTTGGTCATTTTGATTTCTTCGACTGTTGGTGGGTCGGTGCTTATAGGGAGATCCGTGGCTGCTGCTTCGATGACTGTTGGGTTCAGTGGGGCTGGTCTATTCAAGAGTTCTTGGAAGTGTTCAACCCACCTGTTTCGTTGTTCATGCACTTCAGTGATTGGTTTGCCAGCCTTGTTCTTGATTAGCCGTTCTGGTTTATTGAATTTCCTAGCTGGCATCAGGAAAATGTATTCGAGCTTTAATAATGAAATACTTTTATGTAAGTTGGAAACTGAGAATGTTACTTAAAGCAATATACATTATGTTATATTGGTCGATTCACGAAGAGCAACTAACTTCCTGAACTGTTTTTCAGTAGACTATTTCATTTATTTTGAGTACACGTTAATCAATTATCGTATTTCTATTATTGTAATGAACCCATCGCTATAACCTCCAAATAAGCACATGAACGATATCACATCGTTTGTCATTCAGAAGCTATAATCAATTAACTGCGTATCTGTACTCTCAATCCCTGGTCATTATTGTCCCTGTTTTGTATAAATGTTATTTTTCTTATTGGTACGCTGTATGATCAGGTATATATATATATATATATATATATATATATATATATATATATATATAAATGGATGAGTGAAATATTATCTGTCTGGTGGTTGATTAAAATGCTTTGAATTCTCCATTCCGGCTTTGGACACTATTAGTCGCGCGGCAGACGTGTGCACATCATGATTGGTCCTATTGAGGTGACTGTTCTCTGCATATTGTAGTTGGTATTGGAATTCTTCTTACTATGCATCTGTGCATCACAATATACCTTAGTAAGAGCTAGACATTAGGACAGCTGAAGTGGAATCCAGTGATCCATATTTCCAACTTCAGACTATTCATAATATGACCCAAAAATCATGTGATGCTACTGATAGATACTGTTAAGACTCAAATTCCCTAGTTACTATTTTACACTAAAACTTTAGTAATCTATCTCACAGCTTGACATTAATGAACAAAAATTTATAATCTACCTTGGAGGTTTGTGAAAATTAATTTAGTTTGTAACTGAACTTTCTACAGAAGAAATCTTTAAGTTCCGTTTCTGACCAACAAATAGCTGTACAATGCTTATGAACTCAGGATGTATATAAACACGTTTCCACTACTTATTAGTTACCAACATTGCATAACTAACACATTTTTCATTTAGCAATTAGAATTTAGATTCAATTCTGAGGAAGTAATTAATACAGTCCGTGTCCATGTGGTACAACTGAAGTATACTGAATGAATAAAAATCGATAAACTTTGTTCATTATTTATTAAACTAGTATATCATATACCTTCCACACTTAAGAAAATTATGAGTAAATCTGATAACCAATTTTATTCATCAGAACACATAGTGAAATATTGAACCGGCATCTCAGAAAGTCGTACTTAGAATCATAGTTATGCTTGAATCTTTTTATAACGTCAAATAAAATTCATGAAGATGGAATCATTTTGTTTTCCATTAATATCTCCCGATCCCAAAGGAAAATATTTATGCTTTAGTGGAGAATGCTGTTTTAATTGTTAATGTCCTATAAATCATATTGGATAGATGCATAGTGTTTTTTGAATATTGTATGCCAAGTAAATGTTTTGTACATTAATGTAGGATTATGACATTGAATATAATGCCATTTTAGTCATCTGGCAATCACTACCATTCAACCAGTGAGCTGTCATTCAGTTGTTAGTATGTTCAATTTTAATCACCTTATGATGTACAATGAACGTTACTGTGTATATATTAATCAATATCTGTTATCATGCCAATCGACGGTTTAAACTATTTTCAAATTGTTTCACTTTTCCTAGTTCAGAAGCGATCATACTTTAAAATGAATTGTTCTATAATGAAAGGAAAATACTATATATTACCCAACATGCTATAGTGATTGAGTGTAGTGACGTTTATTTAATTTAGGTACTATATCATAAATTAACCTGAGTTAGATAACAATCGTAAATCATCACTAGTCAGCTGTTTTATCCTGACGTATGACTCGTTTTCACTACCATACCAGATAACCCAGTCCAAAACACTTTGGTTATGTGGTAAATGCTTAACTCTTAGGGTACTGATGCAAATGGTGTTCATATGTAAATGTTTCTAACTTTGGTTTGTTCGACCTCATCCATTGTCATCTGTGAGTGGCTGCTTCAAACCCGACATAATCGGTCCAAAGCAATTATGTCTTTTCAATAGAACCCCAGAAATATCTTGAAGTCAGCTACTAGTGAGCTGATGCTGATAGATAGGTAAACATGATTTTTTGAATGTAGATCATAATACGTTATTTGCATTTATTACAAACTGATCTCAGTTAGAATTAAATGATTCCACAGTGTTCCTTCCTTTTCTCTGGTGCCCACCTGAGACCAAACTATGACAAATAAAATCAACAAATCGAAACCAATCCACACAGTCAAATTTATAGATAAGGTATAGACTAAGTTATCTAACGCTTAAATGTCAGCCGCATAACATGATAGTCCTGAGCTAGACTTCTTAGTGGATCGTGTGCATATACTGTTAAGGAACTTCATATTAAAACGTATTAGCTACTAGTATCAGTTCCTAATTTTCATTGTTTTATCTAACCTAGCTCAATTCATGAAATCATATTTAAATTAAGATAGTAAACTTGAAAAGTTGCCTTTACCCTTCATAACTTAACAGAGTAGTTATATACTATATAGTAGGTTACAGATAATCTATCATTTTTATATCAAAGTAAAATGAATCCCAACAAAGCAAAAATGAATTAATCAATCAATCAGTACACGTATAATCATGTTTTTTTATAAAACAAGTTTTATGTTATAACTAACATTATAACAAACTTGAAAAATCAGGCACACGAATAAATTGCTCTATGACAGATACTACTGACTAGCATAATCAGTTAGAGATCAGTAAGTAATCAATCAGTTTTAAGATAATCTAATTTAAACCAAAAGTAAAACATTTATGTTACTATTCTCATTTAATTCATCAGTTGTTTATTACAATGATGATCTAGCTGTCTGAGATAAGCCAAGTAATTCATTTTAAATTTAACATTGACTTGTAAACATACGTCTGTAAACTGTCATTTTAAACAATATTTTAGTTTACTTTTGTGAAACTATGTAAAACACATTTGTTTTTGAAGAAAAAAAACAATAATAGAAATTGAGTTATATAATTGATTTCCATGTGCTTTTATCAACATTGAAATGTACTTACATTCAACTGACGAATCTGAAGCAGGACAAAATAGGCTAGTTACAATACACTTTAAGGAATTACATGTAATTAAATTTAACAGAAAATTGAAATATCAATTATTGACATGCATTAATGAAATAAACGTATAAACAATTAGTTCATGCTTATCATTAAATTACATTAACCAGATAGTAGTAATGAATTATTAGAAAATATTATAAGATAATATAATCTACTTCATTCTATTTATCATAATGTAACTTATCAGTTAATCTTTTTTTAATAAATACAATCATAAATAACATGAATTATTGATTAACTACTTATTGGTTATGTAATCATTCTATTTGTCATAAGTAACTATGATGAGTGTATATTTTCTGAACGACTTAATAAAACATCATTTATATCAGTTATAAATTGCATTGAATATTCATGTGATCATAATAATATTCTTATCGATTAAAATTTAGTTATTAAATCGTAATAAGAACTTTTATTAAATCTAATGAAGTCTAAAATGATATGAATTGTAATAGTTTTACACCTAATAATATCATAATTATCTTTAATATGGATTAGAGGTGATTTAGCATGAAATCGATTACATAACAGTTACTTCTATGTGTAATTTAATGTATTCTTCTGTAGATATTTAATATTAACTAGATTTTTGTTATCCTCAACCAAATGTAACAAAATTAATTAAATCGTGTTAAAAAATAAGAGTAATCCGGTATCAGTTCTTGCATTATAACACAAACTAAGAAATTATTTAACTTGGAATTGTGACTAGCAAGCGGAATGCAGGACGCGGATTGCGTCCTATTTGGGACTTGTCGGTTGGATGTACCTTCATACAATGTTGATGTTCACAGTGGGAACACGGTGGTGTTCGCCACGAACCAGACTGAGTTCGAATTCCACTGTAAACATCAACATTGAGATGAAGGTACATCTAGCCGATGAGTCCCAGATAGGATCAAACGCGCGTCCTGCATTCCACTTGTTAGTCACAATTCCAAAAAAAAATACTTGTGAATAACCACTATATCGAGGCAATCCATTCAGCATGCACGTATAGCAACAGCGACTGACCAGCTTCAGTTTATAACAAATCAACGGAAACATGCAAGTTCATCCGCCTGTAGCCCTCCTAGGGTTACTGCCGGTCCCAAGCCCGGGTAAAGGAGGAGGGTTGGGCATGGGGCTAGCACCCTCATCCCGTAAAAACCCAAACTTGCTAAAAAACGCAAACCAGATTAAACAAGATAAACCATTTAAACTCTGCCCTGTGAGTGGAAGGATATATGATGCCTCATGATGAAAGTCGAAATTCTTCAAAAGTCATGAGGCCGATGCCCCCGTTCTAACAACCAGAGCAAATATTTTTATAGGTACATAGAATGTTCGAACAATGTGGGAGAGCGGGAAGACAAATCAAATAGCTGCAGAATTGAAGAGATACAACTTGACAATACTCGGGATCAGCGAAACCCATTGGACTCAAGCTGGACAGAAAACATTGGCTTCGGGAGAGATGCTACTATACTCCGGCCACGAAGAGGAAAATGCTCCTCACACTCAAGGAGTTGCTCTGATGCTGTCCAAGGAGGCACGTAATGCACTTGTGGGATGGGAACCACATGGACCCAGGATCATCAAAGCATCTTTCAAAACAATGAAGAAAGGGATTACAATGAATATTATCCAATGCTATGCACCAACCAACGACGGCATCGACGAAGACAAAGATCAGTTTTATGATATACTGCAATCAATTGTAGCAAAGTGTCGAGGAAAGGATCGGACAATACTGATGGGGGACCTAAACGCCAAAGTCGGAATGGACAACACTGGATATAAAGAAATCATGGGGCGACAAGGACTGGGAGACAGAAACGACAATGGTGAAAGACTTGCAAACCTATGTGCCTTCAACAAATTAGTTATAGGTGGTACAATATTCGCCCACAAACGCATACACAAGGCTACATGGGTCTCACCGGATCATACTACTGAGAATCAAATCGATCATATATGTATCAATAAAAAATTTAGAAGATCAATGGAAGATGTAAGAACCAGGAGAGGAGCTGACATAGCTTCAGACCACCACTTGGTGGTTTCTAAAATAAGACTGAAGCTAAAGAAGCAGTGGATAACTGGAGTGGCGGCAGTACAACGGTTCAATACAGGAGTTATCCGAGACACTGACAAACTCAACGAATTCAAAATATCCCTCAACAACAGGTTCCAAGCCTTACAAGATCTACCGAAAGAAGAAGAAACCACTATGGAGGACAATTGGGAAGAAATCAAAGAAGCACTAACTTCAACGTGTCAGAAGGTTCTTGGACTCAAGAAGCACCATTATAAGGAATGGATCTCAACTGAGACATTTAGCAAAATTCAACAAAGGAGGAACAAGAAGATAGAAATCAACAACAGCCGAGCAAGAGCAAGGAAAATCAAGGCTCAAGCTGAATACTCAGAAGCAAATAAGCAGGTAAAGAAGAGCATTAGAGCTGACAAACGGAAATACATCGAAGGCTTTGCAACGACAGCGGAGAAGGTTGCAAGGGAAGGAAATATGAAACAGCTATACGACACAACGAAGAAACTGGCAGATAAACATGGTAAACCAGAGCGACCTATCAAGAACAAAGAAGGCAAGACACTCACTGAGATTGAAGAACAAAAGAATAGGTGGGTAGAACACTTTGAGGAACTGTTGAATAGGCCAGCTCTACTGAACCCACCGGACATCGAAGCAGCACCTACAGATCTCCCGATAGATGTCACTCCACCAACGATGGAAGAAATCAAGATGGCCATCAGACAAACCAAAAGTGGAAAAGCAGCAGTGCCTGACAATATACCAGCTGAAGCACTCAAGTCAGATATCGACCTAACAGCAAGGATACTCCACGTTTTATTCAAAGAGATTTGGGAGGAAGAACAAGTGCCGGCAGACTGGAAAGAAGGACATCTTATCAAGATACCAAGGAAAGGAGATTTGAGCAAATGTGACAACTACAGAGGGATCACGTTACTGTCGATACCAGGGAAAGTCTTTAACAGAGTATTGTTGAACAGAATGAAAGAATCAGTGTATGCTCAACTTCGAGATCAACAAGCTGGTTTTCGTAAGGATCGGTCGTGCACAAACCAAATCGCAACACTACGGATCATCATTGAACAATCAATTGAATGGAACTCGCCACTGTACATCAACTTCATTGATTATGAGAAGGCGTTTGATAGTGTAGATTGGAGAACACTATGGAAACTTCTTCGACACTACGGCGTACCAGAGAAAATCGTCAACATCATCCGGAACTCTTACGACGGAACACAGTGCAAAATTGTGCATGGAGGACAACTGACAAATGCAATCCCAGTGAGGACCGGAGTCAGACAAGGTTGCTTGCTCTCACCTTTTCTCTTCCTCCTAGTGGTTGACTGGATCATGAAGACCTCCACATTTGAGGGAATGTACGGGATTCAATGGACAAGTAGGATGCAACTCGATGATTTGGACTTCGCAGATGATCTAGCTCTTTTAGCACATACAAACCAACAGATGCAAGCAAAGACAACCAGTGTAGCAGCAACTTCAGCATCAGTAGGCTTGAACATACATAAAGGTAAGAGCAAGATTCTCAAATACAACACAGGGAGCACCAACGCAATTCAACTTGATGGCGAAACTCTGGAAGAAGTGAATACTTTCACATATCTGGAGAGCATCATCGATGAACAAGGAGAGTCCGATGCAGATGTAAAGACAAGGATTGGCAAAGCCAGGGTAGCATTCCTACAGTTTAAAAACATCTGGAACTCAAAACAAATGTCAACTAACCTCAAAGTCAGACTCTTCAATTTGAACGTGAAGACAGTCCTGCTGTATGGAGCTGAAACTTGGAGATTTACTGCAAACATCATCAGACGGATACAAGTATTTATAAACAACTGCCTACGAAAGATACTGAATGTCCGTTGGCAGGAAATCATCAGCAACAACTTACTATGGGAGAGGACAAACCAACTTCCAGCCGAAGAGGAAATTAGGAAAAGACGATGGAAATGGATAGGACATACATTACGCAAACCATCAGACTGCATCACGAGACAAGCATTAACATGGAATCCTGCTGGGAAACGGAAAAGGGGAAGGCTAAAGAACACACTGCGGCGAGAATTGCAAGCGGACATTAAAAGGATGAGCAGCAACTGGAAACAATTGGAAAGGATTGCTCAGGACAGAGTTAAATGGAGAACCCTGGTGAGCGGCCTATGCTCCTCAGAGAGGAGTAACGGGCATACGTAAGTAAGTAAGTAAGTAATGTTTACAATATTTAATATTTATGGCAGTTCGTCGCTAGTTGTGCTACCAAAAGGTTTTTGGTTAGGTGTCATGTTTAATCATCAATGTGTCATAATAAGGAGTCTCAATGTATATCATGACATATTTTCAGTGTCATTCTCCCCCCCCGGGCCACCTTTTATAATGTTCGTTGTAAATAAAAGCAAGGCGATATATTTCCCTATGAAACTAAATTATAATCTTGTAATCTATTAAATGTTTATGCAACCTGTGATTTTAAGGAAGTTACCACTAGAAATCGTAGATGAGAAATGTAATTTAAATTAGAACTTAATTGAATTGAGATAATTTATGGAGATTGATAGTAAGTTTTAGTTGCTTGTATTCGTCACAGATTGAAATTAATGGAGTACCACTGAAAACTAGGAAGCACTGGATAGCTACTTTGTCCTAATATGAAGCTTCTATAGATTAGATGTTCGTCACGCTATATCACAAATCGAAGAAAGTGGGAATCCTACCATTGAGTGTCAGCTTAATGTTTTAGAAGGTTAGGTGTTCGCCAACTCGTTGACCTATAGCGTCATCTAGGTTGCGCGCTGTTGACGACTCCCATAGTAGGACGAAAAACCTACTCTGTGATCCTTGGTTTTTAGTTATACCCTAACAACATTAGTCTGTGACGAACTCAATCAACTATAACGTGTTTGTTAGAAAAAAAATAGTGATATTTTTTGTCTTCAACTTATACTTTGTACAAACTAATTATTGGCATATTAACCTGTGCTGATTATCGCTACCATTGGAGTATAAGTGATATTAGTTTAGTGGTATAAAAGTTGGGTCGGTAGGACAAAAGATTACGAAATAACTTTTTAAGTAATTGTCCTATCCCATACTATGTATTCGACTTATATAGTAAATCTTTATGAAATGATAAGTCTGATGCACTTTATGATGTTTTATGTCCTAGGGCATTGTTTGATACTGGTAACCGAATCTAACATATTGTAGTGAACATATCATTCCGCTAAATATATATAAATATACATTAGCTATAAGAACTAAACGTTTCCAACTGGTTATTCATTGAAAATTATTCTAAACAATAACATTAATAAGATTTAAATGTTAACAAGATACAGTTAGAACTTCAGCATTAAATGATATTGATGTGTTGTAAGTTATTTACGTCGAATATTATTCTTTTAGATTATTCACATCACCATTTTCAGCTCAAAAAGTATTTCATCTATTGGAGTTAATATATAAAAGAACTTTTGTCAAGAATATTTGAAAATATAGTACTAATGAGTAATCCTTACGACGACTGTTTTTGATACTACTTTTGAATATAGTGATAATGTTCTACAATGACTTTGTTTATCCCCCTTCTCCTAGAACTTAGTTTAGATTTACTTTAAATTAAATGCTTGGATCATGTGATTAAAAATGCATGAACTATTGCTTAATATAATGAATTCATAAAAATTCTTTTTAAATGATTTAGGTATTTCGAATAACTTTCTAATGATTTAATTACCAATGAACTAATCATATGGTTGACAATGATCATATTGTAGTGTGAACTGACTGGCGTCAACATTAGATTGATGTCAAGTATAGTCATGGATACCTGAAGCTCTTGGTTAAAGATTTGTTCTTCTAAAAGTATCTCAGATTAAAAGATAGCACCTATTCAGTTCACCATAATTGTATGATTATCAGTTAGATATAAATCATTTAAGAAAACTTCATATTTCTTTTATCTGCTTTGTTACTTTAGTCAATTGTCATTTAATCATCTATTCCAAGTTGTCATATTAACCTAAAAGAAAGAAATGATTATTAATTCATTGATTTATCTTATTTGATTTTCGCATCACTAAACTTCTATAACAACGAAATACTCTGCAGCCACTGATGCTATTCAGAATATTTCAATTCTGTCGACAAAATAAGATGGAGGTTATAAAAGTGAATATTCCCAATCCCATCAATAGACATTATTATTGCCTAGTATTATTGTAGGTGTACACTGATGAGGAGTATCAAGCTAGGATAAAATATCTGTCTAATGTTCACTTGTTTCTAGTAGTATCTAACTAACATTAACATGTGACAAATACAAACATCTAAACTTTACCTCTCTCAACAAAGTCACTTCAGTTCAATTACTTATTCATTCAATTAGTCTATTCTTCAGCATAATTCAATAATTTCTATGTAATGATATGCTTTTTTTTTCATTTTCTGATAATCAGCTAACCTAAACAAAACCTCTTAGAAACTAATGAAGTAATGAATAATAATTTGTTCTAGTAATGAAATGAAAAGATAAATAAATACACTGTTAAGTTCATTGTTCAATTCAATTATTCTTTTCAAGAATAAAAATAAGAGAAATTCTTTTGTTTATTTAATCTGTAGGCATTAGTATTACTTTGAATTAAGTTAAAGTTTACTAATAAAATTAAAGCTTCATTAGTTAACATAATGTAAAATTAAATGTTTTTAATATTTAATGATTACAATATCATTACATAATACAATGAAATAAGAAGTCCACTATGTGTTAGTTATAAATCAATGAATAGGATGATGAATAGTGTAAAGTATAGTATGAGAGGTAGTTGAAAATTTGAAGAATGTTGAAATATATATTAGTCGAATTATAAATGTTGTATATTACAGTGTTTAACTGAATTCATATTAGTATTAAATTGTAATTCTTATCAATAGTGTACACTTCTACGGAGCATAATACTAACATGAAACAGCTATCCAGTGCATATTGGTTTTCAGTAATATCTAACAGAAATTAATCTATGGCTTATACGAACAATGAAATTAAGTTAAATGTTAGTCTTCGTAAGCCAATTCAAATGAAGTTTTGTTATTGTTAAGCTCTATCTATATAAAATGATTTTGTGAATATATTAATTTAATCCTGACATCATTGAAAAATTGTTTCTTATAAAGCACTACAGTATACCAATCGTTTTGAGCATCTTTAATTGTGTACAACATGATCTTAAATTCTTTTTGATCTTCCAGCTAACTGTAAGATTCATAAATCACTAGGACAAATTCCTCGAGATCATGATAAAATACACTGAAGCTAGGATGAATTAACTCTTTCATTCACTAAGAGTTAGCTTTTCATGGTCAAATCACAGTTAGTGAATCAGATCACTTTAAAAACCTATATAATATCATATGAATTAATCTTAACAAATGACATTTAGATAAGCATTTTTAAGATCTCAGTAAAAAACATTATTTTATGTTGTCAATCAGTTCAGTAATAAAGTAATGACTGGTTGTTTTTCCTAACTCGATACAGTATGCGAACCGTTTTCTGTAATCAATTAATCAATGCTTGTTACCCCAGGTGGAGCATAAACCTCCTACCAACACTTTTCAATCAACACCGTCCTATTCTCCCCTTCCCAGTTCTTCCCTAGTGCTGTTCATTTTCTTGATATCTGCCTCCATTTCTCGTCACAATATATTCTTTGGTCTTCCTATTTTATTTTAACCTTTAGAATTCCAAATTAGTGTTTCTCTTGTGACGCGGTTTGCTAATTTTTTCAGTGTATGTCATATCCGCCTCTAATGTCTTTTCCTAAGTTCTTCCTCAGCTGGATATTAGTTGGTTTGTTCTCTGCCCCATAAGGTTGTTACTGATGATATCTGGTCAATGAATCCGAATTATCATGCGCTAACAACTGTTTATAAACACTATTTTTCTTTCAGAGGATGCTTTTCACAGTTCTTCCCTACAAGTTTCAGCTCCACAGAATGTTTACTGATAGCTGGGTTGAGTTCAAAATGTTTTTAAATTGTAGAAATGCTACCCTTGCCATGCCAACCTTTGCCTCTATATCTGCATCGAACTTTCGTTGTTTATCAATGACGCTGCAACATGCCGTTAAATAATAAAAATAGAATACACCAAATAGTTAACAACTCTCGCACATGGGTACTACTGATATTAGTGTTAAGATACAGGCAAATCATGACTACGTGACGCAAACATAATGAATTGTATATTCCACCTTTCCCGCCATCACTGTTTATTCTTGATTACTATATTTACATCTTCTTATTCTCAAAAATTGTCTGGTATTTTAATTGCATATCACCTTTGAACTAGGCCTTGTTGCATATTTTGTTTCTGTTATAATTTTTAGAATACACACTACACTTTACATAGATTTTTTTTCTATTATGGATACCCTAACTATTTACATGTTTCTACAGTTCAATTATTCTATCACTTGTTAGTTGAATGTGAGTAACTTATAACCTAGTTAAGTGACTTGATTTAATCTGATTAGAATATGATATCACAAATCGATCTGAGTTTGATACCCAACCAAAACGATAGTGCATTAGACTTACATTTCGTCCTAATATAAGACACTTTAAAAGTAGGGTGGTTCACGACCACACTAGCGAATTAAGTCGTAGACTTACAGATTTCGTGCCAAGAGGTTAAAAAATAGACCACTAATATATTCTCCAATGGTTGATGTTGCTAACTCAGTCATTTCACGAACCGTATATATTGCCTTACATCTGATATATTGAAAAGTTCCATACTAAAACAGAACAGCTATCTAGTGCTTCCTAGTTTTGAATAGTTGTCTAACTTTAACCAATTCATGATTTTAAAAAATTCATTGTTAATAATCATTATAACACTATGTTCAATCTAATTATTTGATTTATTTATTCATTCAGTACTTTTGATTCCACTTTATTAATTTACCTTAAATTCTTATTTAATGTTAGATAGATTTCAAAGTCAAAAACAACACAGATCTAATTTTATAAATTTCTAAAGGTGATTGTAATGCATTATCACTATAACATACCTTTTCGTTTTGGAATTTCATTTTGACCAAATATTAACTCATTCTTATTCAGTATTATAACTTATCCATATGTCCTCCTAAGTGATTTTTATATTATCTAATCTACTTGACAACACAATACATTATTGATTGAATATGTCACAGATTCATGTTGGCAGGGTACCACTGAAAATCAGGGAGGCATTGAACAGCTGTTTCGTCCTAATGTGAAACTCCACAGCAGTGCGCACCTCAGATTTCAAACTAGGAGCTTCAGGTTGACGGCGAACGCTTAACCCTCTTCATCACTGAGTCGGCTTCCAATGTTCCTGAAGCTCTAGTGACAATTCGTAACTGATGGAGTTTAAATTTATCGGGGGGTGGGAATTCTACTAATGGATGATGGCCGACCCAGTGGTTCAGAGGGTGAGTTGTTTACCAACCAGAAGACCCTATCGGAGAATCTAAGGTGTTCACCGTTGAACAGTTTCACACCAGAACAAAACAGCTATCCAAAACTCCCTGATTTTCTGTGATATCCTTCCAACATTAATCTGTGACATATTCAATCATCAAAATAACTGATCGCCACAAAAATAACCACCTTAATTAAACAATACACTATTCACACTTACCAAGATATAGATTTGAACACCTTATCTTTAATTTTTAATTAATTAAATGAATATGATCAGTTCATATCATTCAATTAATGTACTATTAACTAAATCATTTAATTTAAAATAGATGTAGATTCTTTTTGTTTTCTTTATTGTTTTTATGATGAAAACATAAATCAATGAATTGCATAATCAGCTTGATGATTCAATGTGTAAAAGTGTAAAATTTAAAGTTATTTTCCATTATAAAAGCGAATAAATTGAATTGAATTTACTTTAACAGTGATTATAACACTAAAGTAGTATAGGTAACTATTAATAATGTTTAAGTTCTTTAATATTCATAATACATTTAAGTGACTAAATTAAACGATAATTATTCACATTACTAATTGATTTTATATAAGTAAACAATTGTCAATATGGTGTTTGGAGTGTAAAGACTATATGTTGTAAGATCATGGATGTGTATTATTGTACTATTCAATATTAAAGCATTGCTAATTCCAGGTCTTCAGTGAGTGTCTAATTTAAACTGTTTCATGATATTAACACAACATTCAATTACATAAGTTTTATACTGTATAAGTAAGCAATTACATAATAGTTCCATTGGGATGATTATTTTTGTGGAGATTGGTTATTTTATTTGATTGGATATAACACAGATTCATGTTGGTAGGGTACCATTGACAACAAGGGAGCACTGGACAGCTGTTTCGTTCTAGTAGGGAACTCCTCAGCAGTGAGCACCTCAGATTCCGCACCAGGGTGTTCGCGTCAACTTGAAGCCCCTGGTGCGGAATCTGGGGTGCGCAATGCTGGGCACTTCCACACTAGAGCGAAACAGGTGTCCAGTGCTCCCTTGTCGTCACTAGTACCCTACCAACATCAATCTGTGATATAGTCAATCAATTACATAATAGTTTAATATCATAATGTATACAAATACAATGTGTTACTAGAATTTAAGTTACATTTAATAATTAATTGAAGAGTAACATCAACTTACTGCTATTGACGAATAAGTAGTAGACATTCTCTTTTCTATTGATTTTATTCCTAATTTTCAATTGTATTGTTTTAATTTATCAATTAGAAGTTTTGCTCATGAAACATTTAATCTACATTAAAAACAAACATAAAATAAAAGATTTTTTCTCTATTTATTTATTTATTTATTATTTGTTTTTCTTTAATGATACATTCACATGATAATGAAATATGTAATACATCAATGTACTGAACTATTTAGATAAATGAAAAAGTAGATAAAATTAATACATTCATAAATAGATCGTTTATCTAATGTTGACCCATAGTAACAATGATATTAATCATTATTATTAGTGATAATAATGTTAATTGTCGTTTCTATCTTTTTCTTTCTTTCTTTCATCTATTAATCATGTGAATCTTTATTAAAAATGTTTAATATGTAGAAAATGGAGAAGAATCTCTTTTAATTAAGAGAATATTGTTATGTTTTAACTAACTTATTGATAAGATTAAAGTTCAATTGAGATGGTTATTCTTGTGGAGATTGGTTTTTTTAAGTGATTAGATATGGCACGGATTGATGTTGGAAGGGTACTATTGAAAATCAGGGAACACTGGATAGCTGTTCTGCTCTAGTGTGAAACTCCTTAACAGGGATCACCTTAGATTCCACATTAAGGCCTTCAGGTTAGTGAACAACACACCCTCTGGTCATTATCCAATGGTAAAATTCCCACTTCTATCAATTTGTGATATATATCGCGACAATCATCGATTGTCATTTGTGATACTATTAACTGTGTAAATTAGGTTATATCCCCGAAATATATCTTCAAATATTAACCTTACAACTAATTTATAACCATTAACACTAATTTCAGAATAACAGTACGCTTTCCGCAATACTACTCTACGTTTCTTCCAGTCTTACAGGACAGGATTTGCAACAAAATGTAACTGTGCTATTGAAAACGAATACTAAACATTTTTAGTCACCAATATTATCTTTGACACTTTAACACTAAAAATTACCCAACTAACTACCTAACGTTCAAACAAATACTGACATTATTTCAGTTACTTACCTCTTAGTCACTCACAGTGGTTAATTTAGATTCAGTAGATCTAAGAAAATTACAACAATGATTTCTTGGTTATATTAATTCAAGAGGAATGTTATAACATAATGTATACTACTCGATTAGATATAATTCCATCAGTTTCACTTCCCAAAAAATAATCAATAATTTAATCTTTCCTAGTTTGTTTAATAAGAGCTCATTAAGGATCTTGAGCTTCATAAATAATCATTCTTTTATAATTCATATCTATGTTATAGTTTACTATGTATGCATCAATCAACTAATTTTATACTACTAATTTTATTAAACTTTTATAATTGGTTGTTTTATTGTTTAACCTTGACAGACTGATTCGATTGGACGATTGAAAAAAATTGTAGTGATTTTTTTGATTGAATCAAATAATTTAAACATTCATTAATTATTTTACAATATAAAATTTCATTTTTGTTTAAATTAAAAAAAAGAAAAACGAGGCAACTAAGAAAAGTTAATTAATTGAAAGTAAACATACTTTGATCTTATAAACTCTCTCTTTTTCTATATATACATATATATATATATATATATATATATATATATATATATCTACACATATACATGTATATGTATATGTAATTGCTGTATGATTTCTGGTGTACAGAAAATAGTTGCTGGATGTTAAACACGCGTAATGACAATTCGGATTAATTTAATCATGTGATAAGATAAATTTATAAAAGATTAGAAATGATAAACTGCAACATATGATAATGATCAAAACTAAATCATGGCTGATAAACGGCAACGAAGATAACGTTTAGTTTTATTCGAGATAAATCCATATGAAGTACGTACTTCCTAATGTTAATGTTTAGACCAAGACTCCAAATTAACATATATCAAAGTCATTCATCAATGAGCGAATGACTTCACACAGCTATACTTATTCAACGAGAGGATATATATACATATATACGATTTAAGGTGTTTATACCTCCATGTTGATGCTGCTATTAACTGGATTTGGTCAATCACTGTTGGAAAATTTATGCACTATGATCCAGCTGTTTCAATTTTGTTAATTAGGAGCTACATTTGATAACAGAGATTAATCACATATAGCAACATTAACAAGATAGTAGAAAATCTTTCAAATGAATGATATTTTTTGCCTAGAAATTAGCCAAGTACACTATAGATACTCTACATGTAGTTGTAGTATCTAAATTTATAAATTAAAAAGAAGACCATTACTTAGGTAAATTGCAAAAAAATATTTGAAAAAATTAATGGCTTTTCGATAATACAACAGACTTTTCATACTAAATTTTAGAATAATGTAACAATAGTTTACTTATTATCTATAAGAATAAACTTTCATTATAATTTGTATTATTTACTCCCTTAATAAGATCACGATCTATGATACCATTATTGTTTTTGGTTACAGAGATAATTTTTATTTTCTGGTCTGATATATGAACTATCATTAAATACTGACTGTTTTAGAGTTGACATTTTCATCGTCTGACTTCGGCGGGGTTGACCTCCTTCCAGGAAATCAACTTGCTGACTTAGAATATGCAGATGATATAGTTCTCTTAGGCGAAGATGCTGATAAAATGCAGAATCTTTTGACTACCTTAAACATGAATGTAAGGATGTTTGGGATGGGATTCTCCCACCCAAATACAAAATGTTACTTCAGGATTGGATTGACTCGACACCGAAGTTAGTGATAGGGAGTGAGGCAGTTGAATGTGTTGACCGCTTCACTTATCTTGGCAGCCTCATCAGCCCTGACGGTCTGGTGTCTGCTAAAATCTCTGCTCATATACATAAGGCCCGATTAGCCTTTGGGAATTCGCGTCATCTGTGGCGTAGGCGAGACATCCGACTACTGACCAAAGGACGCGTTTACTGCGCAGTAGTTCGGTCCGTCTTAATTTATGGATGCGAAACATGGCCATTAAGGCTCCTGGTATTCGATCATGGATGTCTTCGAAACATTGCTCGTGTTTGCTGAGACCACCAACTAAGCAATACGTGGGTTAGGAATAGAGTACTAGGTAAGTCTACTGACGGTAAGTCTATTGATGAAGTATTAAATCTTCATCAGCTAAGGTGGTTAGGACATGTGTTACGTATGCCTGACCACCGGTCACCTTGATAAGCATTGTTGTCTGGTGTGTGAGTAGGCTGGAAGAAAGCTAGGGGCAGCCAAACCAAAACATGGCACCAGTCCATGAAGTCATTGACAGTTGGGCTGAGCCATGTTAATAGGTGCAGACTACCTGGTTGGGGTCCGCGTGACGCTCGTAATAAATGGTTAGAGACTTTGAGTGATATGGCTGAAAATCGTTGGCAATGGCGCAGGTGCATCCACTCCTTGTCTTCCTCCAAATTCTAAGTTTCTGAACCTATCATAGTTTTCTTTTTACTGAATCATATTTTCTTAAATCTTATCACTGATCTCTATTCCCTTCCATTAATACTAACTCTGTTACTACCTTCCCTACTCTGGGATTTGATTCGACAATTTAATCTCTATCTGCTAATTGAGGCATGGCAACTTGAACTGACGTACACATGCACCAAGTTCTACGTTGTAGCTGTCTGTCTGACTGTTAATAAATCTCACTTATTGATTAGTTGATATTTCGAAATGTCTAAATAATCAAACGATAGACTAATAAAGTTTTTGTTTCTTTTTAATAAAACTGCATACTTATATGCATGTTTGCTAAACAATCATACCCAATAACATGGAATGATATTTAAATATCATAGTATTTCAAAGGAATGTATGTTTTTAGACATTAATTAGTCTGCTAAGAATAGTAGCATTCTTGTCTTTCATGGTTTACGTTCCAATTCATGTGTACGTTTTACATATTTCTAACTCCTCAGATGATTTACTTTTGAATTTATATAGAATGATTAGGAAGTAATTTTAGTGAAGATAAGATTTAAAAAGAACATCATAAACCAAATAGTCTCGAACACTATGAAGAAGTGTATTTTTTATTTGTTATCACGAAATAACTTGAGTTTGACAACCACTGAAGACTACGGAATACTGGATAAACGTTTCGTTCTGGTATGAATGCAACTAATAACCCACAGTCACAACCATTTTGTTAGATCGAGCCTAGAACCTTCACGTCTCTCGACAAATGCCTAACCGTAATGCTGCTGAGTCGGTCTTAGGTGGACAATATTTCTAACTTCAGTGATGTCAGGGGGGGGGGGTAACTGCTAAATATTCAGTATGGTTGAACTGTAGATTATTTAATTATGATGTTTGAATATAAAATTAAGATCAGTTCATTAGAAGGGGACAGACGATAAGTTAACATAATAAGATGTTAGATGCAAGTGTATATAATATGTATTTTAAAAATATGTTGACTCTTCTGTGGAGATGGTTAACAGAAAAGATTGATTAACGTATTATTTTACAACTTAGGTATACGTTCTTGCGGCCGATCCTAATAACTTCTGCTTTATAAGCAGTCGTTATCTCTCTTCCATCAGTAGGTTAGTGGGAATACGGTGTGAAACCACAAAAGCCCCTATATTTATATGTCATTCACTGGCAAATAGATGAAGTACAATGACAGTATTTATAGATTGAGTGACTGTTGTTTTCATTTATATTGCAACATGTTAATAAACTCACTCCCAGTTGTATAGGTATATTGTATATTTATGAAAGTGATACGTTATCAGACTAACTGATAAAAGAAATGCACAGCCGTTTAGAAATGTTAATTCTCGTGGAATGTTATTAGTAGTGTATGTGTACTAAATTTCTATTAGTATATTTAGTGATACATATTTTCAGTAACTTTGGTTACATTTTACATGACTGTATAATTCGCTGTAGTTCTTCCTCTATAGATTCTCTAATAAATAAATCAGTACCATAATTTGTTTTGAGATTTTCTATCTTGTTTAGATTATTGGTTAGTAATTGATTTTTGTTATAGTTCAATTCAAACGAAATAAATTAATATGAAAATTGCTGTTGATTACTGAATCTCCTACAAACTGCTACAACGTCCTTCTGATCGTTATTCTACGCTCATTTACTGTCGTCTCCGTACTGATAATTTATCCATAGTCATTTATGCTCTAGTGAGGAGTAAAAATCTATAGTTTCGTATTGGCACTCTTTAAATATTAAATACTACTGTTGCTTAAGAAGTAAGTTGTATGATTGCATGGACGTTTGTCACGATTGATGTATCATACGGACGGTCTAATAGACAAATATTCCTTATATATCACACATATCCGAGTCGCCTTTTGATCCTTTACATACAGGGTATTTTCAATGAAACAACACTTGAAATATTTTTTTTCTCAATAATGATGGTTTTTATAATAGACTCATTGAATAGACGATATTCTGAATAGGAAAATATTGGATTCAACTGTATGTTGAGTTACAAACGAAAACTGTTACGTAATCACAAACTAAAACAAACTGATTGTTTTGTACATTATAGTTTTACCATTTTTTTAGAATCAATTCAACTTAATGTATTTACTGATGATTACTTAAAGGTTTAAACATTTCACATTTGTTATGATTTGTAAGTAATTTTAAAATAACTTAACTTTAACTATCAACAACTTCAATACTATTAATTTTTTTGATCCTACATTGATGACGTTTGGTACTGATTGATACAAATGACATAAAAATTATATCGGTTGGATTGTGACTGACATGTAGAATCCAGGACACGCGTTTCGTCCTACTTGAAACTCGTCGGCTGCATGTACTTACCTCTCAGTGTTAGATCTCACACCGGGACTCGAATTCAGTTTGTCAACGGAAAAATGCAAACATATTCTAATTATGAAAATTATATAATCAAATAAATAGAAAACTTCATTGTCAATAGTATCATCTATTAAAGTTGTACATTCATATTTAGAGTATACAGTTGTCTTACTAACAAAAATTTATTTTGTGAAGATTTTTCATATTACAAACATTAAAAAAATATTTAAAAGATGTTGCGTTATTGTTTAAATTGAAAGAAAAACCTATGATATTAATTAAGTTACAGATTAGATTAATGTTTATGTAACGAAGGAAATAGACATATGTTAAAGATAATAGTAACTATGGTAGGATGAAAGGAGCTTCTAACAAAACTTTCTCTTACAAAATGGATCAAAAGAACAATAAGCACACAAACAAATAATCTAAGAAAGGAAAGTGTTAAGAGTGTGATGAAATTAATGATTGCATGTTTACTGTTGAATGAAGAATTTAAGCATAGATTTGATATATGCTCTTTATTCGAGCTCATTCATCATATGATGGCAATAATGATGCTAAAAGGAAAATATAGTTGAAGTAATATAAGTTTAATTGATAAGATATTCTTGAACAAAAAAAAGTTTTAGAAAAACAATTCAGTAGAAGAATAGTCAACTTTGTGAATTCATTATTCTGTTAAAGTTATTAACTTCAGTGAATGAATTTTGTGTACGTTGTAATTCATTTAATTTATTTTAGTAAATTGAAAAGAAAAAAATACGGAAGCAATAAAATAAAATCTACCAATGAAGTTTCATGACTGCTTACTTTATAGACTTTGATTCACCTAGATGATGATTATAGAAATTAGTCTATGCATATTCATAGTTGTAGTACAATATAATGAGAATTATATCATTTCAACAGTTAGTAATATCTTATAAGTATCCATAGTTCAACCAAAATTATTGATGCCAATTTCAAAAAACGGCATAGTTCATTGTATTTTTTCTTCTTACCAAATAAATTAAGTTCAAATAAGATTGTAAATTTGATTTTGGTCTTATTTTGATGACTTTTCAGATATTCATATTTAATTTGTATGCTTTCATTTATTTTGTCAACTCTTTACAGATGAACTAAGTAAATTCTGTTTAGAGTGTGGTGGATACTACTTATAAGATCATCAATAAGTAGTAGGTAGCAGAGCGTCAAAGGAAATTAGGAAGAATTAGTAAACAGCATACAATGCGAGTTGCGAGGTGGCAAGAAGTAAACCATGATTAAAATACAGAGGAGAATCGAGAGCAACCAAGAGAAGCAAGTTAATAAACGACACAATCCAGAGAACGCGGAGGATGTGCAAATTGATGATTGGAAGTAATCTATGACATACTCTGTTTTCGCCAAATAAAACATTGCTTGCACAATTGGTCTTTTTGACAAGAGTATATTAATCCTATGTATTTGTATGTATATGTAAGGAGTTTGTTATGAATGAGTTGATTTCTCTGATATAGATCGTTTGCTTTATATATCTCTATACATGCATATGCCCGTAAATATTTATAACAGTTTCAAATATCAAGATATTTTTTGGAACTCTACCATTTTTGTCCTATTTGTATAACACTAACTACATTTTTTACAAAATATTAATGAATAAATAAATGTAGTTCTTTGTATTCATCAGATATTTATATCGGTTGGATACTACTGAAAACCAAGAACTAATAAACAGTCTTCTCGTTCTACAATATAACTTCTAAGCAGTACAAATTCATGATACTGCCAGAGAATCTAATCTAGGTACACTTACTCAGCTTCATCATTAGTCAATCGTCTATAGCTAAAAATAGATAACATTATTTTTTGATTTCATGCATAACAATATTGAATACTAAATGAAAGTTTGATAATGATAAAAATATAGTTTGTTATGTGATTGAATAGAATCATTAAGAAAACCACTAAATAGGCTTTATGTTAATTTATACTTGTCAAGAGAACATACCTACAGATTAAATACACATGATACAGTGTCGTATATTATTACAGTCAGAGATTTTATTACTCAGAAATTCATGCTCTAGTTAATTACATCTTCAACTTGAATAAGACTAGTGTATGATATTGAAATGAACATGTATGTCAGCAAAATATAATCATTTCTGTGAATCACAATACATTTTCAACATTTGACAGGCTAATCATCTTAATAAATTTAAACCCAGTTTTTTCCAATCAGAAGATAGTAGTAGTAAACAGCTGTTTTGTCTGGAAACATGTCATATTATTAGTTTGGATAAGCTTGTATATTCCCGTTGATTTGTAATGGACTGAAACTGGTCAGTCTCTGTTGCCATATGTGCATCCTGAGCGGATTGCCTCGATATAGCGTTATCACACAAGTTATGTATTGAAGTTGGATTGTGGCTGGCAAGCGGAATCCAGGACACGCGTTTCGTCCTATTTGGAACTTATCAGCCGAGTTTACCTGAATTCCGATGTTGATGTTCACTCCATTACATATCAACGGAAAAATGC
The DNA here is from genome assembly GCA_034768735.1 of Schistosoma mekongi. NCBI lineage: Eukaryota > Metazoa > Platyhelminthes > Trematoda > Strigeidida > Schistosomatidae > Schistosoma > Schistosoma mekongi. Next base: position 65,453,778 of record CM068306.1, on the reverse strand, counting down.
AAGCTTATCCTAATTAGATATATGCTCGTTGCACAAGTGTGACTGTCTGGACACAGTAGCCTGGTGATGAACGTGGTGGCGTTTGGCACGGAGGGGACTGGGTTCGAATCCCAGTGTGAACAACAACATTGGGGTGCAGGTACATCCAGCCGATGAGTCCTAAATAGGACGAAACGCGCGTCCTAGATTCCGCTTCCCAGTCACAATATGTCATATTAAGGAAGATACACCGATTTTCTATGATTTATGTCATTATTCAGACTATTTATAAGCTTTTCTGATTATAAATTTAAAAAATCCACGTCAACTAACCTCTTCTATGTGGCATTTTTAGGCTTTTTCCGTGTAGGGGGGAGTAAACAAAATTTACACACGCTCAAACTAATCATGATCGAGGTTCAATATTAAAATTGTGTTATGTCTAAGAATATAGTTAGATTAAATGAGGTACGACGAAAACTTCACACTACCCGATGAAATGCTGTGTATTGAATTACTGACAATATTAATTTATGTTTGCAACGGTTTCTATCGTCTTGTCGTTGATGTTATGGACTGCAGTCGGTCACTTACTATTGTCATGTGTCAACCCTTTAAGGATTGACTTGTATGACAGCAAAACATGAGTTTTATGAAAATAGTAACTTCATTTTCTAATATATGGAAAGGTGTAATTTTCTTAAACATATATATTCTTTTAGATCATTAATTAACTAATAAAAATCTAACGGATATTTAAAATTTGGTGATGGTTTAGTGAACCTATTAGTTGAAGATATAATATCCAACACGGACAACATATAGCGTACGCTGATTATTGACTGTTTTCCGTTAGTGTGAGCCTATTCGATGATGAAACGTGTAGGGTTTAATCCATAACGTCCGAATTACCCAGCCTGGACATTTACGTTAAGAGCATAACACATCCCAACAATCTGATATAAACTCTCTTTGACTACAGTCAGAATTTGAGTTACGCCAAACGAAATTATTCTTTTAGGAAACTTTGTCTGCCAGAACGCATTAGTGTGGACACTTGTCGGTGGTGGTAGATACTTATTGCTTATGGCTGAGAAAAGTATGTTTATTATTTATTCAATACTGTAATAAGAACTAGAGTTTTAAAATAGTACACAATAATCATCAACATGACTCAATGTTCGGCCTGAAATATACATAAACTCAATATCATGGTTTTTCCAATGTACGGCAAAATTAGTAGGTATATTTTGCTATTTTAACTGGTACTATTGGTCACATTTGTGCAATTACCACCCGTTGTAATAACATCATGACTAGTCGAAGAAATAAGATAAAGTTATTTGTAACCTAGTACATATATTTTGGTTTCGAATACGTTTTGCCTCATAAAACTAATGCTGCCATACTCTAATAGTTCTATTCAATGACTTTTATAAATTTCATAATACCTTTTTCAATGAGTTACACAAAGTAGGAAGACTATGAGTGTGTGCGAAAACGGTAGAATGAGTGTGTATAATTAATGCATATATGATAATGACCTTATAGTATCAATATCCTGCATATTTATTGTCATAATACAGTAATCTATATTAGATTACTGATTTCGTGAATTTCCTACATATTACAACTAATTGTTTTTTATGTGCAGACATTGACTGACGTTGTTTGTTTGTTACATATATATATATATATATATATATATATATATATATATATATATATATCACGTAAATAAACTTTCTTACTGAGCTTAGTTTGATTTTCAATTTATGCTGATTGTTGAGTTGAACCTATCGGTGAGTTAGTTTTTCGTATTAGTGAAGTGTCGCTAGTAAAATATAGAGAACAATTACGCAACCTTGGTCATCAATGAAAACCACCAAACGGCTAGCATTAAAACAGGACCTTAGTCAAAAGAATACAATACACACTGACGGTGAGCCACTCCACTACATGCATATCGCCGTGTGGCAGCGGACAACAACCTTAGACATTATGTTTCATATATTGTACTTTTTTTGGAGTATGCATGTTCAAAGTACGTTTGAAATTCATTTAAGGTTGAAAACTTTCGGCGGTAGCCTTAGATCTTTGTTTGTTGGATTAACATTCCGTTCAAATATAATTCTTATAAACTCAACAATAGATGACTAAAGTCACGATACTGGTTACTTGTCAAAACTAAAGGATTTTCCTGGCAATCCAGGAACTTATTTCTAACAACAATCAGTGAAACAGATCAAACAACCAGACAGGGGCGAAAAAGCATGCTAACTTTAATGTAGTCTCAACCAAGGCTTTGAGATTGAGTGAAATAGATATCCAAAAGCTATCAAATTCAATTTAATAGCCCATTTATGGTTAAAGAGCCCTAAATAATACACAAATAATTATCTTGTTTAATTCGAATACAGATTTAAACAATACTGCTATGAGGATTAAGAACAACTAGAGGTTAATAAGGTGAATCTGAAAAGGTCGTTTTTACAAAGTAAGTTAACAGGAGAGGTTTTTCTAGTACATATTGGATTTTGCACTAGAATGAGACCAAACGTTTTTTTGAGGTAATTGCAATTCAGTGTATGGCTGAAAGTAATTGGCGATAACGTGAGGACATATGCATTCGGGTTTTAGATGTAGAGGTAAGAGGTTAAAGGTGAGTTTAGATCAATAGGTTCGTTCACTGTTTTAGGTAGTAGTCCACCCTGTATCATATGATCACCTAGCCTTTTCGACGGGCTTTACTGATAGAACTGTTGTTAGGACCAGTTGAGAGACAGCCAACACGGATATTTGCAACGCACAAAGGTGAGAACGCATTCATGAAGTTACTCTTTAGCAACCTCGTTGTATAGAAAAGCAGCTGCGCTCAAAAGTTTTAATCCGGTATCGCTATATTTCGCTATTTTCCTAGCTTCGTCTTTGGCTGTTCACTGTTATCTAAAAATCACTAATCACAGCTGTTGGTTTGGAACGTACCCACATCTCAGCGGCGGTCACAATCGCCTCCTTTGGTCAGTACAACAACAGCCGGACTTCTACCACCACACTGTACTTACGACCTTACGTCCTAGTTTCAGCTGTTGTGATTTACTATTCCTGTCAGCCACAAAATATCTAAAATCCCGATAACTTACCATACTTTGAAAATTGCTCATAGTAGAACTCCAGAACAGTCAAGGTAAAGTCAAGAGATTGTATTCTGGCATTCCTCTTTCTATTTGCAGGTTACGCAAGAGGCTAGATCCCGAGACCAAAGTACAGTTACAGGCAACTCTGATCATATCAATACTCTTGTTTCTTTCCACTCACCTACTATAATCTCTAACTCTTAAGGAAAACGCCGTTTTCAACCCAAAAGCCATTCAAGTATTTACCACGACCTATCCAAAACATTGTGAAGCGTGCCCTAGCTTATTAGACGTTTGACTGTCATTTTTGCGCAAATGTAGAAACTACTTTCTTAATGCTTATACTATAACCTCACGATGGACCACTGGTGTTCATTGTTCTGGTAGGCGTTTATCGGTCTCAGAACAGACTTCTTGAAAATTGCAACACTTAGATACTATCCGGATTTTATATACCAGCCAACCCTTTCCACTTTCTCTGACTTAGGAATCAACAATATCACGACAAGATGTTATGCGCTTCTGTGGCATTGACATAAGGTTGAGGTGCAATCTATAGGAATTCCGTAACCTTTATCATAGAACAGGAGATTGTTATCATCATCATAATATTGCTAACACTGAAGGTAACAGATGACTTAGTAAATATGCAGGGATCAGTAATATTCACAAGTGAAAGGGATTACGACGGAATAGATGGAATTCCCATCTGTGTAAGCGGACTCATCGCAATTCTTCTCATCCACCGCACTCACTCTGATCTGATAGAGATCCAATATTTCTAATGATATTTTCTTATTAATAACATTATCTACGTGGATGTGAGGAGCCATTCCACAGGTGGTCACATTATCAACGAGATGATACAACAAATGCTAACAACGCTGTTAGACCTTAGTACTGACGAAATCATCACGGCTAGTAACTTCATTACTCAAGCCCTCTACACATGCGACCGACTGTGTAATACCAGAAGGGCTGTTTCCCAAGCGGCTTCTGGATGACATTATAAAGATAGGGCTAACCCAGTATGTAGGACTAGGTTGGAAGCTTTCTAGACTAGACAATCTACTATCTAACAAAATCTGTACTACCAACGTCTGTAGTGACCACACCCCGCACCACATACATCCTTATGGCAACAGGGGTACCGTCGACCCCCTCCCAGAGATTTTATTGCTCCAAAACCACTACGAGGACATAGGACATCACCTCCTCGACTCTCCAAGGCGTGTGGAGTAGAACGAACCATCAAGTTGCAGCCACTGGTGAGACCGTTTCACCAAACACTCTACAGATAAGGTACAAATCACCCGAGAGAAAATCTCTGATCCATTGGGGTAGCGGACGTTTCCGAAAAGAAGAGCGTGGAGCAATTGGATAACTTCACAATGAGTTTCGGGCCACGATATCCACCTGGAACAATGGAATAGGTGCAACTTTAGAACTCATCGTGATAGTGAATCTGCATTCCGATCTAAAGTACCTATACCTCTTCATGTTGTGAAAAAATAGCAAAAATAATGGAGTTATGACTGAAATGAGTTACAGACGTAAGAGTAAGCATGGTAGATGATCGTATGGATATGCATACCAACCACCACAAACTGTTCAACCAAATCCAGCGCGACTCTTAAATGAGTAGATCCTTCTCTTTCAACTCAGTAATGCCTGCAACATCCGGGATTTGTGTTTGGACAAAACACTAATGCAGTTCTATGCGGCATCATAAATAGACCTGAGAGTCTCCTTCTCACAAGATTCGCAGAACCATTACTATCATGCCTTTAACACGTTTTTTGATTTGGGAGGTCTGTACACCACTACGCCGAAAATGTAAATATATGGAGAACCACAAAGTGTAGCAGTGACATGGAAAATTTAAAAAGATATCCTACTCCCAGAGGAATAAATTTGTAGCATCGGGTTCTACACCCTGCAACTGGGAAGGTTCCACAAACTAGAAACAATCGGCTGAGGTCTGTACTGAGGACATCCCACGTAGTATATTTTCGTGCACACAGTTAGAGTCGTTCCAACTTAAAACAACGTATATTATTCCACTATCTCTGTATATCCTTGTGTGATAAGTTTGTGCAACAACTGAACCCTTTTAACCGCCTGGTATGTTTTTATTTATCTTGCCTGTAAAAGTGGCTTGCTCCTGTTATCAGGAAATAAATTATTATTATTATTATTACTAAAGGCCACCTTAATATTCGTCCGAGGCTGCCATACTAATTTGACTCTGTCTGCTGAATTGACACAGTGCTCTAATATGTCACTTTGAGTCATTTTCTGTACATGTAGCTACGAAAAAATTCAACAGTTGTAACTTTCATATCGTAAATTTTACTTTTAGAGAATCAAACTGCTTCAGATTGAAAACTACTGTCCTTACTACCCAAACTAAGCTGGAAAATGCCATAATTAAGCGAATAAAGTAACAATGCATAATCCACAAAAGGTAAACGTACAAACTGATTAACTGTAACTACCGAGAGTGGTGTATTACTGTAAAAATGGGCGAAAATTACACACTGTGTCGGGAAGAAGATTAAGTTACAGTAAATAGTTCTTTTCAGTGAACGTATTTTCAACGATATACATGCTACCCTAAAACGCTTACATTACTAAGTATTTCCGAATTACTGCAAGTAATACAGCGGTAAGGCACGAAGATGTTAATATTGCCTAGAATTTAAAAATATATTTCTTATAGATAACGAGCATTCATAGACGTATGACATGAGTTGGTTGAAAATTACTGGTTATGAAAAAGAGTCGGTTGGATGTTATAGTATTCAGAAATATTCAAACTTAAATGTAATAGTATTAGGATGAACTAGAATCTTCCAGTCGATTTGTTGCGGATAAAGGCTGGTCACTCTTTGTTGCTATATGCCGAAACTGAGTAGATGTACTTAATATGTAAAAACGCGCGTCCTGGATTCTACTTGACAGTCACAATCCAACTTAGATAATTAAGCTTAACGGGTTTAGAATTGCATATAAAAACAAAATAAAGACTAGTTGGTTTAAAGTTTACGGTCAACACAGAAAGAATGAATTGTTAGAGCTTTCGGAAAAAATCGACCTGTTTGAGAAGCGATAATGAAACGATTACAAAATAATATTTTGAAACTACAGCCAACCAAGTGCACTTCTTAAGAATTTGTCGAGAATCCAAAGCTACACAGTGTAATCCTCTTGTTTAGCTCACTTTAAAGGGCTTAAACAGTTTGTCCTACTCCCCAAAAACAAACGTCCACGTGATCGGTGAGAAGGAATCCTGGAGAGAGCTTGAGACTGTAAAGTGGCAGTGACCAGGCCTTGAATGCACTACGTCCGTCGCGGTATGTGGAGCTCCTGAGACGTGTCCCTGACGGACAACACCTAAACAGCGTTTAACAGTGTGAGTGTAGAGATGAGTAGAGTCACATCAGTTTGCCTTTGTATGCTACCTTGCTCTGCCAATCTTAAGGCAATCAGCTCACCCATGCTGATAATAGAATTTTGGAGCCGACGGGATCCACAGAAACACCTCTAGATGTGGTATGTCGTCAAGCATGACCAATGTTGGAATTTTCGACGTAGCGAAAGTAGGTCCAGGTCACTACGACTGAATTTGGCCACCTGAGTTACATGCGCAGTCACCTCCGTAGTCTTGGATTGGCAACGTCCTACGAGGGATACTCACCTCATTCTTTCTGGGGAAAATCATCTATGGGTTGTACTTCTTTAAAGTTTTCCCTTGACCATCTACCCAACCACTATGTGTGGACCTGCTCCTCAAACAAATACTTCGGCAAGCAAACCAGTCGTATGATAACACAAAATTTAGAAAAGAAACCGGATGCTTTTTAACTAAAGCCTGAGTTACATAACGGAACAAAGCACTAAAAATGATTATTCGCAGATGTTATAATAAGGGCGTGAACGTAAAAGGCACCGTATAGTTAAGAAATGGGAAAAACATGAAGGCGGACGATAAGTGGCGGTGTGCATACGAAGCATCCTCAGGATCGCGCTTATCAAGAACGTTGAACCGATAAAATTTGTGAAGTCCTGCAGGAATTATTTTGGTATTAACAGTGATAGATATTTAATAAGATGAATGCACCATCTTTCTATAGGTGATCATCATCATAATGAGAGAATAACAGGACTATTTTCGACATTGCCGGAAAATGTTAACACACCATTCCAAGATAATGGTTCTGTCCAAAGAGACAGTGTGATAAGAGGGTTTTGGATCGTAATCGAAAAAGTCAAAGAGTAGACCAGAGTTTATCAACAATACACAACCTGATATTTAAATTCGGTCACCCTAATCGTCACACGACCTTACGGTGAGACATTTATTAATTCAGAAACAGCCGAAATCTTCAACCTCGTTTCGACGGACGACTAAAGCGCTCATCATTTTGCGCAGACTACTTATCCGGTAAAGCTTCTGGAACGAAAAGGGAGTTAATTGTAGTCATATATGAGTTAATCCTATTTTTAACATCACTACCATAGCCGTGCGTTTGGTCATCTAACAGTAATGTACTCACGCACCTTCTTACCTTGTCAGTGATCGATATCGAGCGGTCGCCAACTGTTTTGGATATCCTTGTGGATGACGGAATTTATCAATTTATCAATAAACGCAGTTTATAACATGAGGTACGAAAAAGCTTTTAATGAGACATCCTGAAACACTAATACTTTGTTTACGTGAGATGACGAAATGGTCTATTTTGATAAAGAACCTCTTTACGCGTATTGATTCTGTAGCGTGGTACAGCGACCGATACAGTGCGGCAGTTTTCTATTCAATAAATTAGCTTTCATGGAATTCACCGAACTATTGCTGTTATGTAGAAAGAAAATTCCGTACCAGGTTGAATAGAATTTGCTACAGATGGAGTTCCTTAATTTCATGGGTTACACAAGGTTTCGTTTTTTGACCCATGTTGCTCTTCATTTCCATTAACGAAATGCCTTTGAACCTAAGTTTATGTATCCCCACCTGTACATATGAGGTAAAAATGAGAAGCGCTGTCAGACAATTTTAAAGGAACCTAACATGACCTGTTGTTACTAGAAAGCGGATTGGTAGAAAGAGTACAGTGTTTAACCTATAGGAACACAGCTTGATTCACTTTCTCACAAAAGAAATACAGTCAAAAACATTTAAACAACATCTGAAAGACAGGTTACTATGATTTATGTTTATTAATAAACTAGGTGTCACTGAAAGCTTCTGCAGTACTCCAGGCTACACCATATTACTTGACATACGGGTATATTAACGCTAGAACTCTTTTTGACTGCATTTACGAGGAATATCTAACCACACATGGAAAGTTATAGTACTGTTGCACTTTCCACTCTTGAAAAGAGGTGTAATTCTCGTGCAGTGAGTACAAAAGGTATACAGCAAATTGAGTTACTAGCTTTAGTAACGAAACTCCCCCCCCCATCGTTTAACACTGTTCCCTCCAGGTCCACAGGCTAACAAGCTGTGATGCAGTCATAATCTGAAATATTCTGAACATATCAGGAAACCGAAAATGGAACGATACTGTGAACGCCCCGTCACCGAATTCCGTAAGGTGATCCTTAGTGCATTCCCTATCAGAGAGTGAACACATATGTACGGGCCAACCATCTATCATCACAGGACTGTTCCATCAAGAAAGCATTCCATGAAGAGGCTACCACACGACTTATCCAGCAAAAGTCTTCAAGAGAGGGTTGAATAGTTATGTACATCATCGTGGTTAGCCGGAAGTCAACATCTACTAGTAGCCCTAATAGTTCCAATTACTCAGGATTAAAACTGATATCACCAACTCTGCAACCACTGGCTATTAGGCTAAGTGCAGTCTAAGCCTATCCTACGCTTCACGTTGAAGGTGCACCTGGTATATGACCAAGTTACGTTTGGATTATTACCAGAGCAGCTTCTAACGATTGAACCCACTCTTACGAATGAGAAGAAATCAGAGGGCAATGAAGGATGGAAGAGAAGTTATATTTAATCGTGAATGGAGCGGCAATGGGATAGCAACGTCTAGGCTGGCAAACTAGAGAGGTGGTTGCTTGTTACGGTACGATGTGTCGTGATCTGGTCGTGATGCGTGACCGAGTGCCTTCAACTTAGTAGTGTCCGCTAAAACAACATGGTCAGCATCAATGTAGGAACCTATGTAACTATTTATTTTGGGGATTGTTTACCGCTACAACGTTATCGCGGAGTAGCTACGTTCTCCTAAAACTGGATACTTCATCGTTACTTCAACATTTATATCTGGGATTGCCTTCAGTTGCATAGCATAGTTGCATCTCTAATCTTTCAACTCAAGACCGAAATCACTGTTAGTGTATTTAACCTAGTTATCCTTATTCACCTTATCTTCTTATTTTTATTTTTTTCTCTTATTTCATTGTCAACTGATCATTTCAGCACCTCAGCATCACCATTTTATAATTCTAAAACCCATGTCTTATAATAAACTATTCTACTGTTTGGTAATAGGAAGGTTTCTAGTTATAGCTAACCCATGTATCTGAAACATACGCACCAACTTAAACTTAAGTTACATCACTTTACGAGCTAGCTGTTATAACCAGAGGGGATTTTACAGTAGAGTAACTGGATGCCAGTACCACCACCTCAGTGTCATGATGCGAGTACAAAGTAATCAACTAGTTTAAACTAGCTAATCACAAGAATATTGAATATTGTGAATCTGAACTACATCATTGAATTCTGTCATATTTGAGCCGGGTAGTCAAACACTTATGGAATTGACAGATCCAGAGGTTCTCCTATTTCGCGTAAAATTGGTAGAACAGGCTAGGTTGTATGATGGTAAGTAATTGGAATATTGGTCTTTGATTTCGTGTTTGATGGTATGACTTACTGAAGCTTATATATTTGTTAGAAATGGTCAGTGCAGTGAAAAAACTTGTAGAGAGAGGGGAGGAGTTAACTGTGGAAGAGCGTAATCTGCTTTCAGTAGCCTACAAAAACGTTATTAATCCTCGGCGGTCATCATGGCGCGTTCTTAGTGCAAATGAACAGGCTGAAGAACAACGAGGTAATACTAAGAAGCAAGCACTCGCAAAAATATTCCGTGAAGTTTTGGTTGGCGAACTGGATTCCGTTTGCAGAGAAATAATAGAACTTATTGACAAGTATTTGATCGATAGCGCTTCTAAGCCGGACTCGAAGGTCTTTTACCTTAAGATGTAATTTTCATATTATCACCATATCTGTTTTCTAGGAAAGGCGATTACTACCGCTATATGGCTGAATTCTCAGTCGATCCACAACGGAAAAAAGCTGCCGAGGAAAGTAATAAGGCATACCAGGAAGCCTCTGAAGTTGCTGCGACTCAATTATTCCCAGCCCACCCAATTAGGCTGGGGTTAGCTCTCAATTACTCTGTTTATTTCTATGAAATTATGAACGATCCTGCTAAGGCATGTGACCTTGCGCAAACAGCTTTTGATGATGCGATCGCCAAACTAGACCAATTATCACAAGATACTTACAAAGATTCCACTTTGATTATGCAGTTATTACGGGATAACCTAACTCTGTGGATGTCAGAATATGAAAGGGATGGTAAGTCTGTTTACTTCCTTTATAATTGTGCTTTGTAGACAACGCGAAGAAAAGTACAGATGAGAAAGCTTAATGATTGGATTTAGATTTCGCTGGTGCTTGTTAATCTGGCCAGAGTTGCTTTTAGGGTTAATTAAATTTATTAATACTGCATTTTCAAGATTTATGTAGGTGCACACCAGTAGTGCATTTTGTCGTTTTACCATTTTGATTTCTGTTTTACAAAATTATTACCAAGTTATCTTAGAATGCTGGTTCTCATGTTTTCATGGTTTTGTTTACTTAGATATTCATTATCTATCATCAATTATATTACATACTTTGGAACCTGACATTTTATTAATCTGTCCTTCATTCGACAGATACTTCATGTTGTTTGCAGTTAAACCTCATATCCACAATCTGAGCATTTAATTTTGAGTTCTGGCTAACGTGTAATAATTTGATCCTTAACCTCAAAGATTTCACGCATATTTTATCTCGAAATTTATAAACTAACGTACACATGAAATCATTTTGCTTTCTATTCTTTTCTTTATAAAACTAAGTTAACTACTTGGTATATTAACCTCTGAAATGTAAGCACGGTTCATGTTTTTGTTGAAAGCGCTGTAGTGTTTTGTGGTTAGGTAATATACAGTATCCACTGATCTTCAAGTTTCTCATGTATGTGCTCACGATATATAATCGCTTGTCCCATGCTTTCCCAAAATTGGTTTGATATGGATAAACCTAAAAGTCATTGTTGTCACGATCCCTAATAAATTAGCTCAGGTTTTAGAGAATAAATGCATTTCTTTGGTACTCACACATTTTCGTATAGCTAAACGAAGATTACCTTTATGTTCTTCTCTTAATCAACTGTTAAATATTTCCTGCAACGAAGTTAGTGTATAATTGCATGCGTCATGAGAACTTTAGTGAATAATTTCTAATACTTTGATAGGAGAAATATCTTCCCTTTCGTTATGCATTTAAGTTAGCTGTTTACACATTACAACAAAGCCTAAATGTGGTGCCCAGGGCTTATTGTCTGTATTACTTTTGGAGTATCAATTCTAAGGTTCAGATTTTTGGAACTAGTAAATGTCTCACCTTAAATCACTTCTAAGTTTTGCCTGTCGTATTTACTAGTCATTATCAATTCAGGTAACATTTTATCGGTAAGTATGGTTCTCTGCGTTTTGGGATTTTCTAAGACTCCACATAAATCAATGCTGTTGCTTTCTGAACAGCTTTTGTAAGGCTCTGATATGGAGCTTGTCACTTGGTAATGCCGAGAATTACGATCGTACAACAGCATTTACGGTTTAACTTATTACATCTTGAAAAACAGGGGCGAGAACATAATGATAATACTTTGTCATACTCGGAGGAATCAGTTTTCTTATTGAACGTTGTGAAATTAGCAAATTACAAGTCACTTTAGGGATGGTTATAGTAAAACAAATCCTCCCACAATCACCCACCTAGATTCTTCTTGATATACGAACAACACCAGGTCCTGTTATTCAAGGTCAGAGTTACTAGCTGAGTTTTATTAACAGCTAAGTTGTGAGAGGAAACTCAGTTTGAACTTGATTGACTGACTTGCTTTCATACTAAGCAGTTATTACCACTCAGAATTAAAACGAAACTTCCTTGAATTCAGTAACTAAAAGCGAATTTAATTCCTCCAGCACATATGTCATGCCTTCACTGGAGCAGAAATCGCACATTAGCACCAGTGTTGTATCACGTGACGTGGTACATTGTTTCAGTAATTTACTCGGATGAAACCTATTTAGTAACTTGCCGTTATTGATCCGATCGTATAATATAGGCATGGAATTCAGAATGGTAGCTATGCAGTCTCTGTGCGTATGAAAAAATAGTTACGCTTCAACCATTTCTGAAATTTTTCAAGTAGTTTACATCAAAAATTTGAGTCAGTTAGTACAGGTCCAATGACGTGACGTTGTACACACAAACGGAGTTGATTTTTATGAGTCTACTTTCTAGAGGTTATTAAGACTTAGAAGCCCTTAGCAATCATCATAGCCAATTGTTTGATGCTGAAGAAACTATAGACTGTCTTCCCCAGTAATAGTGCATTGTGATTGACAGATTGTAACTTCTTTTGTAGTTAAGTCACTAGTAGACTTTTACCAAATCTTTCGGTGTACAGTGGATTCCGTTCGCGATAGCCGAATATAATAGCTTAGTGCCACAGGTACTATTTGTTTTCGGGTGTAGATTGTGGTATCAACAAGATTCTATACTTGTTTAGAGACTTTTATCGTTAGTAATTGTAATGAGAGGTGTAAAGTAAAGGTATAACTATAACTGTCATCACAGTCTCTGTGTTCACGTAAAAGCACAGGTGTTGCAGAGAGCGTGATCCGATACACCAGCCAATAAACAACTACTATGTTGTAATCTCTTACTCGTAGTATTCTCATTAGTGGACTGTAACAGTTTAAGGACGGAATTTCTCGTTAATTTTCATGTCGGTTGATTACTGGGGTGTGGGACTCACAAGAGTTTTATCTGTAGCCATTTCTAAGTAGCTATTGCCAATTACGTTTCGATGGTCAACTTTATCGAAGCACAGGAAACCGCATGGGATAATGGTGGTCTACAAACGCAGTTTCAGCGGTACTAAATCAGTGTTAGTATCGTGTTGATTTGAACTTTAAACGAATGTTCCATTCCTGTTAAGTGCAGGTGTGAATGTTGCATGTGAAGAATGTCTTTGAAGCACTATTTTCATGTTTCCAACATTTAGCTTAAATATTTATCAAGATGTATTGTTAGCTACTTTTTTGTCTAAGCTGTGCTTAGGCATGCTCTACATTAAACATGTTTTGGGTTGTATTATGAAGTTTGGTGAAAATCCACTCAGTAGGATAAACTAATTGCTTAAATTTTAGTGTCATTTTGACGACAGATTTGTAAGCAGTGATGGTAGCGGCTACATTTTATTTAAATGAGAAGGATTTGTTTATTAGAATGAGACAACTACGGTCTCTAGTAATCAAAATACATACATACATGCTAACTCGAGAAGAGTAGAAACGACTTGTACAGAAAGGCATCCTATTCTATTAAAGTAATGATGAACTGATTAGTCTGAACTATTTCAATCGAAATTCAGAACGGAGTTTATTAACAAAGTAAACTTAATCGAAACCAACAGTTTCACGGGGTGCGCAGGTGTACGTCCGATAAAATGGGAATATGGCTGAACAGCTATAGCTAAATGCCGGGGTTACAGGGTTTTTGCCTCTGTACTAGTCGATAGGAAGCCTTTTTCTCATCCATGTCCACCTGAAACGTGCTGAGGTTGTAAGAACAACTAATTAAAAGCCGAAGGCTATTGTAATCTGCCTGTCATGCAGCTGGTTCGATAATGATGGGTTCATTAGCACAATTAAAGATTGGATACTACCTATGTCTTAGTCTTCTGTGCATTAATGGAACAATAAGAAGTCTGGTCTGGTTCGCTAAACACATTTTGAAAGTTCATCTCACGATAAATATAGAAGTCTGGTAGAGAGGCTTCTGGACGTGATGTTGATAGTTGGCATTAGGTAGATGCCTTGGAATCTCTAGACACAATTGACGAGCAACTAGTTTTCGTTAGCTTAAGACTGCCGAAATAGTAGTTATCAAAAGGCTGGGATCTTATTTGTATTCACAATAATGCGGTTGGGTGCCTTTTCTTCTGGATACAGGACCGTTATTCTCATGTTTGTAGTTCATGATATCGTTTTCGTAAGCAGCTGGACTAATTACATTGTTGATTAACACTAACTTTTTATTATGCTACTGCTCACCTCAATCCATTTTTTCACTTTACAGACTCATGTTTTAGAATTTCCTTTGGCATATGATTGATTGTAACATTTTATAGTGCTTCTAATCTTACGTAAAATATAGTCTTAAATATACTATATTGAAAAGCTTTCAATTCGCTAAACATGAATCTCGTTTGCATCAATCAATCAATGTCTTTTATCTCATATGGAGCAAGTGCGGTCCACTAGCGTTCTCCAACTAACACTGTCCAGGGCTTTCCTTGCCAGCTCTTCTCAAGTGCTCTTCATTCTCTCCGTATTTGCTTCAGGTCCTCGACCTAATGTGTTTTTTGGTCTTCCTCTTTTCCTTTGGCCTTCAGGATCCCAAGTTAGTGCTTGTCTTGTGACACAATTTGATGATTTCCTCAACGTGTGTACTGTCCACCTCTAACGTCTTTTCCTAATTTCTTCGTCGAATGAAGTTGATTTGTTCTTTGCCACAGAAGGTTGTTGTTGACGGTATCTAGTCAACGGATCTGAAGCATCTTGCGCGAACATCCGTTTGTAAATACTTGTATCTCTTGGATGATGCTTTTCGTAGTTCTCCCTACAGGTTCCAGCTCCATACAACAAAACTGTCTTCCCATTTATATTGAAAATTTTGACTTTGATGATGGCTGACAATTGGTTGGAGTTCTAGATGTTTTTCAGTTGTAGGAATGCTGCCCTTGACTTTCTAATCTGCGCCTTCACATCTGCATCAGACCTTCCTTGTTTATTGATGATGTTGCCCAAGTATGGTAAAGGTTTCTATATCTAGAATTTCTCCGTCAACTGTAATTGGGTTAGTGTTCGTTGTTTTGTATCGAACGATGTTGCTTTTCCTATTGTGTATGTTGAGGCCTACTGCTGCAGAGGTTGCTGCTACACTGTCCGTCTTCACCTTCATTTGTTGCTGTGTGTAGGGTAGAAGAGCTAGGTCATCTACAAAGTCCGAGTCATCTAGTTGCATCCGTGTTGTTCACTGTATTCCGAGCTTGCCTTGAGATAGATGTTGCAGTTTTCATGATCCAGTCGACCACCGGGAGAAAGAGGAAGGGCGAGAGCAAACAGCCTTGTCTGACACCGGTCTTTACTTCGAATGAATCCATGAGCTGATCTCCATGGACGATTTTAGTGTAATCCGTCATAAGAATTCCATATGATGTTGACTATCTTTTCGGGTACGCCATCATGTCGAAGAAGGTTCCATAATATTCTCTTATCCATGTAGTCGAATACTTTTCGTAGTCGAGGAAATTGATGCAAAGTGGTGAATTCCATTCACAGTTGATTGCTCGATAATGAACCGTATTGTCGCGATTTGGTCGGTACGAGATTGGTCCTTACGGAATCCGGCCTGTCGATCTCGAAGTTAGGCGTCGACTGGATCTTTCATTCGGTTTAATAACACTCTGTTGAAGACTTCCTTGTGCTGAAAGTAGAGTGGTCCCTCTGTAATCCTCGCAATTGCTAAGATCCTCTTTCTTTGATATCTTGACGAGTTTATTGGCACTTGTTCTTTCTCCCAAATTTTCCTGAAGAAAATGTGGAGTCTCTTTGCAGTTGTCTTTTTATTTGACTTCAATACCTCGACTGGTATGTCTGGCCCTGCTGATTTACCACTCTTGATTTGTCGGATGGTCATTTTGATTTATTCGACTGTTGGTGGATAGGTGTTTATTGAGAGATCTGTGGCTGCTGCTTTGATGACTAATACGTTCTGTGGGACGGGTCTACTTAAGAATTCTTCGGAGTGCTCTACCCACCTGTTTCGTTGTTCCTGTATCTCAGCGATTCGTTTGCCAGCCTTATTCTTGATTGGCCATTCTGGCTTAGTGAATTTCCCAGCTAGTTTCTTCGTTGTATCGTATAGGTGCCTCATGTTTCCTTCTCTTGCGGCCTTTTCTGCCGTCATTTCTAGGTCCTTCACATATTTCTGTTTGAACGACCTAATGCAAAGTAATTCATCTTTTTATGGACCAAAAACGATGTAGTACATAATCCACGTGTTAAACGCATGTTGTTCAATAGTGTAAGGACAACTATCCAACAGTTATCGGTACAACTGAGGGATAAATTATACTAAGTATGTAATTACTGTTGTATTAAAAAGTCTAATGGCTGACAGCAAATGTTAGGTAACCAGAACCTACTTAGCTTATGATATTAGGTGATGGTAACTTGGAATTCTATACACACATCTATGAAGAAATCATGATCTTATGCTAATTGACAACTGAAAAAATACTTTGATGGTATTTTGGCGAAGTGTAAGACCCACATGAGCTCCAATAGCATAAAATCCTTTAGAAAAACAACCCGTTAGTAGCAGTTTAAATGTTGTCTACACATAAACAGTAGGTCTACTCGTTGAAGTTGTTCATAAACTGATGAGTAGACCAACTGTTCGGTCAGTGGTTCTTACATTAATAATATTCATATTATTTATATTAGTTATACTGAATAATTAAAGAAGTTACATGTCCATTTAATGAACACGTGATATTCACTGATTCATTTAGTCAATTGGATATTTTAGTCTAAAAACAGCTTGCTAAGTTAGACCCTGTTATGCAACAATGACTTTAATATGCATCCGAATTTTTTTTATCCGTCGATCAATAATGACGTTCTATCATTTCAAAACGATGCTTCCCAAAGATTCGGGAATCAGTTTGCATTAATTTGGTTAGGACAGCAGGGTAGTATCACACACTGCAAGCATGGTTCAAAGTTGAAGATATGAATCTGTAATTACGAAAATAAATTATATTGTGGTTAATAAAATAGATAGTACTTTTCTTCATCCATACATTACCATCTTACAGTAAGAGTGCAGTCTCTTAAAATACAGAAACACAGCAATAAACTACTTCTACAGTAATAGATTAATTGTATGTATTATATTCACAAGTACTCAATAATAGGATACTAAATGCATGTCTAAAATAGTCGCCCCTCATACCTGTCAATGTTTAGCGAGATAATTGTAAGTAGCACAAACAGACAAGAAAGTAGGTATTTTTTTGATGCAATTTTCTACTTATGCCTTCTACATACCCTCACGATGGCGCAGATGCATTCACTCATTGTCCTCCCTTGAATCATGAGCTTTAAATTATTCCATAACTTTCTTTCTACGCTTCCTGAACCATATTCTATATGTTCACACTCCTTGGTACTGTTATTATTTTATTTTATTGAAGTAACTTCTACTAATGGTGGTGGTGTTAATCTTGCGGTGCCATAGAGGTATGACAACTTGAACCGATGCCAGGTTCTATATTGATTATACATACATAAATATCCACAAAATATTCCTCCAAGTGTAAGCATTTCCCATGCTTTATATCGCATCCTGTAATTAGCACACGCTTTATTATAAAAGTCTCTGAGTTGAACGAGGGGGAATTTCACCTATGAATACGGAAATAATTACTGGTTAGTTGAATATTTGTAAGGATTTACTTTTCCTACAAGATAATCGGAGGCATGCCATTAAAGCGTATATCTACTTTTCGTGGAATACTAGAATGTTTCGTAAATCATTATTGTTACTGCGATCTGATATACAATCCTACAGCTACAGTTTTGCATTAAATCGTGTTTAAATTCAATAACACCAGTAGAAAAATAATTAGCGGACTATTTTTTTTATGAAGCCTGAATCACCGGGAACAAAAATCTCGATTGCATGCAGCGTGTACAATATTTTATTAAACCCCTAATTTCAAAATCAAATAATATAAATATTAAAGAAAAAGAATGATAGTAAAGTAATGTACATATTGATTAAAATTACAAGTTAGATTCATGATGTTTTAATATAAAAGTTAATGTGCAATAAAAGTCTGTCGATAGGTAATAAAATGTGTATCATTTACATTGAACAGCGGTCATCAACTAACTAAATAATGTAATAAGTTTAATTTGCAAATTAACAGAGGATTGAATAGACCAACAAAGGAAAAGGTAAAAGTAACTGCTACATAACTAATGACAATCGTGAAAAGAAAACAGATAAAGAAGATGAAATCATTAATTTACATAGAGAATATATATATATATACAGTTGATGGTTAGTATCAGCGAAATAGTATGCTGATTCTGGTCACAATTTTGTTTATCGTTTTATGACATTCTCAGTTCAAACATACACTTTAGCTAATGCATCTGAGCCTGCACTAGCCATATAATGATGTACTGGATGAAATGCAACTGCGTTAATAGCTTCACCAAATTTCTTCCTATGACCTGTTATCTCTTGAATGCATAGTTTCGTATTGATATCCCATATTCGTATGGAACAATCATGACCTGGGTAAATGTGATGATATGAGAATGTAATAATATTATGATACGATGGAATTCGTACATGCAAACACTTAATACAGTAAAGAACGAGAGAAGCGAAGAAGTTTTTTTTCAATTAGTTTTCCATCAAAACTCGATATATATATATATATATATATATATATATATATATATATATGTATATAGTATAGAGCTCTGACGGAAAACTAGTTGAAAACAAATGTCTTCGATCCTTTCGTTCTTTCTTAATGCCTAAATGGGTATCTTTTCGTTATTTATGTAGCAAACTTTAGAAACCTAATTTAACAATAATACCAGCTTTATACACTTCTAAGCAAATGAATTATTGTGACCTTATAATCACGGCCTAAATTGACAATTCAATCAGTCTAACATACAAGGCATGTAAACTATAATTCGTGTTTTGTAATTGTAAATAATTTTATATAAATACTATCAGTAATTAACCAAGGTTGTAAAACATGTAAAATAAAATCACGAGACAGGCTGCATGTTTTTGATCATAGGTGTCTTCGAAGCACCATTTGCGCTTCCTGGAACGACCAGGTGAAGTTATTTACAAAGTACTAGACAAAGATAAGGTTGTGAATCATTATCAACTGGCACCGTCGGGACAGAGTTACCTATATCCAATCACAACATACCTCGACGTACGATGTTAACTTAGGTACAATTAAAGTGGAAGAAAACTAGAAATGGCTAAACCAAAAGATGGCATCAATTGGAAAAGTTTGACTGTTGGCCCGATGTATGTTAGTAGACGTAAACTATCTGGTTCGGATTCGCGCAATAATTATAATCAGTGATTGTAGACATTGGGTAATATGGCTCAGAATTTGTCGAGGCAGTACAGGTGCACTTACTTTTTGTCTTATTCTGGGTTTTAAGTTCCCGATATGCTGGGGACCGAAAAAAGATTGGTTATCTTCGAGAACTGTCTTTCCGTAGACTATTTCACTATTTTTGGTTGTACACAGATTAAACAATTTATTCTTATCGTTACTCAGTTTCTCTTCCCCCCCCCAATTTAACACATTAACTGTTAAAATATTTTCATTTATGAACTAAGATTGATTGATTGTGTACACGTTACCCCAATTCACTACCACTGTCTCCCTTGTTTTGTAAAAATATTAATTTCCAGATTGGCTGGTTGCGTGGTCTGGTTTATGCATATATAAAGGAATACTTGAAATATATGATTTGATCTGGTTGATTCATCGGCTTATGTTCTTCCTATTCTGACCTTGGACCGAGTGGGCATCGGGCAGACATACAGGGACTAGCTAGGAAATCATTAGCGTTTGTTATTGCAACCACGTGCGCACAAGGCTATATCTATTAATTGCTCTCATACATCAACTATAGCAGTTATTTACGTCATAACAGTTCCATTATTCACTTATGGATACCTTTACATTTATTTTGGTTAGACTGTGTGCTTGTGTTATTTTTGCTAACGTGATGTCGTGTGGTACGGCAACTTCAGCTGACACATACGAAAGGCTCTGTGTTGTTTGTAACTGAGTGACTAAAATTACATTGACATGAAATACATGTCAGTGCCAAAGAAAGAACAACAGATACAAAGTAATGAATCATTCTTACTTGCTGACAGAAGTGATGTTCCCTTTGAATCTAAGCTCAGTGTTGTCACCGAATCCAAATGGGCAGTTAATGAATGGACACATTTACCGCTTAATGAATCCCAAAATCGAATTTGACGATCATCATGAGCACTGATTATTAGTGAGAGATGAGGATGAGAAATAACAGAATTCACAGCGCATACGGTTCTGTTATGAGTATCGCTGGTATCTGGAGAATGAATAAACAATCAATACATATCCATTTAAGCTAAACAGTTGAAAAATAGAACTAAATTATTACGGCACAGATGCCATAAAACAGGTTTGACTTATATTGCATAATTAATGGTTTTATTAAATTAAGAACCGTGTTAATTTACTTTCAAACCAAGAAAATGCAATTCTATTGTCAGTTGGTTTTTAACAATATAGAACCTAGTATATATGAACATACGTCCAAGTTGCCACATCGTTTGAGCACGACGAGACCAAATATACAAGAATAACACGATAATCAAGTACAAAACGGCAGGTAAAGCAAAAGGTGTACATGAAAGAATAATAAATATTAAGATCTAGATGAAAATAGATTGAGTTACGTCACCCAGCCATTGACTGCGTTTATCATACGGACCTTAACCAAGTAAGTTGCATCTACCAATGTGGTTGAGACCAACAGTCGAAGACTTCATAGACTGATGTCATGCTTTGGTATGGCCGCCCTAACCATTCTTCCATCCTACTTCTACCCCAGTTAACATCGCGCAGCGAGGTTGGCGGCGGTCGGCATATACAACACATACCCCAACCATCTCAGTCGATGAAGGTTTAAGACCTCTTCAACAGAATTGCCATGTTTTCCTCATACTTCATGTTTAACATCAATATTACTTAGTCAATCAGTGCGTGAAAAACGAGCGGTACTACGAAAATTTCTATGATCAAAGACCCAACCCCCGAACCTACGTATATCTTCCGTTTGCATGGCACATGTTTCGCATCCATACGATAGAACAGAGTGGACTGAAAAGCAGTACACGCAGCAACCCGTTAAAAGATGGATATCCTGCCTACACTATAAGTTACATAAGTCAGTAAAAGCTAACGGACTTCCTGAATCCATGTTCAGATATCGTCAGACACCGACCTGCCAGGGCGATGAGTGAAGTAGTCAACGAGCACAATTACTTCACTCCATATGACAAAATTTGGGTGAAAATGCAAACCAGTCCTAGAGTAACATTTTGCGTTTGTATAGAGAGAAATACATCCCTAATATGTCTGTATTATTACTCAAGGTGTTCAGATGACTTTGTATACTATCAATATCTTCGCTGAGTAGGATTATATTGTCTGCGTATTCTAAGTCGATGAGTGGGTGCCCTGGAAGGAAATTAATTCCTGGAGAGCTAGATGAAGAAAGTGAAACTTTTAAGGGAACATCTATGACGAAATTCAACGGAATGAGAGATAAGGGGCAACCCTGACGAACCCCACTTGAGGCTGACAGTCTTCATGACAGCTCCCCATAAGCCACAACTTGACCAGTCATACTCGAGTAGACAGCCTTTATGAGGTTTATATGATTTTAAGGCATGTCGTTTGGTGACTAACATTGCCGCAGAAATTCTCGATTAACGGAGTTGAAAGACGCTATTAAGTCAAGGGAAATCACTATTGCCGGACGTTGGTAAGCATGCCTATGTTCTAGAAGCTGACGCAGAGTGAATATTTAATCAATGAAAGTCTGAAAACAATCTGGTTTCCTTAAGCTTGTAGTCCCCTAGCGTCAGATAAACATCGGATGATTCCGGAGGTCAATAGTTTAGACATAATGTCAATCAAACTGGTCCCTCTGTGGTTATCACAAGGAGATTTCTGTTCCTTTTTGTAAACTGGAACGGTCAGCAACCGACACCAGTCTGATGGGATGACGTTCGGTTCTCAGACGTTGACTAATATATTGGTCAACCTACCTACTAGAAGTGGACTACCATCATTAAGGATATCCGAAGTCAACCTATCGGATCCTGTTGCCTTATCACACTTTAAATTACTTATAGTCATTTCAACCCCACTAAGAGTTGGGGGGAACATGTGCCAATTTTCCACTTAGGTAGTTTGGGAATAGTTGGTAGGCGGAGAGTAACTGGGGGAAGTCAAAAGTGCTCCATCCATCGGTCCAATCTTTTAGAATGAGAGTGGATTATAAATCTACCGTTTTCGGGAATAGTCTCACGAACAGCTGATTTGCTAGTACCGGTGTCCTTGATGTATCAGAACGATTGTCTAGTACTGCCTACTGCTGCGGCTTCCATCGCCTTCGCTTCGTCATTTTCAGAGACTGCTGAAATGAATTTTCGAGCCTCCATCAGTTCACTAGACGTTCCAGAGATCCAGTGGTCATTCATAACGTTTGAATTTAGGTTGGATGCAGATATCGCTACTGCACTTACAGTTGTTTTAAAATCGCTTAAAGTTTCTTCAGGATGAATCTGCTGTCAATAAACAACTAAGTTCTTGGCTAAAACATCTCCAAATGCATTCGTAACCCTTACAGTCCCCAAATGACATCCAAGAGGTTTTTCTGTTGTGACATTCTGTGCCCAATAAAACGCATGAATATACGTTCTCTCACTAGGGGATGGTCAGAATCCAAACACGTTTCCCAGAATAAGCAGCAGTCCTCAATGGAGCCTCTCTAACGATAAGTGATACCAATGTAGCCTATATGTGTTCATCGTTGTGTTGATGTTGGAGGTCTCCAGTTTTAACAGTGTTTCTTTTTATGCTTAATGTTTGTATTAGCTAAAAATAAGCAGTAGTCTGAACATAATTACATCAGACGGTCTCCATTATCCGTTTGTCGAGCTGGGATGATGAATGAACTAACTGAATTCGATTTTTCAATATAGGCATTGGATCCCCATGTTATGGATTACTATGGCTGAGTGCTTAGCTTTCTGAGGGAGGCTAGAGAACTTTATGTAGAACTCACCTTTTAATTCATCTGTGCAGCAGTCCTTGGGGTCATAAGCAGGAACAGCAAAAAGACATCGACATGTATTCCTGTTGTCCAGAGTTAATATTATATCATTTAGATAAACGACACATGAGCGACTATCTACGGGAATCCACTAGAGAAGTGCCTGTTCTGCCCGTAAACTTAGTGCTATGCATATACCAGAAATGTCACGAAAACTTGCAGTCGGGTCCCCGGATAAAAGAAGAATAAATCACGCTGTTTCTCCGTATCGATTAGGTGAAGCTAAGTGGATGACCACGCTGGAGTCCAGTATGCATATTTCGGAGACAGCATACATCAACCGCAATAGATTCTAGGGTTTTAGTTAACGAAGCTTGTTGACCGATTTGATATGAAGTTTGCACATTAAGAGCTCCAACATGAGGTTCAGAGCGCGGTTTCAGGAAACCTGAGATAGCATTTCGAGGACACGACTAACCTCACTTCTCCTCAGTCAATCTGTCTGGGATGACAGGACCTGAAGGAGAGATTGTTCCAGTCAGTAGAGCTCGACTAGTTTATCACAATATGCAAACCCGATCACTACGTCAAAATAGAAGCAACGGTCGGCACAATTATATTAATCGACTAACAATTAACGGACGTTAACAAACAATAACATGAATCGTAATCGAGTGAGTACCGAAGAATCCATAACGTCAGCAGACACATCATAAGAAGTACCAGTATCCCAAGGCAAATTCAACAAGAAAACCCCAGTAAATATTAGTTTCGAGAGAATGACAAATGTCAGATAATAAATTCGAACTGAAAAGAGTCCTGTTCACATTATTTACGAACGATTCTCAAAAGGTTTCTGCATTTATGAAATGAGGACACATATATACACAGTGTGTGAATCCTAGACTGTTTAGAACTACTAACCTGTCTTACTAATTGATTGAAAATTCCTAACAATTTGATTCGTCTCTAAATTGAATAGGCATATATGGCCTGAATTGAAACCAGCGGCGAACTGTGATAAATTTGTCCACAAAAATGTGGCTGACGTAGGTATTGAATCTTGTTGAGACAAATTCTCACATTTATTAATCATATTGCTTATGTAATATACATCAGAACTGACAGATGAATTTGGACGTAGATGCCAAAGGCGAGAAGTACCATCGGCAGAAGTTGAAAGTAACAAGCCATCATACTATATGTATATACACATATAAAGAGTGAAAAAATATTTAATGTTGACAGTTTATAGTTGGTTGGTTTCGTAATGTTAATTATAATACTATTCTTACAGATTATACAAATGTCATGGAGGTGTTGCAATATTTTATACCCATATGTACTTATGTGTATCAAAGATTAGATTATATGTTTAACTGCGATTAGACATGTGAACCTAAAACAGTATGTGATACCACACTTAATTTGAATAGTTCCAAGCTATGTCTTTTACTCTACTCTAAACAGTTTTAGAAGGAAACTTTTAATGACCAATTGAGTTACTGTTACAGGAATCGCTTTCCTGTATCAAAAGCAACCATCATAAAATGAATCACTCAAAAACTAAGCCTTTTAAATTTAAGTGCTTACTAATCTTAAGTGAAATTAAATAAATTTATGGAGAACTTCATTTACATGGAGTCACTTGTAAGTAGATAAATACTACAAATGTTGTTGTTTTCATTTGTTTCTTCGAATAATACTTTTATATGTTTAATCTGACACTAAAATACTAACGGTTTCAACATTACAATTGTTACCTACACATCATAGTAACAGATTGAAAATTTGGAAATTTAAGTAATTATCTGATGAATGACTGATAGGAATACAACAAGTTAATAATAGGTAAAGCATAAAATAACTTGTATGAAGTACCGCTGTCGCTTAACATTTACGATAACAGATGTAAACAAAAAATGAGATCAGTCTACTCATAATGACGCCACAGAGGCTTATACAAATCCAGGTCAACTTTGGCGTCGCTGTGAGTCTGGTCATAAAAGATCAGGTCTACAACGCTCCAGTAAAGGTAATTATGTTACGTAATTGTAGAACGTGGTTTCTCCGAGCTGTGAATGTCTGACGACGCTCCATGATTAGCCGAGAAACTGCTGACATTTAGTGGCAACGTTGGTAGAACGTTGGTTTAGTAATGTGTATTCAGGGGTAGTGATGAAAATTCAGTTAGTGTCATCGTCTTGAAACGCCAGCTTCGGTAGCTTGATTATATTTTACGAATGTTATGTCAGCAGCTTCCATTATTTACCGATGCATGGGCTGGTTGAAAAGGGCTGAGATGGCCAGTTTACGACAGAGCCGTACAATAGAAGGCAGTTTTTCTAGCCAAAATGTACATTCTACTATGTAATCTTCTTGCCATCGTGTTTAATTTTACCGTTTTGTTTATGATTGCTTTTTTTCTCTCAGTGCTTCATATTACATTTCTGATTGCGTAACATATACTCTTGGTGCCCACTTTTACCAAAATCTATGTTAAAATAAAATAAATAAATATGGAAAATACACTTACACGTGAGCATAAAGACCAAACTGCGTCAGTGTGTCCTTCAAAGGAAGGACCTATCATTGATATATCGAAAGTATCATAAGGATCTAACTGCAGACTAGATACATACCAACTACGTATGCAACCTGATAAATCACCTGAATATATCTGAACAGGTGAAATCAGTCCAGATTGACATAAATTGTCTATTTTAAATAAACTAGCAAGTATTGCGACTGATAAAACTGGAGAAGTATGCCCACGAAATGTATATACCTGTTATTGAAAGAAGAGAAATGAAGACACTAAAAAACATAGGATATAGTGTTATGACGTAAAGATCTTATTAAAATAGTGAATAACATTAAACGACAGATCTATGAAATAGCTCTTACTGATTTCGCACAATAATCAAACAATCAATGAATATTAACCCATATGGAGCATAGGCCGTCCCCCAGCATCCTCAGCCAACTCTTTCGAGGGCTCTCCTTGCCAGCTCTTCTCAAGTGCTCTTCATTCTCTCCGTATTTGCTTCAGGTCCTCGACCTAATGTGTTTTTTGGTCTTCCTCTTTTCCTTTGGCCTTCAGGATCCCAAGTTAGTGCTTGTCTTGTGACACAATTTGATGATTTCCTCAACGTGTGTACTGTCCACCTCTAACGTCTTTTCCTAATTTCTTCGTCGAATGAAGTTGATTTGTTCTTTGCCACAGAAGGTTGTTGTTGACGGTATCTAGTCAACGGATCTGAAGCATCTTGCGCGAACATCCGTTTGTAAATACTTGTATCTCTTGGATGATGCTTTTCGTAGTTCTCCCTACAGGTTCCAGCTCCACACAACAAAACTGTCTTCCCATTTATATTGAAAATTTTGACTTTGATGATGGCTGACAATTGGTTGGAGTTCTAGATGTTTTTCAGTTGTAGGAATGCTGCCCTTGACTTTCTAATCTGCGCCTTCACATCTGCATCAGACCTTCCTTGTTTATTGATGATGTTGCCCAAGTATGGTAAAGGTTTCTATATCTAGAATTTCTCCGTCAACTGTAATTGGGTTAGTGTTCGTTGTTTTGTATCGAACGATGTTGCTTTTCCTATTGTGTATGTTGAGGCCTACTGCTGCAGAGGTTGCTGCTACACTGTCCGTCTTCACCTTCATTTGTTGCTGTGTGTAGGGTAGAAGAACTAGGTCATCTGCAAAATCCGAGTCATCTAGTTGCATCCGTGTTGTTCACTGTATTCCGAGCTTGCCTTGAGATAGATGTTGCAGTTTTCATGATCCAGTCGACCACCAGGAGAAAGAGGAAGGGCGAGAGCAAACAGCCTTGTCTGACACCGGTCTTTACTTCGAATGAATCCGTGAGCTGATCTCCATGGACGATTTTAGTGTAATTAGTCATAAGAATTCCATATGATGTTGACTATCTTTTCGGGTACGCCATCATGTCGAAGAAGGTTCCATAATATTCTCTTATCCATGTAGTCGAATGCTTTTCGTAGTCGAGGAAATTGATGCAAAGTGGTGAATTCCATTCACAGTTGATTGATCGACAATGAACCGTATTGTCGCGATTTGGTCGGTACGAGATTGGTCCTTACGAAATCCGGCCTGTTGATCTCGAAGTTGGGTGCATTTCGCATAATACCGTATAAGTAATGATAAGAGAAAAGGAGAAGTATCCTTACAAAAGCATTTCTATAAATTAGAAACTAATATATATGGATTAGATGGCATCAAAATGCATACACAATGCGTTACTATTGACCACACAATATACTGAAGCTTGGAAATAAGGAATTATACCATGTGCTATTCAATTGACTACATTTGTTGACAAATGTATTCAGTGTTTAACATATTAGCGGGGGCAGCAATAAAATTTGTGCTCACAACCTATCAGTTATATAATTATACTTACTGGTTCAACATCAAACGTAGAAGATTTTTTCGTCTGGATAGTTTTATTCAGATTCCATAGTTTTAGAGTATGATCTTCACTGCATGTGACTAGAACTGATTCACTCGGATGAAAAACAATACCACGAATAGAGTCAAAATGACTACGTAATGTATATTTAGCTGTCCAAGTCGTAGGCCTTTGTACTAATGTTGTATTTGCTGTAGAATGATTAATTCTCTCCTTTGATTTACTAGTAATGCATTCAGTCATTCCATCTAAATTATCCATTGCTATAGCTACTGCATGGGCTTGATTAGAATCTAGTTCATTTGTCATAGCAGAAAGATTAGCTAAATCCTCTAATCTTAAAGTTGATTCATTTGTTGAACTCAGTTGTTTTGAGAGTATATTTTTAGTGGAATTGTGAAGAATTTCATTCTCAGTTGTATCTGGTTGTCGTTGATGATGATGTTTTCGACTAATCAACATGTCGAAATCTGGAAGCATTTTATCCAATTCATCTTCAACTGCATCATAATTTGTTAGTTGATCAATACGATCACATCGTTTTGCTTCTAAATCGTTGGACAGTGAAGTCGTTTTCGACTTTTTATCATCAATGTTTAGGCATTCTTTTAGTTTCATATCAGAAATAAGAGCAGATTGAGAATACGGACGGGAAGATGCGGCTAAGAAAACGCAGTAGTGAAAAAGAAAACAGAAACGTAAGCTTACTGCATTGCATATCGAAAGATAATATACAGCAATAATGATTAAATATAATTTTAGTGTAACTAAGTTACCAACGAGGAGTTATGCACCATACTTTAAATGAGGGATAGTAGTATCACCCAGCTAGAGCAGTAGGCTGGAAGTTCAAACTAGCAAGCTTAGTATACAACTACGAATCCGTTAATGATGATAAACCTTATCTACAGAAACATAAAAGCTTGCAGTTTACATTAAAAGTTAGTGATAAACAATCAATTAATAGTCACTTGATGCTGAAATCTAATGTTTAACCTATAGTTTCCTTACCTATTAGCATCCGCCTTTAGAAATGGCGCACAACTCTAAGAGCCATAAAATGCTCTTCTTTCTTACTAAGAGGTTCAAAATACACGCGTCCATTACCAAATGAAGTCAACTGTTATGATTTAATCATAGAAAACGATTTACAATTTCAACCAATTAAATTTGAATTCTCAGTAACTACATCAAATAACAATAAGTTAGTCATGATTGGTGAAATGTTTCCCAGAACATGAAGAAATAGTTTAATGGAGACTACTTGATATTTAATATTTCAATTCATTGCTTTAGCTAAATAATTTCCTGGATACTATGATCTTAATAATTATCATTTTGCGGAGTTTATTGTTTACCAGCTACAAGTACATTAACAACACTATTATATTACTTATACAAAACATGTGTTCTTTACTTTCTTAGTGAAAATTAATTTGATTCTCAGTCCCACTCAAATAAATATGAACTAAGTATTGTTCAATAAGCACTTACCTCAACAAACACTCAATGACAATAAAATTTCACCGCGGAATTTACAGAGATTATGAGTTACTTCAAGGAAATAAAGCATCGCATATTAAACGAAGTAAGTAAAAGATTACTAATAAAACTAAGATAACATCCGGAGAAAACTGAAATGCTCTTAATATATAGCATAGAGCATGGTTCTTCACATAAGTTTTCACGTCGTTGATATTTAGAACGGCATTGGTATATATGCATCCTCAGTAGGTGGTTTGCATTACCATCTGGTTATAAGTTTTAGTATATTTAGACAATCCATAGCAGAGGATTTGATTTCAATATAGAGATCAGAACTCGGGAGCAGAAAAATCTAGTTGACAATTTACGAATAGGATGAAATGTGCCTTCTCGACTGCACTTATAGTCAAACCAAATGTAAGATATTTAACGGACTAGAATATCTCAAAGAGCATTCCTATTGTTGCAAACCAAAGGCATTTAACACGTAATAAGTGAAAGGACTTTTATTGATGTCTGTAAAAGCTATGGTTAATATTCTAACAATTACATATGTATTACCGGATACATAGGAAAATTTTTAAAAAGGACCATTTATGCTGAAAATTAGTAATTGAGATTAATATGGTGACGCAATATTATAGGTTATTAACCATAAGACATTACTTACCATGTAAACGATCTGCCTTATACTGTTCCTTGAAACGTTGTAACAACTCTTGTTCATCTAAATTATCCCAATCCTTGTGTACAGATTCATTATGCTTTATAATATGGTGATTTGCATGATCTAGTAAAATAGCACGATAATAATACATTGTGGAAAATAACACAAATATGATAGGAGCGATATGGATGAAATATTTAAGTAGCTCAACCATATCCCAAAAAGTAAAGTTGTTAATGTGATGACTCCAGTCAGGGGTGGCTGGACCAAGACAGGAAGTCAGTGACTGGTGGTGTGTGGCCAATGGTTGGAGATTCTGTGTGGTGTGGCCCAGAATTAGTCAAAGTGGAGCACGAGTATCCAATTTGTCCTACCTTAGAATTGTGAGCTTAAAACTATTTTGTACCTTTCCATGAACTAATTGTTTTTCCTTGTACCATATTCTATGCGCCTACACTTTCCCCTCATTTATTCATGCACAATGTAGAATTCGATGCAAATGTACTTGGGTCCAAGTTGCTATGCTAACACGATAAGATCAAATTCAAAAGATTAGTAAAGCTGTATAGTTCAACAGGAAGTAATAAAACAAGCGAAAGTACAGAAGAATAAAGGAGCTTTGGATATTACAAAACACAAAGAGTGAATGCATTTAAGCCACTGTGACTCAATATGGGTAATGTTACACAGCTTCCCCAAACTCTGATCACGACTGTCACATTTTTATCCAACTACCATTGAAACAACTACCATTTCTACTAATTTGGTGTTCATTTTGCTGTGCTGCTGAGGTGTGGTGACTTGGACCGATTAGCATATGAGCCAGGTTTCACGTTAAACATATATACATACATACATAAAAGGAAGTATTTCATAGATCCAGCACAAGCTAGAACTAATAGTTACCAATATCCCTCCCAATGTTAAATCTTGGTTTGCTCACCTTGAGCACTTTTTTAAATACTGATAAGGTTAACAAGCTTTTTGTTTTGATTTTTGAAACTAGTACGTTACAATCTACTTAATATACTGAAAAAGATAAGGTTATTTCAAGGCAACCTGTCAATTACGAACGATTAGTTGCTGGATTTTTAGCAAATTCATCAGACCCATTCGACTGATAAGCCAAACAATCCTACATATCTAATTCACAATCCATACAGTGAATTTTGGATTACAATGAAACATAGATGCCTAATAGTAACTAACTATACTCAGTAGTAACAGTAATAACAGTGTGCTACTGGCTACGTATGTTGAATAACTTACAATTCAATTTTTTCTAAATTCCTAAACTGAAACTCTACATAATATCAACAATATCCCCGAGAAAAGCTATCTGTATAACTATTTTTAATACCACAGACATTTTTCTACAAAAAGTTAACGACAATTCTGGTGCTCTGATAAGTAAGATAAAAAACAAGAAGCAAATGGCAAGGTTGCATAACTTTAAAATTGGATTATATCTTCAAAAATGTTTATAAAAACATATTGATCTATGCAGAAAATGAATCGATAAAACTAGTAAAGTAGGCTGATTGGTTATGGATAGAAAGGAAGACATATAACGAGGAACTTAAGACAAATATAAAGGATGATTCGAATTCAAAAACAGCTGATTAGTTACTAAAAAAACAAGAAAATTGGACTGGGTCCTTTCATTCAATCACAGGAGGCAGTGATTACCAAATAACAGTGTCGCATCACAATAACTTCAATTGAAATGTATGCCTTCATACACAAGTAATAAAAATATCTATCAATAAACTTTACAAGTAGGGGAAGGCAGATTTACGACCTGTTCAAAAGGATTAAAATGACGCTTACATTCCTATCCTATTAAACTTTTGTAATAGCAGTTTTCTAAACTGATGTCATAAACCATTTCTTAAAGGTTTTAGCAACTAGCAAAAAATTAACATAGATTTTAATACAATAAGCTAAGCAGCATCAAAAAGATGTTTTTGTAGAATAAATTATTCTCCACAATCAGCTTGAAGATACTGTCGTAAAAAAAGCAGCAACTAAAGGGTCATGCACCAATATTTTTAGCTCATTTCAGTGGCATACAGCATTTATCTCTTATTGGTAAACAACAGGATTGTAAATCGTGAGAAAAGCTCGTAATTAGTAGCTTACTGGAATCAATTTATAAAGAACCAATAAAACTCTTTGTTTATTTTCTTTTATTAGGAGGGCCATGATATTAGGTATGGTTAACTTATTTTCTAACTAAAATCAAATACAAATAAAAGCACTAATGCAAGTAGCCAACAATGTTGACAAGGATATGTTTAAGTTAGATTGTGATTGGCAAGTGGAATTCAGGACGTGCGTTTCGTCCTATTTGAGACTCGTCGACTGGATGTACCTGCATCCCAATTTCGATGTTCACACTAGGATTCAGTTCATAACTAATCAACGAAAAAATACAAATCCATCATAAGTGACAAGAATATTTGACTTCTTTTAAAATCGAATAGTTGGGATGTTTTGAATATTGTGGCGAAACCACGAAGACAACGAAATAGGTGCCTAAGAAACGTCATTGACAATTGGGCTGAGCCATGTTAATAGGTGCAGACTACCTGGTTGGGGTCCGCGTGACGCTCGTAATAAATGGTTAGAGACTTTGGGTGATATGGCTAAAAGTCGTTGGCAATGGCGCAGGTGCATCCATTCCTTGTCTTCCTCCAAATCCTAAGTTTCTGAACTTATCATAATTTTCTCTTTACTGGATCATATTTTCTTAAATCTTCTCGGTCTCTATTCCCTTCCATGAAGACTAACTCTGTTACTACCTTCCCCACTCTGGGATTTGATTCGACAATTTAATCTCTATCTGCTAATTGAGGCATGGCAACTTGAACTGACGTACGCATGTACCAAGTTCTACGTTGCAACTGTCTGTCTGTCTGTCTGCTTAAGAAACGAAATATTATATACAAAGTGGAAATTTGTTAACACGAACGATCTGCCTAGGAGAATAGAAAATTGTGATTCGAAACAAATGGTACACATGTACTCAAGGAACCAGAAGGAATAATGTGTGGATTTATTCTTATCACCGGCTATCACGAGACGACATGATGTATGTGTATGATACAGTATTCGCGCTGATCCCGATTAGGTAGCCAGCATCAACTGACACGGCTCAGACCCCCAGTTATTGACCTCATGCATTGATACCATGCTTCGGTTAGGCTGCCACTCCCTCTCAACTTTCTCCCATCCTACTCCAACATCAGTCAATATTCTGCATCAAGGTAAGCGGTTGTTAGGCATACGTAGCACATCTTAGCCGCCTCAGTTGAAGATTTACAACCTTATCGACTAATTTACCAGGCGTATAACCTAATTATTAACTGCCCGGTGATCTCAGTGAACACTAGCGATGTTTCGAAGACAGATGATCAAATACCAACAACCTACTCATAATGGTCACGTTTCATATCCATACGGTTATGTTGGTCCACTCTATGTGAATTAGACCGTTAGATGAAAGGCCAGGCGAGTGATCTCTTAAGAAAACCATCCGCTTCAGCCTGAGCAATATTCCAGCCTTCATATAAATAGACAAACCCAATGTATCACCTGTCCCTGCTTCCAGAACTGCACCTTCAATAGACGCCATTGCCTACAGTAGAGTGGAATTCATTTATGATCCTGACGCAAATGTAACCTGGTTCTGAAGATGTGAAAATATCTCTAAATTTGATTTTGCTGCTCAGGACAATATTCGGAAAGTCTGTTTGTTACTGTGAAAGCTTCGCCCAGCGGAATTAGACAAATACTGTAACCTCACACTACCACAAAATCCAAAGGACAGGACATTCGACTAAACATGTAAGCCGTTTAGTCAACAATTTGGTGATAATTCTACATTGTTTAATGCTCGACACCGTTGCCTTACGTTAACCATAAATAAAACGGGTGATTTTTTAATTCACATTGATATTATGAATAGAGAATGTGAGTAACTCAAACTGAAATTAATGACTGAAGATCAATTTAAATCATTGATTCGCCTGGAGCCCCCACAGGGTTGCTGCCGGTCCCAAGCCCGGATAAAGGAGGGGGATTGTGGATGGGGTTAATAACCCCACCCCGTAAAACAACCACCATGCTAAAAAACAGCTTACGAGTAAAAACCTCTATAACCATTCTATCTCTGCCCTGGGAGTTAGAATGACTGATATGACGATTCATGGTGAAAGCCGAGTTCCTTCGGAAGCCATCAGGCCGATGCCCCCCTCTTCTGACGACCGTAGCAACAATTAATATACTCGACCGACCTCAAACAGCTGTCTCCTGGGCACTGCGGTCACACTCTCAGGTCATCACGGCCTCCCCTAATCCTCTTTCCCTTTCAGGTTCCTCAAGAATGACCCTTCCACGGTGTGGTCAACCGGGAAATGATAGCCGCCCTCATACCTCCAATAACACTCGAGTTCACCTTGTTCATGATCAAACACGTTCTCCCTCTCTGGTCTCTACTTGTAACACTTCTTTTACTACATTTTCTATGCGTGCCACTTGTACTGGTTACCCGAGTTCCCGAAATGTCATACCAGGTCTCCTGAAGCCACGCTCTAAACTTCATGTTGGAGCTTTTAATGTGCGTACGCTGTGTCAAATTGGTCAACAAGCTGCCTTAGCTAAAACATTAGAATCTCTTGCAATTGATGTATGCTGTGTTTCCGAAACACGCATACAGGATCCCAGCATAGTCATCCGTTTGACCTCACCTAGTCAATGCAACGGAACAGCACACTTCACTCTTCGTTTATCTGGAGACCCTACAGCAAGCTCACGTGACCCTGCTGGTGTAGGCATACCACTAAGCTTACGGGCAGAACAGGCATTTCTCGAGTGGATTCCCGTAGACAGTCGTCTATGTGCTGTCCGTCTAAATGGCACAGTACGAACTCGGGAAGATAGGGACACACGCCGATGCCTTTTTGTCGTCTCTGCTTATGCCCCCACTGACTGCAGAACAGATGAAGTGAAAGACGACTTCTATATGAAGTTCTCTAGCCTCCTTCAGAAAGCTAAGCACTCAGACATAGTAAGTATAGCAGGAGATTTGAATGCCGAATTAGGTAGACTAAATCAGGCTGAAAAGCACTTAGGTGGGTTACTCGGCATCCCAGCCCAGAGAACAGACAACGGAGATCGTCTGTTGCAGTTATGTTCAGACTACCGTTTATTCTTAGCTAGCACAAACTTTAAGCATAAGGTGAGACACTGTTTAACCTGGCGATCTCCAACATCTACGCAACGATGGACACAAATTGATCACATCGGCATCAGCTAACGCTGGAGAGGTTGTATAGAGGACTGCCGCTCTTTCTGGGGCACGTGTCTAAACTCTGACCACGCCCTAGTGAGAGCACGTATCTCTATGCGTTTTGCTGGTAGCAGAAAGGTTACATCAGGCAAACCCTTTAGATATCACTTTGAGACTGAGAATGCTAAGATTGCATTTAGGAATGGTTTGGCTAAGCATTTAGTCGCCCACGGAAAACAGGTTCATCCCGAAGTAGCTTGGAATGATTTTAAAGCAGGTGTAAACGCAGCAGCGCTATCTGCATCTAACCCCAATCCAATGGTTATGAAAGACCATTGGATCTCTAGAACTTCTAGGGAACTGATGGAGGCTCGAAAACTCGTTCCAGCAGGCTCGGAGTATGATGAAGAGCGACGACAACTGAAACGTAGACTGACAAAGAGCCTGCGTAAGGATCGTGAACAGTGGTGGGCAACAAAAGCAAAAGCAATAGAAGCATCGGCAGCGACAGGCAATAGTAGACAGCTGTTCCGACTTATTAAGGACACTGGTATCAAGAAATCGGCAGTTAGTGAAATTATCTCTGAAAAAGATGGGTCGATGATTTACTCTCAATCTCGAAGATTAGAGCGATGGGCAGAACACTTTCAGGAACAGTTCAACTGGCGCCCAGCCACTCTTAGCTTACCCACAATCCCCAAGCTACCCGAATGGAAAACTGACACAGGTCCTCCAACTCTCAGTGAAGTTGAGAACGCCATAAGTAAATTGAAACGAGGGAAAGCAGCAAGACCTGATATGTTGTCAACCGACATCTTTAAGGATAGTGATCTAGTTTTTGCCTGCAGGCTGACTGATATATTAGCCAAAGTCTGGGAAGTAAACACCATCCCATCTGACTGGCCTCGATCGCTGATCGTTCCAATCTACAAAAAGGGACAGAAATCCTCTTGTGATAACCACAAAGGAATCAGTTTGACTAATATAGTATCTAAAATATTAGCCACTATAATCATCCGATGTTTAACCAACACTAGGGAACAGACATATGTATCAACGTCCAACTATAATTGTATTTCTTAACTTGAAAGCAGCGTTCGACTCTGTAGACCGTGAAGTCTTGTGGCAATGTTTGTCATTAAAAGGCGTACCTCAAAAGTACATTAACCTTATAAAGGCCCTCTACTCGGTCACCACTGGTCGAGTCAGAGCATATGGCGAATTGTCACGAGAAATTTCATCCTCAAGTGGAGTCCGTCAGGGTTGCCCCTTATCCCCTTTTTTATTTAACTTCATCATAGATGTACTCTTAGAAGCCTCACTCACTTCTTTTAACTCCTCAGGAATTAATCTCCTTCCAGGAGGTTCTCTTGTCGACTTAGAATATGCAGATGATATAGTCATATTTGGTGAAGACACTCACAGCATTCAGGGTCTCTTGAACATCTTGAGTAACAATGCAGGCATATTTGGGATGCGCTTCTCCCCTCCCAAATGCAAAATGAGACTCCAGGACTGGCCTGCTTCTTCTCCTAACTTAGTTATAGGGAGTGAAGTAATTCAATGCGTTGACCGCTTCACTTATCTCGGAAGTCTCATCACCCCTGGTAAGTCGGTGTCTGATGAAATCTCAGCGCGGATTCAGAAAGGCCGACTAGCATTTGCCAATTTACGGCACTTGTGGCCCAGACGAGATATCCGTGTTTCAACGAAAGGCCGGGTGTACTGCGCAGCATTCCGCGCCATCTTAACATATGGCTGCGAAACATGGGCCATGGAAACTCAAGATATGTGTCGACTCCAAATATTTAACCATAGGAATCTTCGTAACATCGCTCGTATATCATGGAATAGCCAGATTAGTAATAGTGAGGTTAGACAAAAGGTTCTTGGGAAACACGGTAAATCAGTCGAAGAGGTCATTAACCTTCATCGATTGAGATGGCTGGGACATGTATTACGCATGCCCGACCACCGTCTACCTCGTCGCGCGATGTTAGCTAGGACTGAAGTAGGATGGAAGAAGGTTAGGGGCGGCCAAACCAAAACATGGCGTCAGTCCATGAAGACCTTGACTACTGGTCTAAGCCATGTAGGTAGATGTAGATTACCTGGTTGGGGTCCACGTGATGATAACAATAAATGGCTGGAGACACTAGGCGATATGGCTCAGAATCGGTCACAGTGGCGCAAGTGTATTCACTCTTTAACCTCATCTAGATCTTGAATTCTATTATTATTTTCTGGACATCTTTACTTTACTCTTCCCTCTTGTATTCTGTCTATACGTTACTTCAATAATCTCGTAGTGCTATTGTGGTATGGAAACTTGAACTTACAGGCGTTTGCGCCCGGTTCTACGTTGCTGCTGATGATGATGATGACCATCCAAATTTGCAAGCATTGGGATGAGACTGTTAAATAGTTTGGAGCAAGACCAAATACTGACACTGGACGATATTACAAATGAATATCAACGACTAGTAAATCTACAGAGGGATACCACACTCGTTCAAGCTGGCGGACACAGCGGTTCAGTACATACACTTTATCGGACATCATACCCAGTAGCTTCTACTAATCCACCACAGTCAAAAACGAAACGCAGTCTTCATTCCCGAGCAATTAAGATTCCTCCCTTTCCATGTTAACAATGCAGGTATAGTATTTCATCAAGTTTTGGCTATTTAAGCAGAACCGATGGCATTACTGTAAGGCAGTTGGGAATATAGACGGCTATTGTCGGAGCCGAAGATTTAACAATTCAAAATTCAAAGCTAAAGCTGGTAAACCAGCTAAATCATTGAGCTTATTTGGTAACTTACCAAATAAAGGGATGTGGAGAGAGAAAGCTAATTACTCAACTAATCAACGACTAGCCTGTACGCCTACAGATGGACAGGGTATCAGACGTAACGATCACGTCATAAAAAATTGGAGTTCGCTTTGGAAACCCAGAATGCAGAAAATCGAACAGATGATAAATGTTTGTGGAGATAAGCTACCATTAATAGGACGATTCAACTTGGGTAGTTCATACTATCATTATCAAAAAACTTAACGGATCTATACGAATCTGTGCTGAAGTCTCAACAGGCCTCAATGAGGCTTTAGAGGAGCATCACTATTCTCTCCCAGCATTTGATGATTTGTTTAGTATTCTTAATTGTGGTTGTTGCTTTGCAAACTTGACCTCACCGATGGATACTTGCAAGTTAGTTACTTTCAAGTGCCGAAACGTACTGACAATAAATACACACCATGGTCTGTTCCAGTGTAACCAAATGCCGTTTAGGATTAAAACTGCCTCGGTATTTTCCAACAGGTGGTGGGCACGATTCTCTCTGATATCTCGGGAGTAGCAGCATGGGTGGATGACATTTTGGTTGTTGGAAACTCGCCTACAGAACTTTGTAATCGAGATGAAGCAATTCTGAATCTCAGAAAATTGGTTCCGGCATCGCCATGGAAAATGCCATTTTTCTGTTGGAGTTAGTAAAATACTTTGGACTTATTTTTGATGAAAGTGGACACCAACCAGATCCCGAAAACACTAGTGCAATTTAACAAATGCCAGCACCTACATGTTTATTTTCACTTGGGTCCTTCTTAGAAATGATCGGTTACTACTCAGCTTTTATAATATCGTTACATCAGATACGACACTCACTAAATCACCTGCTTGGAAAGCGTATACTGTGAACAAGGAATGTGATTCAGCTTTTTGTAAATTGAGGACCGCAATGAGTTCTAACATGCTACTAACACACCACGATCCTAAATTACCAACCATGGTGATGGACGACGCTTCAAGTCATGGTATAGGCGCAGTTGCATCCCATGTATATCTTGACAGAAAAAAAGAAGCGATAATACATACTGTCCGTGCACTAACTCAAGCAAACAGAAGATACAGCCAAACACAAAAGGAAGTTTTAGCCTTGGTATTTGCTGTTCATCGTTTCTACAAACCTGTGTATAGCCGAAAATCTACGCTTTTAACGGACTATAAACCACTACACATTGTTTATGGATAAAAATCCAGGGTGCCGGTACACACAACAAGCCTCTTAGAGAGATGGGCATTAATCCAACTAGAATATAATTTTGAAATATAACGTCATCAAAAGGACGAATTCAAATAAGCTGATACATTATCTCGATTGAAAAGCCAACACCCAACGAAAACTGAAGGCTTAGTAATCGGTACGTTATCCACTAAGTATGATGCAGCAAACTACTTGTCCTGTGCTATTTAAGAGTTGCCAGTGACAGTGGAGGATGGTAAACAGGCATCTCTCAGTAACCCGATAATCCAGAAGGTCTAACAGTATATCACAAAAAAATGGCCGAAGAATCTAGGTGATGATGAGAGATTCTGTTTACCGACGTGGTCCTCTATGTTGTGTCAATAACTGCCTAATGTTTAGTGAGCGTGTGGTAATATCGAAATGTCTGCAAACCAAAGTCTTGCGTCGATTCCATATGGGACATCCCGGAGTACGAGGAATGAGATCCACATTACACAAAGTTTTGCCTATTGGCCACAAATGGACAAGCACATCGTTAGTTTTATCAAAAACTGTCATCATTGTCAAGAAGCTGCCAAACAGAGTAAACAGATAGATCCAATACCTTGGCCATAACCAGAAACATCAAAGACGCAATTACACAGACTAAATTAAATGTTAGATAATGACATACATTGTAGTGAGTAATCAAACGTTTGATGGATGAAATCACATGGTGGGTACCGATAAATCTTAGTGTCTGTAGTAAATACATATACCTCATGCGGTAAAGTGAATGGTAAGCAAAAGATGATATTGAACGCTTTTCTTATATTACCATAATGATCTACGCCTTAAGACAATCACAAGTCCCTGTAATCCATGATGTGATACAACAATTACAGTAAAAATCCATAGGTATAGTTACTGATAGTATGTGGACAAAAATAAATCTGTTAAGAATTTCCTTTAATGTCACTGGGAGTTGCTTGGACTTTAATATGGATTAACTCAAGTGTACCAATACCAGTTTATATTCTTAAATTTAGCAACTAGCCGTTATAAAAACCAACCTATTGAATGGATTTGATCCAAGTATGAACTTTGAGCAACGAGTTCCTCGAATTCCAAAAGAGCTTCAGCAGTCTCCTGGTCTGTGATGTATTGAGACTGAGTAGTTGAAATCGAATCACCTGCTTCCTAGTATTTTAGAAGAGGAAATGAAAAAGTCAATTTTTGTATAGAGTATTCACAAATAGTTTTTAAAATTTTTGACACCCTAACCACAAGCCTTCCCACGTTTTACTGAGCATGCCCCAAAAAGCCTAAGCATAAGAGGATAAAACATCTTACGCAGCTCAATTGTAAGACACCTAATAGACACGGGACATGTAGTGAACACGATGGAAAAATTAAAAGTAAGAAACGAATAAAGCACTTCTACAATTTTAAGGTTTACTGAGGCCATCCGAATTAGACGGATAAAACATGACCTATGTCTTCAAAAGGATTCGGTGACAAACCTTCAATTGCCGTGGTAAGTGGTAAAATTACTACTAATATTCTTATCCAATCCTTATTTATTTGTGGTCACTATTCACTTTTAAATTTTGTGCCTTAGCTCCATTTATCTCTACATGTTGTATAGTCACAACACATCCGATTTGTTCCAGACTTAACAGTATGTTAAACTTTAATCTGTATATTTTAGTATGTCATATTACGTAAACAGATTACTAATGCTTCAGCAATTTATCAATTATCTTTGACCTCTTATCTATTTAGAATAATAAACCCTTTCATAGCACTACTTTCACATATCAATAATTACCCTAATGAAAACTTAATTTACCTTTATTCCACTTTTATGTATCCTTTGATAAAAGAAGCGTGTCCAATTAGTTTATAATGATATCCGCAAATTATACTAATTATAATTAGTTGCTTGTATATAGCTGAAGAGAGCGCAACGAAATACAATGCATTCAATGTATTCTACAAATATAGTCTTTCTAGCTCTAAGTTTAGTACATGTAGAACTCATGATCATAGTTGTTTTCCTGATCCTCCCCCTGCCAACTAAAGTAAATTAGATGTTCTTAATCACATGGTGATACAAGCATACTTAACAGATAAACTGAATAGAGACTTAATGGTTGAGAGACTTTAATTGGAACTAAAAGGTTGTAGGCACAATTTAACCACAACTATTTTAGTCTGGGCACCTAGATAGTATCAGTAGGCCCCAAAGAAAAATTGTTGGTAAAAATTGGATACACTTGGCCACTCAGTTAAATATTTTAATGAATTTTTAAAAATTGTAAGTTTATATAGAAACGTACCATGAGCGATAAATCAAAACTGGAGCTATTAGATAAACTGAAGTCAAACGGATCATCCTGTGGCTGCTTATTGTGTTCTAAACCACAACGTTCTTTTACACTAAGTTCCAATGAATTTTTTGAAATCTTCGAGTCGGAATCATCTATATGAGTAACAAAATAATAAAGTAAAAAATTCTTGTGATGTCCAGGAGAGAATGCGAAATATCAGTAAAAGATTATCCTTTACAGAGAACAACTTTATGTTGAATAAATTTAGTGGGTAAAACACAAAACGAAATTCGCCATATGTAATACACTCCATACACTAAATGTTCAGGTAAAATACAAAAGGAAGCTGGAAGGTATTTAATTATCTGTGTATTCAATTAAGTACGAAATTTGGCACAAATAGGCACCAAAAATATACACACCATACAACCGAAAAAGTGACATTTTGAAGAAACGGAAGAACAGATGCAAATATAATTAAAGATAAAATTTAATGAGACAAGGAAATTACACAATAGAATACACAGATTAAAAAGAAATCAGGAAAGACCTCACCCCAATAAGAAAAGCAATCACATTTTCATTGAGGGTTTAATAGGAGATCGAAACAAGACTGCCACTGTAGTCTTTTCTGGGCCATACCTGAGGAACTCCGAGCCACTGAGTTGCACTATATTCAGTACCTCAAATACAAAGTCGGGATGGATTAACAGACTCCTGACCTATACAGCTTTCTTTCAATGCACGAGGCCATATCGTGAACTGATCATCTCTCTGACTTTTCCGACCATCCTGTGGGATGACATTCGTGAAATATAACCAGGCCACTAAAGTATGTATTTTAAAATAGTGACACTAGTTGAACTGTTATTAAACCTGAGTACACTGCCGAACCTCAGCATTACCAACATGACGCTGTAACCGGAAGCCAACAGCTTCTGACGACGACTGCAAAACACCGAAACGAAGAACATCCTAGCCTCAGAGACCAAATCTCACAAGAACAAAGCATTGAAAACCCGACGTTATACAGTCATAATCACATCGTAACGACTCCAGTGACAGACCAGATTAGCGCAACCCTTGCTTTCAATATGCGCAAACTGACCTAGTCAGAAACACCCTGGCCGGCACTCAAACGAGTATCCAGACAAATGAACTGTTTGACTTTCTAGCGGTTCATCACAAAGGCTGATCAGATAAGTAACATCACATTTGACTGTGTCTCGATTCGATCCAATTTCAGTGCACACGACTGAAAATAACTGCTACAGCACACCTCTTTGATTACACAATGAATTGATTATGGAATAATACCCTGTGTAAAACTAATGAAAATTACAAAGCATCAGAGAAGTATCTGTACCCTGGATGCATATGCAATGTCCTATCACCGAAGTTTAAACATAACTTTCACGTCTTGTTGTAACACTAAGTAACGTAATGAAGTACACAGGGTCTTTTGTGTTTCACATAGTATTATCTCCAGATGTTCGGAAGAACAAAGAGAAATAGAAATGTGAGAGGAATATAGTTTTAAAGTTCTAGTTGTTTCAATGATACTTAGGTTTATAGTTCATTAGTCTTTGTTGACATGCAACAACCCTAAGCAAATGGTCACCTGTTACCTTGTAATTACAATTTTTAAGCATATTCAGATTGTGCCTACAAGTGGTATCCATAATATAGGGTTTGCCAGGTTTAAGGAATACCAAATGAGTATAACTGCACAATAGCAAATGACAATGTTAGCTAGTAACCAATACTTATCGATTAAAACACTATAGCACTATCCACTAAGCTACTGAGTCCAGACCTTACTAATCTGGAGAGTATAAACTAGACAAACATGGATTAATAGTTAGCTTTCAATAATCATACAAAGAATGACTCGGGGCATTAAACGGCTGCTAGACATGGCTTAGAACTGATATCAACGAAGACTATAATGTGCCTGTATACTAGAACGGGAACAAAAGTGATGGGAAGTTAGCAGTTAATTATTTAATGCCAAG
Organism: Schistosoma mekongi; assembly: GCA_034768735.1. NCBI lineage: Eukaryota > Metazoa > Platyhelminthes > Trematoda > Strigeidida > Schistosomatidae > Schistosoma > Schistosoma mekongi. Next base: position 65,410,063 of record CM068306.1, on the reverse strand, counting down.
GTAAATCATTATCCCACCATATATATATATATATATATATATATATATATAAAGGTTGAAAACGTACCATTTTTAGAAGAATCCTGTGTGGCCGTAGTTTCTGTATTAAGATTATCGTTGACTAGAAGACTGACTTCAGAAGCATCATGCAAATCAGAGTTACCAAGTGGAAACGAAATACTAGGTGACGTTGAATCAATTAAGTACCTATATATGTGAGAAAAATTAAGGATTACTTGCTACGGAGAACATGGTCATTCTGCCATTCACTATCGAAACATGTTTTGGAGTAATCCGTACCAGAATCAGACCTTGAAAAGTGCACGCTGATCATATTTTCTTCATAATCTTTAGAGAGCCTATCTTGAGCTTTATTACTTCTTTCTCGTATTAAAGCATATTCCAGCATTTTAATTCGACGAATTAGGTCATTTCGAAGACATTCAAACCCTCTGAACTTACCCTGCAAGAATGCTATTCTTGCCTAGAGACATCTATAACCGGAAGAACAATATTACCTGAAGTTCAGCTCTTTCAACATCCCATTGTGTGCGTTCTGATTTCATTCTGGACCATTCCAATTGCAAGAAATCAAGAATCCCAGATATAGTGTAAAATTCAGTTTTAGTTTGAATTGATGATATCGTTTCAGTAGTTCCTTCTGCATCTCTCTGGAAGTCTACAGATGTAATCGGACTACTAAAACACTCAGTATCCATCAGTTGCTTTACATTAGATTTGTGCGCCAGCCCAACTCCCAATGTCCAAAGAAACGTTATAAGCAAGTAGATTGCTCATAGCTTGTATTTCGGTGCCAAGTGACGATTTTAGTTTAATTAGTTGCCTCCCGCAGAGTTTTTCTTGGAGACAATAGTGTAAGTGGTCTTCTTCCGTATTTACTGTTTTTACTGGATTATCGTTTATCTTCGACTGGTCACCGTGGCTGGGTGCATATCACAGATTTCTGCTTTCAACTGTAATAACCAATCAAGGTCATCATATTTACGGCAGGTTATCATTACGTCAACTGAAAAGCTTATATAATCCTTTTGAGGATTTTTAAGTGCTTTATTAATCCGAGTTCGTACATATTGCTAATTTGTTAGGAGGTTTGTGTGCTTACTTTGTAAATAGGCTGTTTAATGAGTTTAATATTGTAATTTTGCACGTTTAGTGATTAACGTTTAGCAATCGCAAAATCTAATCTCCAAATTTAAAAATTAGCCCAGTTTGTTTTCGCTCGAAATCCCGGACTAAATCATTTGGAAAGCCAGTGCTGTTGACGTGTGGGTTTTCAAGATGTGAAAATAAAAAAATACATAGGTCCTCGACATTGATGCTTACCATGTTTGTTTTAGCGGACACTACTAGTTGAAGGCGCTTGGTCACGCATCATCACCAGATCACGTCACGCCGCATCGTGGAAAGCATTTCTCTCTCTAGTTTGCCAGCCTAGACGTTGCTATTTCATTGCCGTTCTATTCACAATCAAATATAACTTCCTTTCCATCCTTTATTGCCTTCTGATTTATCCTCATTTTTAAGAGTGGGTTCAATCGCTAGAAGTTGCCCTGGTAATACCGCAAACGTAACTTGGTCATATATCGGGTGCACTTCAATCCTTTCGACTCTTCGTCGCATTAACGCATTAACTTCATTATCTGTCACATTATGAAACTGTCTTAACTCATTAAGCCGTCATAAAACCTTTGTTTGTCTGTCTATATATCCAGTTCTTCTAATCCCTCTTTGGTTGAAAGAAGAAAATCTAATGCCACAACAGTTACCCACCGAAAACTTGCTATTATTGGAAACATATTTGAAGTAGCCCTTCATCTGTATTACCTGAATGGACGAATCTTTGACAACATTTATTATTGCTTAGAGATATTTTAAACTTCTGTGTGTTGGTGTACTTTTGAAAACATTAAGTTAACTCACACACTTTTTCCGGTGGAGCTTGAGTTTAGTTGTTGCATTTGTAATGACGTGTAACTAAGATCACTCATCATAAATTATTATCTCGCAAATGTCAACAGGTTGGTAGCAGTAAAGTTCACGTTGAAAAATTCGGCTGCATTGCTTCTCATTGCATCTCTGCAGTCTCCTTATCTTTTCAAATGACAAGTGTAATCTGCCTGTCTTCTTGAATAGCATTCATTGATTATATAGGTATGATTGAATTCAACTACCTACTCACTTATGTTGAGGGATAATTTAATGTGTCATCTAATTTTCCTGTGTGCTTATTTCGAATGCCATTATTAATAGTCTTTGCTAATAAATTATATTCGTTAAAGTCACCTTTTAACTCAGAATACTACCAATGAGTAGCATATCACTCGGATGAACTATTGTGCAACGCATAAAACACTCGCCTTCTCCGGAATTTATCTGGTTAATACTATCCGGCTCACATAATCCATCTTTAAATATGCAGGAGTTACTGTTGAAGGTCCTTTAACGAATTTGACCTCATCCAAGCCGATTTTATGGGCAATCGCAAAGTTTCTGAGTGTCGACCATTGAAACAAATTCATTGGTGTTGAGTTGTCCGTATTGCCTCGATAATATTATTTAATGATCCCGTTTAGTATTCTACGGTTCGACAATGACGACAACTTGGTCCCAAATCAGAACAAGAGTAGAGCAAGTAGCAAAATGTATTAAGAGGATAACGGCGGATGGCGAAAGCTACACTAGAGTTTATGTAAACATAAATACAAGAATATTTCAGAAACCTCACAGATGTTTGTTAGCTTTGATTGGTCAATAATGGGCCAATCACAACACAGCTTCGCGAGCATGTGCTGAACATACTTTAATCAGGATCTTTTCGTGCTAACAATTTGCGAGCTAGCGGAGTACTTAATCCACGCTAGCAAATACCTTGATTATCATGAGTTGGGTTGCCATTGACAGGCTGTCATTTTCTTGAGATTCATAGGAAGCGATGCGTCACACTAGTGTGCGCTTGCTAAAATGCGTGTACTAAAAGAACCGCTACATTAAAATTATGTATTTGAATGGAAAAGCACTCATATGGTATATCAGTGTTATAAATCCGAAAAGGTACATAACTTACAGAAACCCACTGAAATACACTTACGTTATTCAAAGAGAAGGGAACAGTAGGAGAATTTAGGAGGCTGCAGAATTGTCTAGACATCTTTAACCCCCGTTCTTGAATCTGAGTAACGAGGTTCGTCCTGCAGTTCACAATGACAACACTATCAGGTTTATGTATAGTTATCACAGGTTTCCTTAGTCACACACTTGAATGTTACGCCACATCGTGAAACCTCCAGAGAAAGTTTGCCTTAAAAACAAACTTTCTCAGCGTAGCTCAGGGTAGCTTGCCCAGCTAGTGCAAATCACAATGCACTGAATACCTTACTTTCCTCATGGAAGATTCAAATGGGCCAGCTGAAGGAGCAACTAAAGTTCCGTGTCGTAGTATGCTTATCATAGTGCACATTTAACTATGTACACTATAGACGAGGTTTTCCTGTCCATAGCACCGTTTGCATCCTAATAAAAAATTGTAAAAAATACACTTAACCCTTCCTCCATATCTTATGAACAATGCAGGATGAGACAGAAATACAAACGGACAAGGATGACTAATGAAAATGTAAGCATGGTTTTCGTGATAAACTTTTCTGTAAGATTACTGGTCCTGAATACAGCGAAAATTTATAGACCATATGGTCTTCTACATGAATGCATCACTTAACGTATGACATACTCGTTGAAAGTAACAACTAGTATATTATATATACTATTATAGGGCCTCATTACCGCTGGTCATATGCTCCATGCACTTACTTGACAATTCCAACCCCAAACTCGTTAACTTTATTACTATCCTAAGTATATCATAGCATCGGCCCTAAAGGAAAAACATAAATTATACTAATGGGTTGATTCTGAATCAGTGAGCGGTCTTTATGGTTATTAACAGTTATCTAAATGACTCATCACTTCATATCCGGAAGACTCATTTAAAAAGGAAATATGCGTGGTAATTAGAAAACCTAATGCATAACTTCTATCACAGCCTAAAGTTCTATTATGCCCTACGGTAAACCTAACGTCTGGGCGTGCAAAAGCATTGCAGATTACAACGGAAACCGTTATATTCACAAACGCACTACATTTTGTACATCTTGACCTACACGTAGAATTGTTTGGAACTCAACAGTTAAGTGATCAGTTTACCGAAAACCCAGGTTTTATTTTTCACCATAAAAGCAAATGGCGAATACCTCACAGATCGTAGATGATTGAGTGCAACTGAGGCTTGGCCACAGTTATCTGGAACTTTCGGATGGCTTATTTGCAACAAATTCCGCTAAACAGTGAGCCTCACAAGCACATTTGAACTATTTTTGGTGAACGTGTCCTTATTTCAATATGGAAATACACGCCATGGGTGACAGCTTCCGGCTGAACATTTATGCATTCATGCAGCAAACTTCTAATCTTACGTGGTACTTGTGGGAAAATTTCCTTCAACTAGTATTGGATATGGACATCATCATCATTCGGACACTTCATCATTACAAAATTACAGAATCCCAAAACTATTATTATCTTAATAGGGCATTTATGTTACTACGGTTGTCAATCGGATTGTTGTAACTTCTGTTTCCATCAGTTCGGCTGTGCTTTTATCGAACTAACCTTTGACATAGTGCTGACAGAGGATAAAAATCAGCCGTATCGAACTTCATACCTAAACGTGCTGCGATTCTCATGACGACATAAACCACTTTCGTTGAAATGTCTTGGGTTTGTTACTACCAGATGCAATACTCCTGCACATTTTTATAAAGTTAATATAAACATTTGTCTTCTTTCATGCTGCAGGCAGGATTTAACTACGAGATGGATGCTTGGATCACTTGGACATCATCATCATTCGGACACTTCATCATTACAAAATTACAGAATCCCAAAACTATTATTATCTTAATAGGGCATTTATGTTACTACGGTTGTCAATCGGATTGTTGTAACTTCTGTTTCCATCAGTTCGGCTGTGCTTTTATCGAACTAACCTTTGACATAGTGCTGACAGAGGATAAAAATCAGCCGTATCGAACTTCATACCTAAACGTGCTGCGATTCTCATGACGACATAAACCACTTTCGTTGAAATGTCTTGGGTTTGTTACTACCAGATGCAATACTCCTGCACATTTTTATAAAGTTAATATAAACATTTGTCTTCTTTCATGCTGCAGGCAGGATTTAACTACGAGATGGATGCTTGGATCACTTGGACATCATCATCATTCGGACACTTCATCATTACAAAATTACAGAATCCCAAAACTATTATTATCTTAATAGGGCATTTATGTTACTACGGTTGTCAATCGGATTGTTGTAACTTCTGTTTCCATCAGTTCGGCTGTGCTTTTATCGAACTAACCTTTGACATAGTGCTGACAGAGGATAAAAATCAGCCGTATCGAACTTCATACCTAAACGTGCTGCGATTCTCATGACGACATAAACCACTTTCGTTGAAATGTCTTGGGTTTGTTACTACCAGATGCAATACTCCTGCACATTTTTATAAAGTTAATATAAACATTTGTCTTCTTTCATGCTGCAGGCAGGATTTAACTACGAGATGGATGCTTGGATCACTTGGACATCATCATCATTCGGACACTTCATCATTACAAAATACAGAATCCCAAAACTATTATTATCTTAATAGGGCATTTATGTTACTACGTTGTCAATCGGATTGTTGTAACTTCTGTTTCCATCAGTTCGGCTGTGCTTTTATCGAACTAACCTTTGACATAGTGCTGACAGAGGATAAAATCGCAAACTGGGAATTCCACAGTTGGTTTGTATCAGTAATATTTTTATCCTCAGAACACACAATTTTCTGTAGATATTAATGGTTTAATGCATATATAATTATTTTTGCTGCAACTTACGATAAGCTTGCCTTCACTGCAATTATATCTAGAAAAGCGAGCTTCCTTGTAAAGGAAATAAAGGTATTTAAACGAATGTCACAATCGAATTTTAAACCCTCTAATTGACGTTTTTGACACGTATTCAGCAAAATATGATGATTATACAGGTAAGAATAAATTTACCGTCATTTCATTCTCCACTTACTAGACATGAACTGTTACACTTTAAGGATGACATTCTACCCACGCCTTCCCGAAAATTGATGCCTCTGGGTGAGAAACGGTGACGTATTGCTTAAATGTTGCCACGTAGGAGTTCAACAAGACAAAATATGTGCCAAACCTTCCTAACATTTCTATAATCTTCCTTTGACTTGCCAAAATCTTCTCGAGGTCAGATGCTTTGGGCTTAGAACAAAACTTCAGGAAGGTTGTGACACGTGTAAGGAGTCCATACAGATTATGATGAAGTGAGGTGAATATTCAATATTCCTCAATACAGCTAAATAAATAAAGGTGCACAAGATATTCCCTAAAGTGGTAGAAATTGATCCTGCTCACATTTCTGGCAAGACAGAATGGACTCAACAGTTTGATCAGCATAATTTGTCTAGTCATATGTTGCTTTATTTACTTCCTGCTAATCATTGTAGTTTAGGATGTCTGGTAATATTCGTGCAATTCATTTCTAGGATAAGAGGTAATCTGGTCTGAATGTTCGGAAAACCCAAGCTGATTACGACTGATATAATCCCGGTACGTTTATTAGATTCAAGGATACATTATTGTTTACTTTTTCCATTATGTTAGTATTGATTCAGGACGACCAACTTCATCTTATGTCACCGAATATCAGTTCCATTAGTCAGTTAATTTGAGAGTATATGTAGTTCAGTTATAAAGTTTCGTATTTGTCAGTTTATTACTAGAGACAACCTTCGCAATAATATAGGCATGCAATGTCCTAATGGGCTTCACAGCCTCTTGTAACTACTTATTGTGTCAAGATGCTATATTTAATAATTTTCCATGGCGTTGGCACTTACTGTTTATAATTTATGGAGGCATGCAATGTCCTAATGGGCTTCACAGCCTCTTGTAACTACTTATTGTGTCAAGATGCTATATTTAATAATTTTCCATGGCGTTGGCACTTACTGTTTATAATTTATGGAGGCATGCAATGTCCTAATGGGCTTCACAGCCTCTTGTAACTACTTATTGTGTCAAGATGCTATATTTAATAATTTTCCATGGCGTTGGCACTTACTGTTTATAATTTATGGAGGCATGCAATGTCCTAATGGGCTTCACAGCCTCTTGTAACTACTTATTGTGTCAAGATGCTATATTTAATAATTTTCCATGGCGTTGGCACTTACTGTTTATAATTTATGGAGGCATGCAATGTCCTAATGGGCTTCACAGCCTCTTGTAACTACTTATTGTGTCAAGATGCTATATTTAATAATTTTCCATGGCGTTGGCACTTACTGTTTATAATTTATGGAGGCATGCAATGTCCTAATGGGCTTCACAGCCTCTTGTAACTACTTATTGTGTCAAGATGCTATATTTAATAATTTTCCATGGCGTTGGCACTTACTGTTTATAATTTATGGAGGCATGCAATGTCCTAATGGGCTTCACAGCCTCTTGTAACTACTTATTGTGTCAAGATGCTATATTTAATAATTTTCCATGGCGTTGGCACTTACTGTTTATAATTTATGGAGGCATGCAATGTCCTAATGGGCTTCACAGCCTCTTGTAACTACTTATTGTGTCAAGATGCTATATTTAATAATTTTCCATGGCGTTGGCACTTACTGTTTATAATTTATGGAGGCATGCAATGTCCTAATGGGCTTCACAGCCTCTTGTAACTACTTATTGTGTCAAGATGCTATATTTAATAATTTTCCATGGCGTTGGCACTTACTGTTTATAATTTATGGAGGCATGCAATGTCCTAATGGGCTTCACAGCCTCTTGTAACTACTTATTGTGTCAAGATGCTATATTTAATAATTTTCCATGGCGTTGGCACTTACTGTTTATAATACGTTATTATATAGAAATTAGCAGCAGCATGTTTATTTCTGTTTGCATTATTGCGGACAGACACAACTGACAACAATAAACAATCATCTATATGTTCGTATTCCACAGTACTTCACCTTGTGAAGTAGTTAAGCTAGTGCATTTTTGCAACTCTATTTTAGGACACTAACTTATTTGATTACTTCAGTAACATCGCCTAGTTATTTATGTATTATGTATATTGCCTCATGAAGCTACTGATATTATTTTTGCACTCAGTTACCGTAAGTCTATCTAACATGTTTGAATATACAAATGCTATTTATACACTCCACATTTCTTACTTCTGTGTTTCCTCAGCACTGGGTTATGGTTGCATTTATATGGTTTCTATGTCGATTAGTAAAATAATTTAAATGGGTTTTTGCATAAGTAGTTTTGACACTGAGTTTTGCTTATCACAGCTGACATTCTAGGTATTACGAATTAAATAGCGATAATATTTTCGTGAAATAATTAACTAATATAAAGTAACATGATTATACTATAATCATCGTCAGGTGCGAAGCCGTTTAAAGTTTTTTCATTTGATAATTTTTTTACGACAGTCGATATAGAATGCGAGGAAAAGTAGTGCAATGGGCTTGATTATTGTTAATTATATCAGTAGAATGCAGTTAACCTATAAGCATGTAGCAACAATCAATTATTAATTTACTAGTCACTTACATTCAAGCTGATTTAGCATCATTAACAACAACAAAACGGATACAACAATCTGCACCCTAAGAACAAGACATTCAAAAGAAATTCCGAAACAAAATGGCTGGCCAGAAAAACACTGTTATAACCAATAGAAAATAATGTCTGGAAATTTCGGTCGTAACTGATCAGTGAAACGCAAGTCACAAATCACAAAATAAACATTCAACTACTCATTAGTAGTGTGACATTTACAACTGAATCCCACACCGCTCCCCCCCCCCGAGATTGGAAAATCCCTGGGTGTTCCTAGCTGTTCAGAGTTCTGGGATTCTTCAACTTCACCATCCAACGCTTATAGTTGTCGTACGTATCTCCTCACTATCCTGTTAGCTGTTATTAATGTCACCTTCCGAATTAGACAGTCAGTCCCCTCCTCTGTGGCTGTAACAACCGACTTTGGCCATTGCTCGCTCAAATATGCATGTTTTATCATTAATACCAAGTTTCCAACCTTCAAGTTAGGCTTAGAATCGTGCCATCATTGCGTTAACTGGGGCGTTGGGATGCATAGTTTCAACCACTTTTTCCAGAAAAGATCAACAAAATACAGGGTTTGTCGCCATTTTCTGTTGTATCTTGTTGTATAATCCCACTCATCGATGCATGCTCGTACGCTTCCTCTAGGTAATAGTAACATACCAGGTGTAAACGCTTGTATTTCGGTGACGTCTTCCATCGTTCTTACTATAGGACGGTCGTTCAAAATCCCCTCTATCTCCACTAGCGTCGTGTGTAGTATCTCATCGGTGGTCAGTTGTTCGTCGAAAATAACTAATAATATTCTTTTAATGGTTTTGATGACCCGTTCCCATATTCCTCTTCGATGGTAAGCCTTTGGAGTGTTAATTATCCAATCACATTGACATTTATTCTAAACGAAAATAGACACTGGACTTTCCCTTTTTAACAATAAATAAAGTGATTGTACCGCTGATAGTTATCAGATTAAAGTGCTCCAACTAATCTAATTGCTTATTTTAAAACTTCAATTGTAGATTTATATTGTCAAAACCAAGAGCTATAGGATCAATCAATATACCTAATTTATAAATCATACTGGAAAATATAAGAAATTAAAGTTTTGTTATTGAGCTATGTTAGTTGATTATTTCACGAAAATATTATCGCTATTTAATTCGTAATACCTAGAATGTCAGCTGTGATAGGCACAACTCAGTGTCAAAACTACTTATGCAAAAACCCATTTAAATTATTTTACTAATCGACATAGAAACCATATAAATGCAACCATAACCCAGTGCTGAGGAAACACAGAAGTAAGAAATGTGGAGTGTATAAATAGCATTTGTATATTCAAACATGTTAGATAGACTTACGGTAACTGAGTGCAAAAATAATATCAGTAGCTTCATGAGGCAATATACATAATACATAAATAACTAGGCGATGTTACTGAAGTAATCAAATAAGTTAGTGTCCTAAAATAGAGTTGCAAAAATGCACTAGCTTAACTACTTCACAAGGTGAAGTACTGTGGAATACGAACATATAGATGATTGTTTATTGTTGTCAGTTGTGTCTGTCCGCAATAATGCAAACAGAAATAAACATGCTGCTGCTAATTTCTATATAATAACGTATTATAAACAGTAAGTGCCAACGCCATGGAAAATTATTAAATATAGCATCTTGACACAATAAGTAGTTACAAGAGGCTGTGAAGCCCATTAGGACATTGCATGCCTCCATAAATTATAAACAGTTATATTATTGCGAAGGTTGTCTCTAGTAATAAACTGACAAATACGAAACTTTATAACTGAACTACATATACTCTCAAATTAACTGACTAATGGAACTGATATTCGGTGACATAAGATGAAGTTGGTCGTCCTGAATCAATACTAACATAATGGAAAAAGTAAACAATAATGTATCCTTGAATCTAATAAACGTACCGGGATTATATCAGTCGTAATCAGCTTGGGTTTTCCGAACATTCAGACCAGATTACCTCTTATCCTAGAAATGAATTGCACGAATATTACCAGACATCCTAAACTACAATGATTAGCAGGAAGTAAATAAAGCAACATATGACTAGACAAATTATGCTGATCAAACTGTTGAGTCCATTCTGTCTTGCCAGAAATGTGAGCAGGATCAATTTCTACCACTTTAGGGAATATCTTGTGCACCTTTATTTATTTAGCTGTATTGAGGAATATTGAATATTCACCTCACTTCATCATAATCTGTATGGACTCCTTACACGTGTCACAACCTTCCTGAAGTTTTGTTCTAAGCCCAAAGCATCTGACCTCGAGAAGATTTTGGCAAGTCAAAGGAAGATTATAGAAATGTTAGGAAGGTTTGGCACATATTTTGTCTTGTTGAACTCCTACGTGGCAACATTTAAGCAATACGTCACCGTTTCTCACCCAGAGGCATCAATTTTCGGGAAGGCGTGGGTAGAATGTCATCCTTAAAGTGTAACAGTTCATGTCTAGTAAGTGGAGAATGAAATGACGGTAAATTTATTCTTACCTGTATAATCATCATATTTTGCTGAATACGTGTCAAAAACGTCAATTAGAGGGTTTAAAATTCGATTGTGACATTCGTTTAAATACCTTTATTTCCTTTACAAGGAAGCTCGCTTTTCTAGATATAATTGCAGTGAAGGCAAGCTTATCGTAAGTTGCAGCAAAAATAATTATATATGCATTAAACCATTAATATCTACAGAAAATTGTGTGTTCATGAGGATAAAAATATTTACTGATACAAACCAACTGTGGAATTCCCAGTTTGCGATTTTATCCTCTGTCAGCACTATGTCAAAGGTTAGTTCGATAAAAGCACAGCCGAACTGATGGAAACAGAAGTTACAACAATCCGATTGACAACCGTAGTAACATAAATGCCCTATTAAGATAATAATAGTTTTGGGATTCTGTAATTTTGTAATGATGAAGTGTCCGAATGATGATGATGTCCAAGTGATCCAAGCATCCATCTCGTAGTTAAATCCTGCCTGCAGCATGAAAGAAGACAAATGTTTATATTAACTTTATAAAAATGTGCAGGAGTATTGCATCTGGTAGTAACAAACCCAAGACATTTCAACGAAAGTGGTTTATGTCGTCATGAGAATCGCAGCACGTTTAGGTATGAAGTTCGATACGGCTGATTTTATCCAATACTAGTTGAAGGAAATTTTCCCACAAGTACCACGTAAGATTAGAAGTTTGCTGCATGAATGCATAAATGTTCAGCCGGAAGCTGTCACCCATGGCGTGTATTTCCATATTGAAATAAGGACACGTTCACCAAAAATAGTTCAAATGTGCTTGTGAGGCTCACTGTTTAGCGGAATTTTGTTGCAAATAAGCCATCCGAAAGTTCCAGATAACTGTGGCCAAGCCTCAGTTGCACTCAATCATCTACGATCTGTGAGGTATTCGCCATTTGCTTTTATGGTGAAAATAAAAACCCTGGGTTTCGGTAAACTGATCACTTAACTGTTGAGTTCCAAACAATTCTACGTGTAGGTCAAGATGTACAAAATGTAGTGCGTTTGTGAATATAACGGTTTCCGTTGTAATCTGCAATGCTTTTGCACGCCCAGACGTTAGGTTTACCGTAGGGCATAATAGAACTTTAGGCTGTGATAGAAGTTATGCATTAGGTTTTCTAATTACCACGCATATTTCCTTTTTAAATGAGTCTTCCGGATTATGAAGTGATGAGTCATTTAGATAACTGTTAATAACCATAAAGACCGCTCACTGATTCAGAATCAACCCATTAGTATAATTTATGTTTTTCCTTTAGGGCCGATGCTATGATATACTTAGGGATAGTAATAAAGTTAACGAGTTTGGGGTTGGAATTGTCAAGTAAGTGCATGGAGCATATGACCAGCGGTAATGAGGCCCTATAATAGTATATATAATATACTAGTTGTTACTTTCAACGAGTATGTCATACGTTAAGTGATGCATTCATGTAGAAGACCATATGGTCTATAAATTTTCGCTGTATTCAGGACCAGTAATCTTACAGAAAAGTTTATCACGAAAACCATGCTTACATTTTCATTAGTCATCCTTGTCCGTTTGTATTTCTGTCTCATCCTGCATTGTTCATAAGATATGGAGGAAGGGTTAAGTGTATTTTTTACAATTTTTTATTAGGATGCAAACGGTGCTATGGACAGGAAAACCTCGTCTATAGTGTACATAGTTAAATGTGCACTATGATAAGCATACTACGACACGGAACTTTAGTTGCTCCTTCAGCTGGCCCATTTGAATCTTCCATGAGGAAAGTAAGGTATTCAGTGCATTGTGATTTGCACTAGCTGGGCAAGCTACCCTGAGCTACGCTGAGAAAGTTTGTTTTTAAGGCAAACTTTCTCTGGAGGTTTCACGATGTGGCGTAACATTCAAGTGTGTGACTAAGGAAACCTGTGATAACTATACATAAACCTGATAGTGTTGTCATTGTGAACTGCAGGACGAACCTCGTTACTCAGATTCAAGAACGGGGGTTAAAGATGTCTAGACAATTCTGCAGCCTCCTAAATTCTCCTACTGTTCCCTTCTCTTTGAATAACGTAAGTGTATTTCAGTGGGTTTCTGTAAGTTATGTACCTTTTCGGATTTATAACACTGATATACCATATGAGTGCTTTTCCATTCAAATACATAATTTTAATGTAGCGGTTCTTTTAGTACACGCATTTTAGCAAGCGCACACTAGTGTGACGCATCGCTTCCTATGAATCTCAAGAAAATGACAGCCTGTCAATGGCAACCCAACTCATGATAATCAAGGTATTTGCTAGCGTGGATTAAGTACTCCGCTAGCTCGCAAATTGTTAGCACGAAAAGATCCTGATTAAAGTATGTTCAGCACATGCTCGCGAAGCTGTGTTGTGATTGGCCCATTATTGACCAATCAAAGCTAACAAACATCTGTGAGGTTTCTGAAATATTCTTGTATTTATGTTTACATAAACTCTAGTGTAGCTTTCGCCATCCGCCGTTATCCTCTTAATACATTTTGCTACTTGCTCTACTCTTGTTCTGATTTGGGACCAAGTTGTCGTCATTGTCGAACCGTAGAATACTAAACGGGATCATTAAATAATATTATCGAGGCAATACGGACAACTCAACACCAATGAATTTGTTTCAATGGTCGACACTCAGAAACTTTGCGATTGCCCATAAAATCGGCTTGGATGAGGTCAAATTCGTTAAAGGACCTTCAACAGTAACTCCTGCATATTTAAAGATGGATTATGTGAGCCGGATAGTATTAACCAGATAAATTCCGGAGAAGGCGAGTGTTTTATGCGTTGCACAATAGTTCATCCGAGTGATATGCTACTCATTGGTAGTATTCTGAGTTAAAAGGTGACTTTAACGAATATAATTTATTAGCAAAGACTATTAATAATGGCATTCGAAATAAGCACACAGGAAAATTAGATGACACATTAAATTATCCCTCAACATAAGTGAGTAGGTAGTTGAATTCAATCATACCTATATAATCAATGAATGCTATTCAAGAAGACAGGCAGATTACACTTGTCATTTGAAAAGATAAGGAGACTGCAGAGATGCAATGAGAAGCAATGCAGCCGAATTTTTCAACGTGAACTTTACTGCTACCAACCTGTTGACATTTGCGAGATAATAATTTATGATGAGTGATCTTAGTTACACGTCATTACAAATGCAACAACTAAACTCAAGCTCCACCGGAAAAAGTGTGTGAGTTAACTTAATGTTTTCAAAAGTACACCAACACACAGAAGTTTAAAATATCTCTAAGCAATAATAAATGTTGTCAAAGATTCGTCCATTCAGGTAATACAGATGAAGGGCTACTTCAAATATGTTTCCAATAATAGCAAGTTTTCGGTGGGTAACTGTTGTGGCATTAGATTTTCTTCTTTCAACCAAAGAGGGATTAGAAGAACTGGATATATAGACAGACAAACAAAGGTTTTATGACGGCTTAATGAGTTAAGACAGTTTCATAATGTGACAGATAATGAAGTTAATGCGTTAATGCGACGAAGAGTCGAAAGGATTGAAGTGCACCCGATATATGACCAAGTTACGTTTGCGGTATTACCAGGGCAACTTCTAGCGATTGAACCCACTCTTAAAAATGAGGATAAATCAGAAGGCAATAAAGGATGGAAAGGAAGTTATATTTGATTGTGAATAGAACGGCAATGAAATAGCAACGTCTAGGCTGGCAAACTAGAGAGAGAAATGCTTTCCACGATGCGGCGTGACGTGATCTGGTGATGATGCGTGACCAAGCGCCTTCAACTAGTAGTGTCCGCTAAAACAAACATGGTAAGCATCAATGTCGAGGAACTATGTAAATATTTATTTTGGGGATTCTTTGCCGCTACACGATCAATGAATCATTTGCTTACATCTGCATTGCGATCTGCAGTTTTCTACTAAGTTTACTTATTTCGGAACTTCCGGAAAGCGTGTAATTAAAATGTTGGGACTCTATAAGCTTGTACACAATAATCCTTTTTTTGTTTCTGTCCATTCTTTTCAGATACCATTTTACCTAAATTTATTGTTAAGGTTCTCGAAATAAAACTTTGTGAACTACTGAATTCTGTCAAACAAACACTTTTGTGACTGTAGAGATTGCGACATGAAGTCAATCATGTAAAATTGCTGTTGTACGTTTTAATACACATAGTTCAGTAGCGATGTGTTCACTCAGCATTTTTTTGCAAATATTGCCTAACAACTTGCTCCTCGCAGAAACTAAACCCTCCTCTTTATGTCTTATTTAGCTTATCGCGTTTTTACTACACCGTTTAATAAATAATAGTCCTTCTGACAAGAGTATATTTATGGTTTTCTTACATGATTTATTGAATTTGTTTCATTTCGGAATAATCAGGTGAATTTTGGAAAATCGATCGTGTAAAGTTCCTAAAGTTGAACTTTAAAACACCTGAAGAAATTCAGTTTTTCATGAGTTTGTGTACCTTCTTTATCATATAACATATATTTCATTTCACACTAATAAATTTCTTAAAATCAGTTATTACTGGTATCATCTGTTAAAGTCATACTTACCACGTAGAATTTGCCGTGCACACGGTTTATAAGGATTGACAGTGGCAGTAAGTCCAAGTGGTTACTAGGGAATATAATAATAAAGAACGTGGTTGCTAATTTAAAATAAAAATGCGAATACTTATGAAACATTTCTGAGATTAGTATGGGTGGAAAGTGTGGCAAAAAATTCAGCTCAAGTCTCGCAAGCAGAAGGTTAAACTTTAACCACAGCAACGGCTTCTCACATCTAGAAAACCCTAACGCCAACAGAACTGGCTTTACTAATGATATAAGCCAGGATTTCGAGTGAAAACAAAAAGGGCTAATTTTTAAATTATTAGATTAGTTTTGCGACAGTTAAACGTTAATCACTAAACGTGCAAAATTACGATATTTAACTCAATAAACATCCAATTAAGCTTCTACAAACGTTACCCGGTGATTTATGCTTTAGAAACTCAATCTGTATGCATTCGGTGAGACTCGTGTAATGCTTCATTTGGAACTGCCCAGCTTTTAGTAATCCAATTTAACCCCATTCACTACTTTTACGGTAGAACTCTATTATGCATTGATACCATATTTTTCACAATTGTTAGCATGCTCTTTTGGAATTGAAGTAATTATTTCTCACACATGAACACCGAGTTAAACTTACAAAACTTTTAATTCTTTATATCCCTTATGATTTGTCATCTCTACACTAAGTCTGGGGAACTCTACAATCTGTTAGAATGTCACGTAATCGAAATAGAATGAACGAAACGCCTAATACACTTAGAGGCAGTACTAAAACGAATAGTTTGACAACACTCCTAAGTAAACGTACACGGACCATAACAGATATCCCGTTTTTGATCGAAGAAATCAAAGTATTTAACGACTCCAGAGCAGTATGCGAAATTGTTAATAACCTGTTTACCGAGCCTGAGGCTAAATCACTTATAAATTATATGCGCATGGTACTTGTAGACATTGCATTATCTAAAATATCTTTTAGTGCTACACACATATCTGAAGCTATCGGAAACCTCAGGTCAACAAATGTTTCAGGAATTGATGGTCCCCTCCTCCATCAGTCTTCCTCAAAGGATGTGGCGAGTGCATGTCACTTCTACCGCTTCCATTATAGAAATCTCTGTCGGCAATTCAGTTGTTGAGTCATTTGGGGCCACTACTTGTTTTTAAGCCAACATGTGGTTGATTAAAATCACCGGTAATCACTTCATAATCAGTATTTAAGGTCGATGGTGGTGCAAATGAACTTTAAAGTGCTGTATGTATTTCTGGTCGTGAACTAGGTGCTCTGGATACACAGTCCTCAAGAATCTTATAATTAGTTTCATATACCACAAGACGGGATTGTACATAGTGTATGGTTCCTCTACTTTTGTCACGACGGTATGACTACGAATGTATACTATACATACTCCCCCCATTTTCGGTTACCTCAAGTAATGCGATAGAGAGAGAAACCATTCGTTTTTATGTCGACATCTGGTACTGAAGACGAACACAATTTTTCAGTTACCTATATGGCTGACGCTAACTCAATCTGTATGCATTCGGTGAGACTCGTGTAATGCTTCATTTGGAACTGCCCAGCTTTTAGTAATCCAATTTAACCCCATTCACTACTTTTACGGTAGAACTCTATTATGCATTGATACCATATTTTTCACAATTGTTAGCATGCTCTTTTGGAATTGAAGTAATTATTTCTCACACATGAACACCGAGTTAAACTTACAAAACTTTTAATTCTTTATATCCCTTATGATTTGTCATCTCTACACTAAGTCTGGGGAACTCTACAATCTGTTAGAATGTCACGTAATCGAAATAGAATGAACGAAACGCCTAATACACTTAGAGGCAGTACTAAAACGAATAGTTTGACAACACTCCTAAGTAAACGTACACGGACCATAACAGATATCCCGTTTTTGATCGAAGAAATCAAAGTATTTAACGACTCCAGAGCAGTATGCGAAATTGTTAATAACCTGTTTACCGAGCCTGAGGCTAAATCACTTATAAATTATATGCGCATGGTACTTGTAGACATTGCATTATCTAAAATATCTTTTAGTGCTACACACATATCTGAAGCTATCGGAAACCTCAGGTCAACAAATGTTTCAGGAATTGATGGTCCCCTCCTCCATCAGTCTTCCTCAAAGGATGTGGCGAGTGCATGTCACTTCTACCGCTTCCATTATAGAAATCTCTGTCGGCAATTCAGTTGTTGAGTCATTTGGGGCCACTACTTGTTTTTAAGCCAACATGTGGTTGATTAAAATCACCGGTAATCACTTCATAATCAGTATTTAAGGTCGATGGTGGTGCAAATGAACTTTAAAGTGCTGTATGTATTTCTGGTCGTGAACTAGGTGCTCTGGATACACAGTCCTCAAGAATCTTATAATTAGTTTCATATACCACAAGACGGGATTGTACATAGTGTATGGTTCCTCTACTTTTGTCACGACGGTATGACTACGAATGTATACTATACATACTCCCCCCATTTTCGGTTACCTCAAGTAATGCGATAGAGAGAGAAACCATTCGTTTTTATGTCGACATCTGGTACTGAAGACGAACACAATTTTTCAGTTACCTATATGGCTGACGCTAACTCAAACTAACCCATACATGCGTGTATAGAATGCGACATGCTTCAATGACTAGAATTCGAAATGGAATGCTTTTAAAACTGATTAGAACTAGGAGTAATTCAATCTTTTCTAAACATTAATATATTTTCAACAAATTTGCTGTTCGATCCAAATTTAGTCGCATTTCCCCAAATATACATGTCCGATTCGCTAACAGCCCATTAGTAACACCTACCGATTCGAAGTAATTATGAACACGACTCACCTGTCAGTGAGCTTCAATTCTCCCTGGTTTTGTTTGTCCGTAAACACGTTTAACTATTTAGTTTATGTAGAATTCCAGCTAATTACCTATTCTTTTTATTTAAAACCGATGCTTAACTAACCAGCTATTCTCCTACAACTTATAAACTAATTGTTGTTTTTTTTAATTCAGTTGGCTTGCTCTTATCACTCTATAACTTTTGGCTATACATATGCATCATTCATGTTAGTTTCAAGGACACACTAAACAGCACAGTTTTGTTTTAAAAAGCAGTCTGTGAGCTCAATTGATTAGAACAACTTTCACTAGTTATTAAATACTCAAGAATAACATGTCGCCAACCCTACAAGGTTACATTTAGGGGGTTTTGTGAAGATAGTTAATATTCAATTTCGACATCACGAATTGATGTGAATCAGATAACCATTGACAACCTGGAAGCACTGGACTGCTGTTTCGCTCTAGTGTGGGACTCCTCAGCAGTGCGCATCCACGACCCCATCGGGGATCGAACCCAGGACCTTCTGGCTCCGCGACGAACGCTTTACCATTGGACCACTGAGTCGGCTTCTAACGGTTGATATTTCCAATTTAGTCAATTCGTGATATGTTGCGCGACCTCCTCCATGCCATCGGTGGGTTAACTGGAGCACAGCGTTTCTTCGCAGCCAACTTATTGGAGATACAAGCAAAACCAACTGCAGGGAAAAAATTTTGAGCAAGTTTGGGATTTCATCCACTGCTTTTCCATGCAGCTTCACGGATTGATGATGGGCCTAAACATTGATTGTTCTAATTTTCTCTAACACAAACTCATGTTTATTCAACCACCGTTAGATATCTATCCACAATTAGTCAAAATATCTACAACAATTAATTTACTCTAGGTGAGAATAATAATATAGTTAACCTAGCAACCATAAAAGCTGACGAGGGCATAATGTACAAATTAGACCTTAGATGCTGGACGAATTGTCTCGACTCTTTAAAGCCAACAATTTTTCGCAAATGCAACTGGACTTGTGTCGGCTTGCGAGAACTGCATTTCGCAAGCCGCATATGCACATTTTAGGGATAAAGGAAAGCCTAGATATCACGGTTAGACTGCGTCAGGCTACTAAGTTACTGTATGGCCTGGCTTTAGCATAGGTCTACGTAAGTTAGTCAACTACTACCTATCCTAATCGATTCAGTAGGGTTGGGCTATCCGCAAACACTGAATCAGTATTTACAGGTAAATTATTTTTTGGCATTTCGCAATTTGCACATAAAAAATGCTCTTATGACAAAATAGTTAACCACTTACAAATGACGTTGTTATTTAATGTTCATTACAAATAGTAAAGTTTGTTTTAATTTATACAAATAGTGAATATTTAACCGTTGCGGATTCTAAGATACATGTGAGTTTTCGTGAATAAAAACAAACTTCATTTATACTATGATATAGATGCTTGACACACATAATCCATTTGTAAGCACGGGGAGGAAATGATCGGTTTTACGGGGTGTTACTTGACGTACTGGTAACTTTTAGTAATAACGTTGCAGTGTGACCTACACCATAGGATATATATGGTTATTTTTGTTCAAAAACTTCCTAAACATGCGTTTTGTTAGGTTAGTTCTTTATACCGTCTGTTTGCAGTCACGTAGGCTCTGTTAAAAGTAGATCTACGTGTACGCGTCATGATCATGTGAATCGTCCTACTTTTACGTTCAATACTATTTACTGAAAGCTTAAGCCTCCTCATTGATATATTACGTCCGGAGTAGTTATCGGATAGTAATTAGTTTTATTTGACAAGTTTTTGAACGGAAATAAAAATCGCTGTGTGTCATTATGTTGGTTTGTAGAGCGAACCTAGTATTATATATTTTATCATCAAACATTTGACTAATAATGTTGGAATTTGAGTGTTCATAGAGTTACCTAGTGAATACTTTAAAAAAAACGATATACATAAGGTTTTCAGGTATTTTTAATTGACTACGTCTAATCCTAATGTTCATGCAGGAAGCATAAAAGATAACTAGTGTTTTTAGAAATTTCAGGTATGATTTGTTCAGTTACTGAACAGAAGGTTACCTTACATGTTTGTAGTAGGCTACTAACTAGGCTATATTTTTTATTTTGCAACCATGCATCACATTTGTTTCTGAAATTCCTTTTGGAATTGTTTATTTATAAACTTGTCATTTTGTTCACATTTGATGTTTACCAAAATTCTTATATTACACATTAAGTTTGTGTAAAGCAGTGTTTATTTAGTATGTCTATATTTACTGTGAATGCCTGGAAGCAATTCTGTGCCAGTGAATGCATACTCCGTAATCAGCGTAAATTACGTAAATACATGATGTTATATTTTCAAATTGATTAAACATATAAGGGATTTCACTAATTGTAATACGTAGTTAAGGTGAACTTATTTGCACACAGTCACAAGAAAAGGTTTTGTGAAATGTGAGCGTATTTTTTGAAGATTATGTTTTGATACAGGCTTCCAAATTAAAATGCAATCTTTACTTAACATCAGTAATTAACTGGGTTTCGAACTTCTCGAAATAACTCTCTAACGAGAAGTGTAAGTCAAAAAGGTGACCGTTTAAGTTGCTGTAGATACATTTGAAAAGCTTTCGTTATCATATTAAAGATAAAAATTTAAGGCAACCTCAACCAGAGTTCTTAAGACTTGGCAGAATTTTTATAAAGTTCGTAGATAACTAAATTATACATAAATTTTGGTTGTCAGATGATAAAGCTTTTGCACTTAGAAACTTCATTTAGCCTGCGAAGATATTTATTGCCTAATCCAAAAGACTACTCTGACATTAACAGTAAACTATGCTGAAGCAAAATGATGTCTGGCCTAATACCAACCCTTACAGAGATTAAGTTACTGAAGTCAAAGTCGAAACCGTAACTCAAAGGCTTGTGAATTCTCCAGGAAACGTAAGATAGACAGCAAGTTACTGATGTTTCTATGGTACTTAAAATTGACACTACTGAGAAACGGCTATTCACTTAGTCGTTCTTTTATCAGTTATTATTTTTCTTCCTGATGTATAATAAGCGCTTGATTTTATTTTATGTTCATGACCTAGTAGTGTATTTTCTATTTACGGCTATTTAAACTGACATACTGATTTGTTTCATAGCATATTCATTTTAAATTAGCAATTTGTCAGTTGTAAACATCTCACTTATGGATATTAACTATCTTAAAGTCTTTATCACTACTTATATTTGCGTTGTAAACATATGTGATACAAAGAAAAGTACAATTTGGCAACAAGGATCTTGTTTCAGCTCAAGTGGATAAACGCTTATGAATCAGCTGAAATCTTGAACTAACCGATGGGTCGAACGTCTGTTTACTTTAAAATTGCTGTGTGATAAGTTCTTAAGAATTGGTGTTAATTGACAAACAGTAATTTCATTCACACGGTGCATAGCCTTGTTTATTCTGGGTTGGCTTTTGCCAAACACGCCCTTACATATACGGGTCCCTCGTTTTGAAGAAGTGATGGTAATATTGAGCATCTTGTGCCTATGCTCAAATAAGGCTTTATTTTTCAGGGTGTAAAAGGATGATTTAATGATGTGTAATTACTACAAATTGGTTAGGTTCTGAGTAACACTGTGATATTCGTATAATCGTGATCAAAGAATAGTTACATTATTTTACACACTTTTTCTATTTATTTATGCCAAAGCACTTTTATTATGTCACTGAAAAGCTAATTTGCGGTTTTTTGTAGAAACAAATCACCCTTATTTGCACTACTTTTAAATGACAAGAAAACATTACTGAAAGCCTGTGGGAAGACTTAATAAGGTAGTTGTTCTGAAAAAAACGTTTAACCTTAGCTTCATGAAGTCTGATATATTTAAACATTCAGGCAACAAGAAAGAGATTCAGCAATCTAGTTTGGGCTTTTGATGACAGTTGGAAATTAGTATCGATATTAAAAATTCAAAAATTTATAAAATTCATAGTGTATCTAAACAAATTTGCTTTGAAAACTTAAAACTAGCAAGAAGGAGATACGACAAAATTGTTGTTTAATAAAGGATTACATAATGCCTCAGTAAGGTTTGAGTACTTTGAACCCACAAAGTCATGTATTTTATTCCTTTGATAAAAATAATCTTGAGGGTGAAAGTCCGTATGAAGTTGTTGATTTTAGACGTCTTTGATCCATTGGAAGAACCTTTTAAAATTAGGCCACTATCTTATTCCAGATTTTGTCTCTCGTTATTGCACGCACTGGAACATTGAGTTAGTAATAGTATACGATTATATACCCACCTTTCTCATTTTGTCACTTGTTAGAAGTAAAACATAAACGAAATTTGCCGTTTTCTTTTACGTTTAGTTAAGATGTCACTCTGCTAATTCAAGAAACCTTTAAGTTAGTAGCTGACAAACCTGTTAGCCGTCCAAGCACACTGAAATAAATTTATGCAAATCACAGATTGAGCGAGTCTAATTATTTTTCAAGGCATTAGTCTTATTATTAGTCTTATTACTTCCTATTATATTTATTTATCATGTGCATAAGAATAGTCTAACAATAGTAGATAACATTGGAGTTATGCATTACAATTAATTAGTATGCTGACTATTGTTGTTATTGACTATTATTATTGACTATTATCGACAAATATTTATATTCTATTGAGATACATCAAAATCTAATGTAAATCTTTGTAAATTTTTATATTCTTTAACTATTTACTCACAGGGTCTATTGCAATTAGAGTGTTAAAACGTTCATTAACATGATCCCGTCAGCTGGCCAAAATCCCTGGGGTACTCCGGGTGCTGGAGGAAATGCTTTCCTACAAAGCAATAAGCCCCTTATAGCCGATTTAGCCCTGGCTGCTCTTAAAGAACGAGGTGAAGTAAAAAAGAAGAAAATCTGCCCACAGTTTCGTACAGATCGTTCATTATGTTTGATGACAAAAAAAAACCCCCTAAGAAGAGTCTGTATATGTATAGTAGATGCACGGTATCCTTTTGTTTCACATTTTAAAACCTTTTAAATAATATATTATAATTATTCACAGCTACTGTTGTGTAAACCACACAATGTTTAAAGTTTCATTAACATATGGAGCGGTTTAGGTTCAGTGGTATGTAGATATATAAAGTGTAAAGATTTAAGCTGAGAAATATTTAATTATTATTTGTCAATCGAATTCACTTTTGCTATTAAGTGGTTGTAAGTAGTAGTCTAAATACCGTGGATCGTATTAACAAATGCTATCTCACTTTGACCATTTAATTTTTAGGCGCTTAAACTAGGTGGCTGACTTTTCTGTTTAGTATTATTCAGTAAATATGCTAACAATATACAATCGTCTTATTGGCTTGAATAACAAGTCAGACGAGTTTACTATGCGTTCTTCACTCTTTAAACAAGAAACATTATTCCAAGGGTGTTTTCCATTATTGCTTAAAACGATTGAAAGGGTGCAAAGTAATGTAGAGCTATTATAACTTATTTTGGAAGTCCCATCAACTCTGGTGGATCGGTGACTGATTAAGTCTCTGTCCAGATTAAAAAGATTGCATGGCATTTATCAACTTGTGTTGCTGGTGGTGTAGGTAAGATATCCATCTATAGACTAAAAAATGATCATACTGTGCAGGAGTCCGTTCTATATTAACCTGTGGGTGCTATGAAAATAGAAGACAAGTAAGATATGGATCATTGGTTGTAATTACCTTTGAAACAATCTTTAAGTATCGTGAAATGACAGAGTAGGCAGTTATAAGGTTAGACACAGGTTACTACAGAAAGATGACTGTGGTGGTTGGAAATACTTTACTTATGCCTTTTATCTTGTCACTCGATGTCTGTTTCATGCAAAGGTAGGTTGGAAGGAAGGTAGGGACGAAAAAACCAGAATATGTCATCAACACATGAGGTCATTGGGTGTTGGTCTGAGTTGCATTAGTAGATGCAGACTATATGGTTGGGGTCCGAACTATGATTCGGATTGACCATTCGGAATCAATCGCAATGCTGAGAGTACATTCAATTCTTAAGGAACTTTATGTTGCAGAATGCTTTAAGACACTTTCAACTCATTTCTTTTTGTGGAACTATATTGATACTGAACTTGTCAATTTGATCCTGTCGTGTTAATATGGTGTGGCAACTTGAGCTAAAGCATAGACGTCCCGAACTGTACGTTGTTTATGGCCGAGTGACTAGATTAAAGTTTAGACGTTTAGGATATCGAGCGTGTTGCTCAGCTACATGAATACATCACGTACTGTATGTCAGGATTCTAATTTAAACGAATGCTAACTGTAATCAAACTGCATGACAGTATTCCAGACATCCAGAAGCCTCATTTCAGACTACAATATAATTTAGTCCCATAAAGATCATAATGATATAAAATCATTTTATTGGACGCTTTTCTCACTAGATAGGGAATATTCGTCCCATATTTTTAACCAAATATTGTAATAATTGATTTCCTGTCTACCAAAAACTAAACTTTTAAGATACTTATTATTTTGTCTATGTGAATGATTAAATTTATTTGATTGGTTTCTTAATACAAAAACTTAATTCATTTTATTTATAATATAACTAATCAATAATTTTGTATACTATACGGAAATAATTTTCTTTTTGTGCATAGATTGTATAACACAAAGTTGTTAAAAACAATATTTTACACGTATATCAATAGGAACTACAATTTACTGACCTGAATATAATGTAAATGAATGCAATCTGTTCCCTTTTACATCGATTTTTTGAAACAAATGTATTATGAGGATAGGCACATATGCACGCAAGCCTATTGTGTATATTTGAAAAAAAAAAAACAAGATTTAGTGTAATGAACCAATAAGAATCTAGTATTAAGATACATAAAATATTTTAATCTGCCCAACGACAACAGTATGCCTATTCATCTATGTAGTGATCGGTTTTTTGTAAAATATCTTTTTTTAAGTGAAGTTAAGAACGTAGTTGCTATTACTGGACTAGAAACTATACACTTAGAATTAGGTTTTTTGAAATATTTCAAAGTTTAGCATTGGATTAAAAATAGTAATGTACCAGTTTTGTGTGTCATTTCAGGTATAAATGAGTTCTGTCGTCTATTGGTTCAAATATTTAAGTTAGAACTTCAGCTACATTATTTGTTGTGAAGTGTTTATATATGTTGTTTATGTGCAGCTTGTGGTTTATTCATACCAATTTCTAATAAAATGCAAACTGGCAAACAATATCTTCGTTTAAATTAAAAGTGTTTGTATCTTTTCATTTATGTTGTAGATTGTAACTGACCCGTCTCTGTTGCCAAGTAGGAATCCTAAGCAGATCGCCTACATATATAATTAGTCCATAAGTATGATCGTAGCCAAACTGTGGTAGGCACTTACAATTAAGAGAAAAGGTGTCTCTTGGATTCCACTTGATGATTCAACTTTAATAATATCTTAGTTTACTGAAGCAAGAGGGAAGTGTATTTTATTTTACAGTCATACTGTGGTTTAGCAATAAAGCATTTACATGCAATAAATATTGTCATAACAACTAAAATTAGAATTGTATTGTCACCTAATCCTCTCCTTTCTCAACTGTCCATTTAAATGTTCAGAATTCAGGTTAAACTAGTTTCAGTGACTTTAGCATGTTTAGATGAATATCACTAACTGTTTCACATAATTGAGAAAATGAACAACACTGTAATTCGTCACAAATTAATGCTGGTCGGATACCATTGAAAACCAAAGAGCATTGGACAGCCGCTTCGTCTTAGTATGTGACTCCTCAGCAGTGCGTACACTAGATTCTACTTCAGGGGCGGACGCTTACCTCGGCACTTAACTCTAGAATCTCAACTTCCATCAGATTGTAATATAGAGAGACAATCATCCGTATTCACCTCTAGTGTCCGTCAACCTGCGGCCCCTGGAGGCGGAATCAGAGGTGCGCACTGCTGAGGAGTCCGATACTGGTGCGAAGCAGCTGTCCAGTGCTCTCTGGTTTTCAATGGCACCTAGCCAACGGCACGCCGTGATAAATTCATCAACTAAAAGTCAATACCAATCTCTACAAAATCACCTCAATTCAATATCTTAATTGTTTAGAACATAAAAATAAGATCCATACACCTTGGTTTCATTCTATTTAGCACTTACAATTTAGGTATATTTGGAATCCTGGAGTGATTCATATTCTTCGTAGGATACGAATGCGCCATCGAACCATTGAGATAATAAATAATTTTTTGTGTCACTTAACTGGTTAACTCATCTTTGGATTTGGTAATCACTTAAGATTAGATAAAATGACTCTTCAAAGAAATGCCAATTGGCTTGATATAGAAATAAAACTATTAGATGACAATTCCCTGGTCTAAAAGTTAAGCGTTCATTGTGAGACGAAAGAGCTGTCTTGAGATACCTACATTCCAATGGCACTTTAAGCGAAATCAGTCCATGATTTGATATTGTAATTAGGTATCATTCACTACTTTGTAAATATTTAGTCTAAAATTTACAGACTTTGGTTGCTTTGACAATCATATTCTCGTTTTTCTAAGTCTTCTGGCAATTACTTTCAATAAAAAATTTAACTACCTTACACAACATTCTCAAATTTATCATGCTGAAAAAGGTTTAAGTAATAATACTTGACGAACGTCAATAAAATATGGTGCTCATGACATTTACTAAATTCACAGATATCTGCAGATATCCGTTTTAATCAATTCATGGAAACTATCCAACTTCAGTTTGTATTTTATTACAGCATAAAATAAATTTGAACTGCATAATAAACATATCATTATCTATGTAATTTATTCAACCTATATATGCCTTATTTTATATGTACTTATGTACGTTTCAGCGGGCCTTATTTTGACCATTATTATGCAACTTTCATGAGTTTATATAAGTAAGAGCCTGAAGATTAAGTTATTGATGCTATCGATTGTTGGCTCAAACATTTTCTTTTTCTAATTACTCTAAGGTTTTTTAAACCATTTTTTGTACATATTTTTGTCTGTAATGATAAACCATTTTAATAGACTTATTAAATTGACTATCTAAGATATATCAACTTACATACTTGATAAAAAGCAGTCTCATAAATTGCTGATTGTCAAACTAACTTCTTAGTCTAACATATAAGGTGAATAAGTTAAAAATGCTGAGATTTCTTGTATATTTCGTTTGTTACCGTGAATTATATATATATATATATATATATATATATATATATATATATATATATATATATATATATATATATATATATATGGGGCTATACTCCTCAATATGTTGGTTAGACCATTTGAATACTTTATATTGGCAACAATATTATGCAACTGTTTGGCACTAGCATTTAATCATCCTTATCCTGGCGAAGATTCAAATGCTGTAAATCAGGTTTTGGTAAGTACATTCTTTTCATGTTCACGATATATATGTTCCTGTATAATTATGCCACGCATAATAATCATTAAAATTAAGTTTATTTAGAAGCTGAGTGAAGTAGAATGATGAACTTTTCAATAGTATTTTTCGGATATTTCGACTGTGCATTTAATAAAAATGATGTCTGTGTTCTCATTGTTCTAAGCACTTTATTTAAACCATAAAGTGTTATTACATCTTTCATGTATTCACCAGCTAACATTATTTCCTATAAGTAACGCTTTTATTATAAATTAATTTTGTTCAATTATGTTTTTGTATGCTATGGGTATGATTGTTCGAAGTATGTATTGTGGACTGGTTAGCTCTTGTTGAAGTATTTATTCTTTTCCGATTAGAGGATGGGTTAGATGAATGAAGGCAAACTGATTAGACGTTAAGAATATCTAGTCATAATTATAATTGACGTCGTAATTGACCCACCTATAAAGACGTGTATCACTGGATCACAGCAATTCAGAATCCATAATTTCCATAGTTGAGAATATATTACTCAGTATTTTTGAGACCAGTAGTAATTGCTATTAATTTTTTTGAAAATATTATTATTATAAAATACATTGAAGTACACTAATGCATTCATTTTCATCAAACTATTGGAAAGCGTACTATTCAACAAACTAATTAATTATCATATATTACAGTATAAGTGTTATCACAGTCTTATGTTAATTGGTAATGAAATTATTTCTTGCCAACTGATGACTATTGGTTAGATCTATGAAAACGTTACCTAAATGAAATTTGTTATTTGAAAACAAAATAGGTATTTCACATATATATATTTTTTTACTAAGTTGAAGAGTTTGAGAAGAACGATTTCAGCAGAGTTAGTTAATTACAACTTGTAATATTCCAAAATTAATACTTTAAAAATGTTTAAGACATTTTAAAAAGTCATATTAGTAGAAGTTTAGCATAGCAGCTTATTACATTCATGAGACTTAAGTCCAAATAAAGTGGATGAGGCTGAACAAGATATTGTAGATAAATATGAAGTGAGAAAGACAACTCATGAACATCGATTGGTGTAGTAGCAAGAGACCATATGCCGAGAGTTCAGTAATTACATTCAAGCCTCACTACTGCTGCTTAACAATAGGCATTACTGCACTAGTTCCTAGCTGAAGAACTACCACCAATTTATTATGTAGCGAGTCGGTCATCCAGTATCACTGGGGATAACAGTCTCTCCTAGATTGTTTGAAATGCACTAGTCACGAACTTTCACCAGCATTTCAACAGAATTTTGAAGTATGTCACAAGTGGGCTGGTTATTATGGTTGAAGAATAAAGGTTTTATGAAGACTGGTTTCATTCTGCTGTTTGCATTCATCACAGAAGGTCCTTTGTTTGATCTGTGGTAGGATGGTAAGCTAGCACTACCGAAAAATTCCATATAAAGATAAAACTACTGTTTAATGCTCCTTGGCTTTCGCTTGTACCCAACGGAGATCACTCTGTATTGAGTACAAATAAAAAAGTTTATATTTATTATTCTATTGATTAGGAAGTTTTTCCGACAATTTAGCTACTAGTGATTTACGGTAGGTAGTAAACCTCTAAGCATATTCGTTGCGTTACTTAAGTATTCATAAGAAACTTTTCTATGCATGTTTTTAATAAGTTAACTTTAAATGAATCTAACATTATGTTTTTGTAGGAAAAAATTGAACTTGCTTTTGTCATAATTTTTACGACTGAGTCTGCCTTAAAAATTGTTGCCTACGGATTTGTTCTTCATCAAGATGCTTATTTAAGAAATTTCTGGAATGTTTTAGATTTCAGTATAGTGTTAATTGGGTATGTGTTCATTTTATGTTTCTCTATCATATTGTGATTTTTTTCAAAGTGAGTTGTCATAATGTTCACGTCAGTAGTTTTTCTTCTAAATTTTCCTATTAAAAACAGTGAACTTATATGGGTTAACAGCCGGCTTATCGCTCACCAATTTAAATCTAATTTAGCCTGTTTTAGGGAACGTTGTCTACACAAATTGTATTTAGTTCAATGTACTCATATTTGGTGGATGGGAAATTCTATTTATAAGTTAGATCAACTTTACATTCACTATAAACACATTAGTTTTACGTAGGTTGTTCATATTTAAATCAAACATTTAAATACATAGTTTTTAGCTATTTTAAATGCGATTATCCTTGTTGTGCTCAATGCTCGGTAACCTTGGTATCGTGTTTCATTAAAAATGTGTGCCGTTTAATTTCACGGATCAGTATTCAAATAGTAATCATAATAACTGTACCTTGAGGTTTATATTTGAAGTAAAAAATTTACGTATTTTGCAATTTACGTAAGTTCGAAAAATGGTCTGTCTGCATGTTTGATTGTTAATTGGACTAGACGAGAATTACTTTATTATTCTTAGTTCATATTAGTTAGTCACATACCGAAACGTTACTAGTCTTATGTTCCACATTTAAGATATGGAGATTACATTGGTTCTTTTGTGTCAAATAAAATTTATGTTTATACAAATAAGTTTCATTCATGTTCATCTTGCTTCCATATGCCTGTGTTGAAAATAGTAAAACTAATAAATTATTTGTGTTCTCACTTTTAGTTTATCCTCAAAAGCTTTAGAAAATATGAATATAGATGTCAAAGCACTTCGTGCATTTCGAGTTTTGCGACCATTACGACTACTCTCAGGTTTACCAAGTAAGCTACTAATCTGGTATTTTAAAGTGAATTTGTACCTGTAGATAGCAACCGGTTGTATAAGGCTTTATAAAACATCGTTTTATGTAAATTCTACATCTATATTTTGAACATAGTATGTGTTTGATAATTTAAAACATTTTGTACAATCTTATATATATCTTTTATATCTGAACATCTCAAGATAAACGAACTTCGCAGAACAGAATAAGTTCATTGCCTTTTGAGGATAAGCATGTTCTGTATAGATGACATGATGCAGACGTTTCTGAAGCATCCATAATTGATAACAAACAACCATTACTTTTGTTGTTCCAGTTGTTCCCAACATAACCTGTGTCTGTAGAAAAAAAAACAATAAGACATTGTTTGAAATGGTGAATATAGAATTTTGTCTCGTTAATAATTCTGTTCAAGCTCAAAAGTTAAACTAACTTTCGTTTAAATTGTGTAGATCAGTAGGTCAGTAGTGCAATCATTTCTAAAATCTCATTACAGACGTGTAGCTCCTTTTCGTTCATTGCTTCAACCGTCTAATTTAGGTTAATATTCCCAAGAATATGCATCAACAGTAACTACACCTCTTGATACATCTTGAGTTCTGTTCTACTTATTACGATTTTCGTTTCCTTTCCTAACTTTTTCTTGGTTTTACAAAATAAGGTATGCCAAACAACTGATGATCAGCCTGGAAGTTTTGAATCGCTGTAATAGTTAAAATGTCTCTTAAAATCATAAAATTTAGTAGAATTCCGTTTCAACGTTATTATTGTGTAACATAAAAATTTTCACAAATATTTATTAATCTTGTCTTATGTGAAATTCGGTTAATAATAAAGTTCAAGCGGTATGCTGAAAGTAAAGTCTTCTGAGGGTAGGGATTTTGTGAAAGTTTTGCTAAAAAAACATTCAACTTCTTTTTGCTTACAATGTAACTTGACAAATACTATCGTACGTTTAAGTCTTTCTAGTCACAAGTTTGACTGACTTTTTCTATCTTTTATTTTAGCTATATTTCAAAATATAGAATTAAATACTAACTTTTACTAATTTTATTTAGGTCTTCAGGTTGTTCTCAATTCAATCATCACAGCTATGGTTCCACTACTACATATTGCACTACTTGTGGTTTTTGTGATTATCGTATATGCAATTGTAGGCCTTGAATTGTTTCAGAGCAAATTACACCTGACATGTTATAAAAATTCATCACATAAAACTCGTGAGTTTCCCAATAAATTAATAAAGTTAGCATCATTCAAGTGTTACATGTTTGACGCTTTCATTAATCCTTCGGCTTTTTTTAACTCTGTGAATAATATTATCGATATCCCAGTTACGGACAGGATTTAATTGACTACTGGTATCTATTAACATACTCATGAATTTTGTGCAAAGTATTTAGCTCGTAGCAATATAAATACTTCAGACTACAAGGCGGGAAGATGAGGTGGCCTCAATAATTTTCTACTCATCTATCCATAATTGGATATTTTTATTATTAGATCGTAATCTAGGCATCTGATACAGAAAGAAATAATAAAGAAACTGATTGACAACAGTAGCATCTGATTACGTCTATACTATGTCTACGAATAAACGACTGAGTAATCCTATTATTCTTTTTAACTAAGCTCTGCATATCATACTTCATTTTAAATAATATAATGTTTAAACATCAAGCCACTTGGATTGTTAGCCTTAGTGCAATCTGGTTGGTAGAATTTCGTCATCACTAAGCACTAAACAAACATGACATTCGTTACTATCCAGTAATAAATCAGTGTATTTTATTTATTTATCATTTTACGAAAAGTCGAGTCGGTGAAATGAATTATCTTGTTTTGGCCTTCAGGCAAACTAGCGAAGCCTTATCACAGTATTTAAAGCAAGTAGTTAACTTAAACATAAATATATAATGTGTATGAAAAAGTTTTATTTAGTTTTTTGAAAAATTCCTCCAGCTGAAATGATGCCAAATCCTAGACCATGTACTTTTGAAACATCATCAATGGGTTTTAAATGCAGTGAACTTGGACCAGATTATTTCTGCGCAGATATGTATGGCAAGGAAGGTGAACGATATACTGGTCCCGAAGGTGGAATCGTTAGCTTTGATAATTTTTTATATTCCATGCTTACTGTTTTTGTGTGCATTACAATGGAAGGTTGGACTAGTACTGGATATTACGTAAGTCATATTTCCATTCATTTATCACATTAATATAAGTCAAGTTGAATAATTCATTAAATAGTCAAATTATGACATTTAAATAAATCGTATTATTGAACAACTTGGTGAGTGAAATTAATAAAAATTCCAAAACTTGGGAAAAACATCACGACTGTTGAATGTAAGGGTGGATGAACATAGACTTTTATTGAGGCATTTTGCTGAATCATCCAAAGACCATAAGAAACTTGAAAGTATGTCAGCAATAGTGTTACATTCAATAGAAAAAAGACAGCTTCAATTTCGACGGAGCGAAATCCCCCAGAAAGGTTTTGGTTCTTATAAAGAAAGATTAACGAAAGAAGTCCTTAGTATATAGGAAAATCCAAATAATATAATCAGGTGAGACGGAATGCTGGTAACTACACTATGGCAACTAATGATTGATAAATAAAGTCAGACGTTATCCATTAACCCACCATTCTCTTACATTCTGATACTATAAACTACAAAGAATAACACTATTATAAGGCTTTAGTCGACTAGCTTCGTTAATACCCAGTCACATACACTCACATTTATTTATTTTACATATACTTATTGAGTCTAATTTCACAGTCAAATTATGTATCTACTTTTGATCCATAATTATCATCACATTCCCTTATTATTATTACGTATTCTCAAACTTGTATGATTTGACAAGTCATTCGTCAGTTAGTATATTCTTTTCCTTGATCATATCGTGGGGTTATTTATGTGAACAAACGTTTCTACAATATGTAAACTATACACATATAAATATACCTTTCTTCACTCACAATACTTGAATTTTTTAATTAGTTTCACTTCCTAAGATTGTTTGCAACTGTAATTTATCCACCTGTTTTGCATGCACTTGGCGCTCAAGTTTTCTAAATATATTCATTTCTTTTTGGACGAAAACTTCTATAAGATGTTATGTAATGAAACAGAATTACGAGGCACTCTTATAGTGTATTCATGTTTTAATGGGAAGGTAGTGGATGGAATGAAGGTATAATCAGGGCTGGTAGAAGCCGGAAACAGACTATTCACTTACTTTTTCGGTAGGTTCTAATACTTATTCCTCAGAATCAGTGATAGCCGAATACGTTAATCATGCTGTACCTTGGATTTTATCCTCCATTAAAATTATCTATATGTATTGCAAAATTTACTTAACAGGTATCTGATGCGATCGGTTCTTGGTGGCCATGGATTTATTTTGTGACACTAATTCTACTTGGCTCATTTTTCGTGATGAATCTTGTTCTTGGTGTACTAAGTGGGTATGTAATTAATATTTTTGACTTCGGTTACTACTATGAAATTTTCATGTACATTTATTTTGTAGTTACTAGTATTGCGTTTATGGACCATTTCACTTAAGTTGTCACAGGCATTCATATTTTGCAGGTATAGCCAGATCAGAGAAATTTGACAAGACTTCTGTAACTACCATCAAGTATATGCTGACAATTATTTTCATGTTAAGTTGGAGTTGTATAATGTTTTTGGTGCAGGATAGAAGTAAGTGTGACGTACGTAGTAGCTTACATAATCTTGGTAGGAAAAAAACCCCTTAGTACTTTAATGAGTGGGAAGGTGTACTAAAGAGGAAATCACAAGTTTAAGTCTCATATTTGGAGTTTATTATAGAATTAATTGGAACAGTTAATGAGCTATAAAAAGTTATTGTGACAAAACACATGAATACACAGTAAGCAGTCACAAATTTCAGGTTCATTTAATTAATACTTATTTTATTCACTCAACTCGATATATGTAATAGTCACACACTTATCTCACTTGGGTACTAATTAAAACCAATTAACACTGGGCGACAATGAATAGTCGTCACTAGTGGAGTTCAGACAAGCCAGAAATGGGAAAGGTATTCAAACTGATGGGTGTCAGGCTATCTCGCGAATTAGTTAGGGTTGTAGTCTTACATTTGGACACCTGCTGTTATGTATTGCGAAATAATACACGGTGGCCTTGATAATTGCCATTCAGTATACGTACACGTCTGCCCCACGACTACCAGTCCCCCAAGCCGGAATAGACGACTTATGGGCCAAACAGACACAATCCAATCCAATTTAATCGTATTGTATTTCAGTCATGCCTTTATATATACACAAATTCAGACCACGCAGCAAACCTACTGTATTCCTAGCACCTAAAAAAATCAGTCTATATCGCGTTACCCTTCAGAGGTGACTCCAATAGCCTTGTGTTGAAACAAAGGCTTAAGTCGGTTGTCAACGCAACATTTTATGCGGCTAAGGTAGTTGTAATAAAAAAGTACAGGACGTTGATTCACAACAAACCAAAACAGCATGTAAACAAATGCATCACATCCAATGTGTCTATCAATTTATGTGTATGTGTGGACACACACAAGGGAGGAGCAATCGTGATCTGTATGTAAGGATAGCTGAGCGCATACCTAAATGGCTCCAAAAACAAATGAACTCGAAAGGAAAAATAAAAGTACAGGATAAACAACCTTCATCGTCTGTCGCTAAACCCTTAGTTGAGACAGGTCACATAACTGATATCAAATCTTCCTTTGTGGTTTTGCGTAAAAGTGTTTTAGGGCGTATACTATAGTTTTTTGAAGCCTTAGCTATACGGGAGTCCGAACCCCCCCTTGTGTGTTCCAAAACAATTTGTACTTTCCCCCCAACCTACCTTGGTAGAGTGTGACTGACATTGTTCTCTTTATTATCTTTGTTTACTTAGCTTATACTCTTAATTGTCTAGTGACCTTTATTTTCCATATACAAATACCTTAACAAGTGTATGTGTGATTAGATTGTTCGAAATGTATTGCGCAAATATATCACAGCTTTGATAAAATTCGTCTTCTTATTGCATAATCAAAATTTATCAAAGGGTTATAAGCACATCATCGCCACAACGCATTTTTCATCTTATCAACAACATGATTAAATTTTATGCAACAAATTTTTTATAGCGTTTAAAAGAAGCAGCATAACGAAGAATTGTTATCAAAATATCATTTTGGTAAAATAAAAACAATTTTTATAATTGTGAATGTTCCAATAACGTTCTTAATTATTTAATAGAACTCGTATTCTGTAGTATTATAAAATGCATTGATTATTGCATTATTTTACTTTTCCATCGTTAGTTTCCTTTTTGTAAATCTGAATTTGTACGTCTAGCATTGAGTAGCTGAAATAATATTGCATTCAGATCATAGATGTTTTCAGTGATAACTATGAAGTAATCGAAGTTTGTTTGCAGTATTCTTAATTTATTATCCAGTTAGATAATACTTGATAAGACGGGTGACATCATTCAAGTTAGCCTCGATTTATCTGATTGTACATGACGTTTCACTTTGAAGGCCGAGTTTATTTTACACATCTATAAATAACAGTGTGTTTATAAGACTTACTCCAACATTAGATGATTGAAAATGATCTGCTTTCTGCAAATTGTTTAATTTTACTGAACAAGGTTTAATTATGCAATCATTGTCAATTCATGCATCTGGATTGTCTAACTATAATAATTATTTTTGTTTGATAATCTTAACAGTAGGCTTTTCAGAATATACTTAGTTTACCAGAGAGGTATATAAATAAATATAGCTCGCATCACTGATATGTTGCCATTGTACTGAAATCTATCTGAATGAATGTTTCACTGCTCATCAGGATACACGAAAGTCTTTCACCTTGTTTTACTAATACTTTCAGTTTTTTGACGAGCACATTCTTTGCAAACAAGAAACAGTATTTCTGGAAAAGCATCTGACCAAAATTTTAGCTAATATCACAGTATACCTTAATTGCTTTATCACTGATCGTTAATAAAGTTGTTTGTTTATTTCTTAATGATGATAGAATTTTATCACTCAAATTGCTAATTGGCAATTAATACAAGTAACTCAATATCTGTATTATGTTGTATAAATATCAAGAAGGTGAAGATCGTATGCAGTAAACTTCGAATTGGGAGTTGTGTGAACATATGTCAAACACAATTAGACAAATACAACATTAGTCGCTACTGGGTAATTAGTCATTTTAAATAACTCAGTCATGCAAAATGTTAGTCTCCGCCCAAATATTTAAATTGTAACGTCCCAGAGGATATAACTGAGTGACATACCTACAAATCCTACATGAGGTATCATTTAGATTAAGATTACAGGTAATTTTCACCAGAGATTCCATACAAACATAAGACCTGAATTCAGGGTTTTCCTCCTGACTTGTCCAATCATTTAACACACCTATTACATTCCAAACAGTCTTTCTGTTAAACGTATTCCACTAATGGTGTGAATATTCACTTTACGTTATCATACAATAACTGAGTTTGAAAATTTATATCTTTAGGTTAATATTTGAGACTAAAGGTATTTTATAATCATTCCTTGGCTCAAGTATTTCAGATTCTATTCCACTCGTGATGATGAGTGTAAACTACGGAGAAGCGTCGAAATGTGGCAAATAAGTGATTATTACATTTCGTTTGCTAACAGTCCTGCAGTTAATTTGTATAACCAAACTAACTGATTACTGAAATTTTCTGACTTCAATAAGTAAATCTTTTTTGTTCTGTTGTGTTTATAGAGAATTCAGTAAAGAAAAAGAAAAAATAGATCGTACATTGTTATTTCGCAAAGAAAGGCAAGAAAAACGTGAACAGCAAGATTATTTGGGTTATAAAGAATGGATTGAATTAGCTGGTAAATTAGTTCACCGATTATTGATATTGATTATTCGTATTTTATTGTAGTTGAAGGTATGCATATTATGCTTAGACATTTTATAGGCCGACACTGTATTTTTGCAACCTTTGTGGATCATTAACGGTTCATTGTCATTATCAACATATTAAAAAGTAACGTTCTAGCTTTCGTGCGTTGCGTTTAATGCATAGATATCAGAAAATTAAATTTTTACTGATTTCAAAATAATAACAAGTATTATGATGGTATATAATCTCTCTAGGTTAATTAATCTCAATGATCTTATGAGTGATGTTTTCTATACAGTTAAAAGAAATAAGAACTGACTTTCCTTTAAAACCGAATTAATGGGTCAATTTAGCTGGGTATATTTCAAAACAATTTACTTTAGAATTGTAGCCATAAGAACAATTCAAAAGTCATTTGCAATAAATCTGGGTTACATAAAGATACTGGTGAGATTCTTATGTGCAGTATGTGCTAATTTATTTATTTTACATTCTGAAGGAAGCAGTTATTCGATTGATGAAAATCCATAAACTTAATCTGTGTAACTGAAAATTCAGAGGAAAGTGCATAACACAGATATATTTCAGCAAATGTTTGGATGCTTAATCTAGATGCCACGTAGAGATTTGTAGTGTTGCTATGAGTAATAAACACTATCACGTACTATGTTTTGTGTGGTGTTTTATAAATTGATAATATTATGTCCATTACAATATCAAGGATATATATTTTTAATGTTGTGTTAACACAGTAACTGTGTTTTACAAAATGAATAACTTCGTGAGATTTTTTGAATGATATTAGCATTGACACAAGGCTTTGCAAAATAAAATTAATAGGATTTATCCAGTACTGGATGACTAAATAGGCGTGACGTTTGTTACTATCCGGTGAAAAACGAGTGTAAGTATTTCATTTTTCCTGAAGTGTAGTCACTGTCTGGAGAGGTAACTAGTAAAGTTTCTATGAAACTAGGTACTGTAACAATGAACTCATGGGAAGTAGTGTATATTAAGGCAGTGAACATACGTCTTGCAAATGATTGTCAATTAACCGAAAATGGTTTCCACCACTTCTTGATGACTACATCCTATTACCAAAGATAGAAACATTAATATTTGGTTTCATGGTTCGTTATAATTTGAAACTGTTGAGACGATCTGCAACTCAGGTAGATTTCTTTGGTGGTGTCATTTTCTCTCCGCTAGATAATTTGATTGTTATTCTATTAACGCCTATACCATAGAGTAGCTAGAATTTCAGAAACAGCACTTTCATATAATTGGTTGTCTATAATTACCGGTCTATATACCAGTTTTTCATCAATGCCTCTTCATTATTTGCTTAACAATTCCATTTTGAATCGATTAATTCAGTTTGCATAATTTGAACTATTGTATACGAAACTTTACTGTTTATTGATCAAAACGACTCACTTTTTTCGGTATTCAAAACAGAATGTTAGATTTCTTAAATATTTCTTGAACTGTACAATTTATTTAAAATATGACATTTCGAAATTGTCCTTGCATAATCTGCTGTTTTTATAGCATCAGTTAATGACCATAAAGTTGATTTATTTACGGAGTTTATTACATCATAATGCTTTGTTATGACAAATTTGAAAAAAGCATAGTAAGAATGCATCACTTATTTACTGTTGACTAAATACTACTTTATTGTATGATACGAATTGCAAGTTCAAAGTGTTTAAAGAATATGTTTTCAGTGGCATTTAAGAAAAATTGTATTTTAGATGATTTCTTCTTCATGTGGATATTTAAGTTCATTCCAAATTATATTTCTAGTATAACCAAACCGCCTTATCTTTAATATATGTAGTGAATATCTTGTACTTTGGTATAAAAGGTATAGAAATTTAAGGCCGACGTTAAGTTGTGGAAATATTCATAAAATTGTTTGGATCAGTTAATTGGATGGTTAAAGTATCACTAATATATTTGAAATGATCATATATTTACTTTGCATTAAATAACATTGAGCAAAGACTCTTTCATTGTGAGAATGGTAAGAATGCTTGAAGATAACTATCCTTCGGAACTGATATCAGTCCAAAAACAACTACAGAGCAACAAGTAAATGTCTTATCTTAGTTTAGGACTTAATAGAATTCTGCACACACTAATCTAAAACCATTACGTATCGCTACTAATGTGATAAAATTTAACTAACCCTACGAAATTGAAAGTTAACATTTAGAAATACAATTAATTTATTACACAAAGCTTTCCTCTTTCCACATGGTTAATTAGACTTTTTCTCTGGTACTGAAAGCTATTAAATCTCATAGTTTTGTTCCGTGAAGGGTTCTAAGCGCTTTTTATTAATTAACCAACATTTTACTAACTGTAACACAACTTCATGTGTTTGACGTTATTTTAAGCAAATGTTCTTTACATTTGTAGACGCCCCATTGTAACGTTTCTAGAGTGTTTTAATTTATTGTCTGTAATAATAAAGACATCCAGGTACTTCGTTGCATAAGTGTTGTCCAATAAAGCGTAAACTGGGATTTTAAATTATTGAATATTGAGACTCATTTCATGGTTCGACTGTCCTCCATCTGAGCGCTAATAGCATTGCTAGTTTTCAATAGTGAGGAGTCCTACACCATGGTGAAGAATTTATAGTCTACTTCTTGATATTTAATGGTTGTTTAGTTAACCTAGCTCTTAAATAAATCTATACCATGCTCATAAATGTGATTTTTACATAACCGATTATACCGTAAGCCAGCCTTTAATAAACTGCTTTTTTACTAGCTATGAAGTAAGTAGTTGTCTTCTATACTTTCTATTCTGCTGGCTTTGTAGAAAACACATTCAAAACATTAATTAATCCAAATAAGCGAACTTTTTCTTTGTAAACTGATTATAATGGATGTTTAGTTCTGGATTTAGCTTTTTACAAATTTTATAAAATACACACAGTTTTTTCATAAAGATTCTTTATCATGAAAGCGTTTTGTACATTTTATTCTTCCCACAAGCACAAACAATGACATTCGGAGAATGCAAGAATTTACTGCAGCATGTTGTATTTTAGTTAACCACATACAGTCTGTTGACTTGGGAAAATTGAAAATACCAGTGCATTTGTACATTAAGAAGTGAATTGTCCATCAGATTAAATTAAACTTAACTAAAAGTGGAATTGTCATGAAGTTTAATTTAGAATATTTTTTTGTGAATCGTTCAACATCTGTTGGGATTATTAAATACAAATTGATTACATAAGATAGCTTAACTGTGTTTTGAATAAAACTAAGTAAAAGCATGTAGTAAATATGACAGCTTTAGAAAATGGTGAAAACACATTAATTACACAATTATGGCTCATAAAAAATTAAAAAAATAAGCTGAAATTTATCACCACGGAAGAAAAGAGTTAACCACTGATTCCTTTTGGATAAAAAAATTAGGTTTTAACCTTCAAATTACACTGGCTTCAGAGAATTTAAATAACATTTGATAATGTTGTTTACTAATTATTTCTATAGCAAAAATGTTAATCTACTTCATATTCAATTTCTAATAACTGGTATACATTTGTACTTTTATTAGTCATCTCTTTTAGAAGTAAGTTTTCAAGGTGTTCATTAAATCGTCTAATAGTGATTAAAAATATATTGACTGAAACTCGTAGCAACGTTGCAAATTAACGTCACATTTTTATTGTTCCCGAAATTTCCTGTTGATCTAATTTATTCATTAATGTTAATACTTGTAAATTTAAAAGTTATATTGGTTTTATAATCATAGAAGGAAAGTTGTAATGGAATAATGTGGACTCGACAACAATTTGTGAAACGAACTATAACCTTGTGAATAATATTATGATTACTTTTGCTTTTGAAAATTTTCCCATGTTGAATAAATTATATTAAATAAAAACGATGATCACGAAGAACGGCCTAACGTTTTAAGTAGTGATTCTTGAGGCAAATGGTTATTCCTGAAAATAAAATTTTCTATAAATAGTTTTTTCTAAATTAATGTTACACTCAACGAATTTATTCGCTTATGAAGATATGCATTTTCATTAATTGTCCTCTCTATTTTGTACGCTCTTTTTCAACTTCTTTGCTAATTATTACCAGGATGCATAGCGATTCCTATTTATGATCAGTCTCATGTAAGATAATTCCTAGTAAATTCCTATTTTAAAAAGAAATGTTTATTGCTTGTCTTACATATGTTGACAACAAAATAATTCATGTTGTTTATTATCATAAATATATATATGTACTTACTTTTACGTGTTCATATTAAGTGTCTGTATTTTCTGTGTAAAACAGCAGGTTGACTAAAGTCGACAATTAATCAGCTTATTATTATTTTTAAAATTGTTGTCATGTTAATAAGTGTTTAATCCATTTATTAATGTTGTTCGCAAGTTGTGCTATTTGTTGATTACCTAACTGTGAAATTGTCTCTGGATAATAGTACAAAATTTCAATATGTTTCTTCACTTTAAATTTTTTATTTTAGAAGAGCTAAGTGATTCTGAAGGTGATGATAAAGAAAGTGAGGATTTAGAATCAGGTTAGTTTTCTGTGACAGTCAGGGAATATTGAGTAATGGTGTATATGCAGATATGTGATTTTAACTGACTATGAGCTAATAGCGTGTTAAGGTTAGCATTGCTAATCTATTTTTATATACTCAGAGTGTCATGAACAAACAAAATAGTAATGCACAGTTCTTTAGCCTTTTCTTAACACTTTCATTTACTTTATTGGGACTGGATTACTATAAAAGGGGAAGTACTCAAGCATAATCTCGTTCAGTTTTAAGTTAAAATTAAAACACAGCATAGGAAATCTCAATTACCAAAGCTTTGTAATTATATGAATTGTAAAATTTAGTGGTAAAATAGAGGGGTAATATAGCGTTTAACATAGTTATGAAAAATTAGCCACATATTTTTTGAGTATCAAATTAATTAGAGGATCATAGTTATATTTGTACAAACAGAATTATTAATAAGTGTCTTATCACACCATTAAGCCGTCAACAATTATTAAACTATCTTAAGTAATAGCCTTTAAAATGTGCAGATGGAATATAAAATACAACTACCAACTCGACGGATATTAGGAATAAATGATGTTAACGACACGAATAAAAGTTAATAAAAGAACTGAAAGAAGTACTAAGACCTTGAACAATTTTGAACGTAAAAGTTGGGCTGGGTTTATTCTTTAATATTAACGACCGTTTTTTTAGGTATTCATTACAAAATAGTAATAGATATTTTTAACTATGTAGTAACCACAGAAACCCAAATAAGAAGAACAGGCTTTTGCTACAGTCAACTCTAGCTTTTTCATAAGTTTGTCAAGATAAAATCGAATTTGTTCTTTTTAATTTATTTTAATTTAGTTCCTTTGAATACTATTAATATTTCAGGTGGTGGTGATGGAATTATTGAAGAGGAACCTGCGATGCATGTTGAAGAGGTGGTCAAAACACATTGTCATAGTACATTTCGGCAAGTAACAACCTTCATAGTTTATTGATCCAATGATTTTTCTATTTACTCGGAAGTGACTATAATTAGTAACAATTTAGGGTTTCAAATTTACTGTTTGCTAAATATTATGTCTG
The DNA here is from genome assembly GCA_034768735.1 of Schistosoma mekongi. Lineage (NCBI taxonomy): Eukaryota > Metazoa > Platyhelminthes > Trematoda > Strigeidida > Schistosomatidae > Schistosoma > Schistosoma mekongi. The sequence goes on along the minus strand of CM068306.1, from coordinate 65,366,607 downwards.
ATACTGGCGAGTTATTCATTCATTTATCAGAGACATAGAACCGGGTACATACGTCCATAGATTCAAGTTGCCATACCACACTAGCACTACGAGATTAGATTTACAGAGGTAACAAAACAACAGATTACAAGAAGGAAGAGTAGAGTCAAAGTGTGCATGAAAGATTGATAGAATTTAAGATATAGATAAAATTAAGGAGTGAATACACTTTCGTCACTGTGATCGATTCGGAGCCATGTCTCCCACTGTCTCCAGCCATTCATTGCGATTTCTACGTGGACCCCAACCAGGTAATCTACATCTACCTACATGTTTTGGACCAACAATCAAGGACTTCATGGACTGATGCCGTGTTTTGGTCTGGCCGCCACTACTCTTCTTCCATTCTGCCCCAACCCTAGCCAACATTGTGCGACGAGGCAGGCGGTAGTCTGGCATGCGCAATACATATCCCAACCATCTCAGTCGATGAAGGTTAATGACCTATGCGGCTGATTAACCATATTTCCTAAGAACCATTTGTCTAAATTCAATATTACTTATTCATCTGTTCCATGATATATGAGCGATGTTACGGAGATTCCTGTGGTCAAATACCTGAAGTCGACGCATATCTTGGGTTTTCATGGCCCACGTTTCGCAGCCATATGTTAAAATGGCGCGGACTGCTGCACAGTACACCCGGACTTTCATTGAGACACGGATATCTCGTCTGCGCCACAAGTAGCGTAAATTGGCAAATGCTAGTCGGCCTTTCTGAATTCGCGCTGAGATTTTGTCAGACACCAACCCACCATGGGGTGATGAGACTTTCGAGATAAGTGAAGCGGTCAACGCATTGAATTACTTCACTCCCTATAACTAATTTAGGAGAAGAAGCAGGCCAGTCCTGGAGTAACATTTTGCATTTGGGAGGAGAGAAACGCATTCCAGATATACTTGCATTGTTACTCAAGGTGTTTAAGAGACTCACTATTGTTCGCGTCTTCACCGAATAGGACTATATCGTCTGCATATTCTAAGTCGGCGAGAGGACCTCTTGGAAGGGAATTGATTCCTGAGGAGTTAAAAGAAGTGAGTGAGATTTCTAAGAGTACATCTATGATGAAGTTAAATAAAAAAGGGGATAAGGGGCAACCCTGAAGAACCTCACTTGTGCATGATATTTCTTTTGACAATTTGCCATAGGCTGTGACTCGACCAGTGGTGACCGAGTAGACAGCCTTTATAAGGTTTATGCACTTTTGAAATACGCCTTTTAATGACAAACACTGCCACAAGTCTTCAAGGTCTATGGAGTCGAACGCTGATTTCAAGTCAAGAAATACAACTATAGTCGGACGTTGGTACATATGTCTATGCTTGAGAATCTCTCACAGGGTGAATATTTGATCAGTACAGTCAAGTCCAGGTCTGAAACCAGTCTGGTTTCTCTGAGTCTGCTGTTCTCTAGTGTTGGATAAATGCAAAATGATTATAGTGGATAATAGTTTAGATACTATATTAGTCAAACTGATTTCTCTGTGGCTAAGGGAATTTCTGTCTTTTTTTGTAAACTGGAACGATCAGCGAACGAGACCAGTCAGATGGGATGATGTTTAGTTCCTAGACTTTAGCTAATATATCAGTCAACCTGCCAGCCAAAACTGGACCACTATACTTAAAGATATCTAAAAACAACCTAATAGGTCCTCCTGCTTTCCCTCTCTTCAAGTTACTTATAGCCTTTTCAACCTCACAGAGAGTTGGGGGACCTGTGTCAGTTTTCCATTCAGGTAACTTGGGGATAGTAGATAAGCTAAGTGTAGCTGGGGGCCAGTTTTACTGTTTCTGAAAGTGTTTCGCCCGTCGCTCTAATCTTCTAGACTGAGAGTGAATCATAGACTCATCTTTTTCCGAGATAATTTCACTAACCACAGATTTTTTAATACCGGTGTCCTTGATAGGTCAGAACAGCTATCTACTATTGCCTGTCACTACCGATGCTTCTATTGCTTTTGCTTTTGTTGCCCACGACTGTTCATGATCCTTACGCAGACTTTTTGTCGGTCTACGTTACAATTGTTATCGCTCAACATCATTCTCAGAGCCTGCTGGAACGAGTTTTCGAGCCTCCATCAGTTCCCTAGAAGTTCTAGAGATCTAATGGTCTTTCATAACCTTTAGATTGAGGTTAAATGCAGATAACGCTGCTACGTTTAGACCTGCTTTAAAATCATTCCAAGCTGTTTCGGGATGAACCTTTTGGTTGTAAGGAACAATTTTTAAATGTAATCTTTGCATTTTCAGTTTCGAAATGATATCTAAGGGGTTTACCTGGTTTGAGCTTTCTGCGACCAGAAAAACGCATAGAGGTACGTGCTCTCACTAGGGCGTGGTCAGAGTCTAAACACGTGCCTCAGAATGAGCAGCAGTCCTCTATGCAGCTTCTCCAACAATAGCTGATCTCTATGTGGTCGCTTTGCATCCATCGTTGTGTGGATGTTGGAGGTCGCCAGGTTAAACAATGTCTCTCGTTACGCTTAAAGTTTGTGTTAGCTATAAATAAACAGTAGTCTGAAAATAATTGCATCAGACGATATCCGTTTCCCGTTGGCCGGGCTGGGATGCCGAGTAACCCACTTAAGTGTTTTTTGACCTGATTTAGCTTACCGACCTCGGTATTAAAATCCTCTGCTATAATTACTATGTCTGATTACCTAGCTTTCTGCAGGAGGCTAGAGAACTCTATGTAGAACGCATCTTTTAACTCTGTCTGTGCTGCAGACTGTAGTAGCATAAGCTGAGACAATAAAAAGGCATCGGCGTGTGTCCCTGTCTTTCCAGGTTCGTACTGTGTCATTTAGACGAACAGCACATAAATGACTGTTTACAGTAATCCACTTGAGAAGTGCTTGTTCTATCCGTAAGCTTAGTGTTATGCCCACACCGGCAAGGCCACGTGAACTCGCTGTTGAGTCTTCAGATAAACGAAGAATGAATTGTGCTGTTCTGCTGCATTAACTAGGTGAGGTCAAGCAGACGACCATGCTGAGGTACTTTATGTATATTCTGGGGACACAGTATGCATCAATTACAACAGATTCTAGTGTTTTAGCTAACGCAGCTTGTTGACCGATTTGACACAGCGTACGCACATTTAAAGCTCCAACATGTAGTTTAAAGCGTGGCTTCAGGTGACCTGGTATAACATTCCGGGAACTCGACCAACCAGTACAAATGGCACGCATAGAGGATGTAGTGGGAGAAGTGCGAATAGTAGAATCTAAAGAAGGAGAACGTGTTTGATCGTGAACAGTATGACGTAGAGTACTGTTAGAAGTGTGAAGGTGGTTATTACTTTCCGGTTGCCCACACCGACAAAGGGTTCTACTTGAGGTACCTAAGAAGGAAAGTGGATAAGGGGGGTTTTGATGACCCGAGAGTGTGACCGTAGTGCCCAGGGGATAGCTGCTTGAGGCCGGTCATCAATACTAATTGTTGCTCCGGTTGTCAGATGGGGCATCGGCCTCTTGATTTCGGAGGAAACTCGGCTTTCATCATGAGGTGTCGTGACTCTTCGAAGTGAAGACATTTCAACTCCTAGGGCCAATTTAAAGGATTTGAATAGTTTCATTTAATTCGCACTTTTTACGCGGGGTTGTTGTTTTTACAGAATGGGGTTGATAACATTATGCCCAACCCTTCTTCTTTATTCGGACTTGGGACCATCAGTAACCTCGGGAGAAGTGTTTATTTATCAAACTTATCATTATAATATTTTGTGTCGAAATATGGTATCAAAATGAAAAATAATTTTAAATACCATCTATCATCGGCGAATATCGAATTTGTATAAGTTGGAGAAGTCACTAACTTATAAAATTAATGGAAGGTGGATCAAGAAATTATGAGTATCTTTGGGAACAAAAAGATACAAAATAGTATTACATGGACTTACGATCTTCCCTGTCCTAAAACCAAATGCTCTAATAAATTAATTAGATTCTATTTACTTTACTTAGTACTTTATTTTCAACGTAGGAAAGTATCCATTTTATACGTTTTTAGTTTTCTACTGGATTCAAACCTATGTTCTATATTGTTTATTGATTGAATAATATGAAAAAGGTGTTAAATTAATTGACAAATATGTTTCGTCTCATTTTTACTAGTGAAGTCACTGATAGACGCTTCCAGCGTGTTGTATTTAATTAGTAAATATAGCTGCGTGTAGTGTAGGAACTAATTTAAATAATAGTAGTCTGAATGGTGTGCTGAACAATAATCCTATAAAAAATGGTAATAATTATAAACTATACCAACTTTCATACTTTTATTATTTTTTTACAATTTTTTTAGTCGTCTAAGAAAATTCCGTAAACGCACTCGACGAGCTGTGATTGCTTTTATTAATAGTCGTCAATGCTTTGCACTAATTATTATTTTAGTATTTCTTAACACAGTAGTTTTAACTACTGAACATCACAATCAACCAGAATGGTTAGATGAATTTCAGGGTAAGTGGATTATTTTTCAATTCAAATATGTTGCTACTATCGTATTAGTATTTCACAAAGATTATCTCCATTACTAAATAAAAATATAATTAGTCGTATTAGTTTACTTTGTCATTGGTCCTCAATTCAATTTTTTATAGTTAATAAAGTTTGAAAGTAGCGTTTATTTTATGTTACTAAAAGTATAGTCGTCTGATTAGTAAATTTTACGGAATTTTTCGATTTCGTATTTGTTGTTTGTTTAGTGAATTCCCTTCTTACTCCACTTTTAGTTAATAGCAGGAAGGAGGTTTTGAGAATATTAGCTTTAAGATGTATAAATGCAGAATACATTGATTTATATAGGCAGTGTAAGAATAGTGTGGAGTTAATACTCACAGTATGGCAGCCTAAAACTTTAAATACTGAATTATCTGTGAAGGGTTTAAATAAAGAAGGGGAGTTAGATGATAAATCTTGTACTGATCAGAATAGCTGGAATGTACACTTCTTTAACGACAGTCTACTGTGTAACAAAACGCTGAACATTTACCGAAGAATGCGGCTGAAACAATTTGGAGTTAGCAATTATAATATATCAGCAGTTTTTAAACGACTCACTGTTAGTTCTGAGTAATGTCAAGCAAATACAGTCGTCTTCATTTAGTTGGAATCTAAATCTCAATATTTAAGTATTAGGAACTGAATAACAAATAAATTACTTTAATTACAGGTAGTCTTAATGTCAGACCTTCTCATCCTATATTTAGTAATATAGTATCTACAATTTCAAAATTGTTACTTTTCGTTCTCTTATTTCTAGACTTTGCGAATGTTGTATTCGTCACACTGTTCACAATGGAAATGGTTATCAAAATGGCGGCATCCGGTTTCTCAGACTATTTTTCAAAACTTTTCAATCGATTCGACTTTTTCGTAGTTATATTTTCTATATTGGAGCTAGTTTTTGTAAAATCTGGTTTACTTAATCCAATGGGCGTTTCTGTGTTACGTTGTGCAAGACTACTTAGAATATTTAAATTGACTCAGTAGGTTTTTAAAATGCTATTTTGATTTTTTGGTGTAAAATAAGCATCACGAATTATCAAAATAAGACATCACATCCTCATGTTACCTTACTAAATAAATGTGAAGTTATCACTCAAACTTTGTTATTCTCAGTAGTCTTACAATTCTGAGTTTTAGTATGAGGTTTTGTCTGTTGTTAGAACTTTCAAGTTGTGTCACAGACTAACTGCATCTGCACAATTACTGAAAACTAAGAGGTAACGGACATCTCTTTTTTCTTCGATTTGTAATTTCTCAGTAGTGCTTATTTATGCCTTTGCCAAAGATCTCGAGCAGGATTACATTTATAGTAAATTCAGTTAGATTTGCAGGAGCAGTTGAGAGCATGGTTTCTGTTTGAAATTTTTTAGCAAGAATTTATTTCATTTTGTACGTTGGATTACTACAAATTTTTATAGAGTATCTTTGTTGATGGATAAGATCTGCAATGCAGAAAGATTATTGTGATGTATTTAGATGCTTTAATCATGGAACTTTCTTCCCCTTTCTAGAAAAAGCCATTCGTAAAAATAGTACTGCTCCAAAGTGTGTTCACAACTTAAGTGATCATAACAATTACAAGATTACTTTGTTTATTGAAAAATTTTCTGTGACTTGATATCATTTATTTAAATTACCTAGATGTCTTTTCTAACGTTTCTTTATCTACTTTTGATATGCTGTCCAATGTATCATACTTTTATAAATTATCTACTGGAGCTTACAGTTTCTTTAACGGCATTCACTATTCAAAGGGCTAAAAACAAAGAAGATGGAGTTAATACGCTTCTTTGTATCCATCTGTTTGTGAAAGTATGAAGATGTGATGAATATTATTTTTTTAGAATTATTATCCAGAATTATAACTAGCAAGTAGATTAACTTATTTCACGAATTATGTATAGATTTTAATGAGAATAACGATGTCTATGCAGATTACAAAGCAAACCATAGTTATCAAGAAAATTCATTTTATTCAACTGTCTTGATGGCTTGTTCTGTTCAATTTTTTTCCGTTTTTTGTTCTAACATTCTTTTAGATATTGGGAAAGTCTTCGAAGTTTAGTAGGGAAATTGTTGAAATCTGTAAGATCAGTTGCCAGCCTTCTACTTCTACTATCTATATTTATTCTTATTTGTTCTTTACTTGGTATGCAATTATTTGGTGGTCGATTCAATTTTATAGCACATGAAAAACCTCGTGCTAATTTCGATGGGATTTTACAAGCCATGCTTACTGTATTTCAGGTTAGTATATATTCGTAGCTCTTGATATTATTGATTGTGATTTCGGATGCTCTATATTCATTATGGAGTATTCTTAAAGTTTATGTATTTTATTAATGATATAACATTTATCCTACTTAAACCAAATGCAAAACAAGTTTACGATAGAAATAACATTTAATATTTTATCATCGGCAATAAGCTATCTGTTATTACCTACAGTTTATCTAAAAAGAGTTTGGAAAGAATAATACTAAAATATAGTTGAGATTCACATCATGAACCAACCATAGTTAGACAACCACTAACAAACAGCTAAAGAACTTTGCATAGCTGTTTCGATCGTAAATGAAACTCCTCAGTGGTGCACATCCACGACTCCACCAAAGATCCAACCGAAGACATTTACGCTTTACATTATGAGTGTCTTAAGAAGTTGGTTCGTGATGTAAGACTTTAAAACCAACGGTCTCCACGATAAATATCTATAACATTTTATTGTTCTTCTAACTGGCATATCACTTCATGAGTTAAAATGAAATGTGTTGGAAATAGGATTTTAGAAATCAGTTATGTTTTACAGTATTACATTTTAAATCGATAAAGAAAGCACATTTTCAGTTAGTGCTAAAAATTATCCTAACCGGCTTAGTATTCTTTTGTAACTTCATAAAGACTTTATTATCATCCTTCTGTCGATTGACACATTTTGTTATACACGATCACTTATTACATTAATAAATACAGTATTAGTTCATCAGCCACAGCATGTTGATTACAGCTGTAGTATACTTTAGGCCGTTGAGACGTGAGCAAACTACCTATATTCAAAGTAGGATATTTTATCTTGCTTATGGAAAAGTATTACAAAATAGGAAACTCAAATTAAAAGCTTGCGCTAGGCTGATTGAAATTATTCTCAAAGTTTAAGTGGTAACGAATCTAGTCATGCCAAAATTTCTTTTTAAGTTTTTTGTCACAGCTTTCTATGAGCAGGTTTCTCATTCCGTAAAAAAAGACACAAATAAAATAAACGTTAGAATTCGACATATTATGTTTAATAAAATTTACACTATAATACGCTGTACTCATTCAAGAAATGCTCGGAAAAACAACTGAAATTGGTGGTAAGATAAACTAATGCATATCAAGGAAGTTGTGGTTAACTGTATCCTGACGAATTTTACCTTTATGATTAAGGTGTAAAAAACCTGGATTTAATACAATAATTGATTCATAGTAAATATTTCATGTTTTAACACTTCCATATTCATACATTTCCGTCATATGACAGACTATATTGATTATTTTGTTTTATTTTACTTTGTACTCCACAAACAAGATACTTACCGGTGAAGATTGGAATGAAGTTATGTACCATGGGATGAGGGCATATGAAAACAGTCCTTGGTATGGGGTTGTAGTTATCTATTTCATATTTCTTTTCATATGTGGAAACTGTATCCTTTTGAAATCATTGGGACGTTTTTTGTGATTACAGCGATAAAATTTATTTTTGAGATTTCTCAAACAACGTGTTGACATCACCGATTAAAATGTACAAATGTCATGTCGACATTTGTTTTGAGAATGGATTAAATTATTAAGATCCTAATGCCCATGTAAACGTTATTGTTTTAAAAATGCTGTGACATTTAAACTTAAAAGGCTTTATCTGCAAATTTGCAATAACTCGAAGCCCAAATGAAATTTTTGTGGATTTTTTAATTTCAAGTTTAAATTGATTTAGAATTACTTCATTTTAAATTATGTTCATCATTTTATCGGAAGTATGAGTCTATTCACCTAAAAATTTAGACCTTTTTCTCGGAAGTGGATATCAAAAGTTGTAATTAATGCATTAATTTTAGTACTTCGATGATAGTTCAGTAAAAAAATTAAATTTTTAAGTAAAGCAAATAGTATGTAGGCCATATGCTGAAGTTTAATTTTGAATTTAATGACTATATACGGCTCGAATTAGATTTTAACCATTTCAGTCTATTACTACTAAACAACACAGTCCTCCAGCACATGTCAGTATGTTCCACATCAGTTATACAAAAGTGTAGTATGATTTGTCCATAAATTCATGCATATTTTCTTAAGTGGTATGTTCTTAGACATATTATTGAATGTATTTTTGGCTATTGCTGTGGACAATCTTAATGAAGATGACGATGAGGATGAAGAAGGAAATGGTGATGCACCAAAAAAGCAAAATGACACACCAGAACTTACAGAGACTGCTGAAAAAACCACACCACCCACAGAAGAGCCAGAAAATGAGATAACTAAGATGTACGTTTTATTTATCTTTTTATTATAGAAAAATAAACTAGTAAATGGATATTTATTTGACAGTTTTGTCTCTTGATGGTGAAACAGTAGTATATCCATCTTTTTATTAAGTAATCAAACCCTTTACTGCTTCTAGCTATGTATTTAGTTCATCATTTTAGTCTAGTATGCATTAATCGGCAATCCGAATAGTTTAATAACGGAAAAATACAGAAAAACTCCTTTTTTAGATGTGATCGTCTGTGTTGTATCATAAATAAGGCTTTGCTACGTAATGTGGAATTTTTAGGAATTTAACTGGTCATTAGCTTGATAGGAGAGGTGTATTGGGATGTAAAATTTTTGAATATGATCAGTGCTGCAGTCATAAAAGTAATATAGAGATACTGAGTAAAGTTTATGATATTAGTTCGTAGTGTCGTAGCTGCATTCGCCTCTTATCTCCCATTAAATTTCAAGCCTGATATCATTTCAAACTTATAAACAAATTTTAGTCTTCCTCGTCGAACTATATTAACTGTCATTAGTTTTCACTTATAACTGAAATTACAATTCACTGCTTTTGCCTTTTACCATCTTAATTTGGCCTGCTCTCTGTGCTGAAAATGAGGTATGGTAGCTTTGATAGGAAGGTGTCCCTGTTAGGTTTGACTTACTGGTTGAGCGATACATAAATCACCGAAGTTGTACATTGTTAGAAAAAAGGAAATAAAATGCTAATACTGTCATTACTTGTGTTGAATATCCAGGGTGGTTTTGTTATGGTAAATGTTGTGTTAAACATAAAATACTAGGTTGGGTTTGTAAACCATCACTTTGACACGTGGTGTGCACGGCGAGTGTTTTTCCACATGTTGATTGTTAACTAATATTAGACGGCTAGGCGTGGTTAAATCAAGGCATATCAGTGTTCCGTACAACCGTCGGTTATTAGTTGGAATCCTGTAGACACGAATTCTAGTTGCCTATTCAAAATCTACGGTTAAAAACCTTAAGCCACATGACTAGGAGTAAACTACAAACATTGAATTTAGTTCTCATTTGTACTTTTTACATACTGGTTTTATTCATTTGTTTATTAATTGTTTAATAATAGCTTTCCGAATTATTGTATCTTTATTGCCTCCACTCTTGTTTGTCTCTTACTGGTATGCCGTTGTATAGCTCAACACTTAAGCCAAGACATATTTAGACATGTTAGTAATATCCTATGGAAAACTTTCCTTTCATATAAATCACAGCTTATTAATCTATATCCAAATAACTTTTATTTCACGTTGACTGTCATAAAATATCTCTAATTGTCATACATTTTATCTTCAGGATGAAAATCAAACATTACGAAAGAACAGGTGAGTAATACATGGTGCTTAGGTTTCGCGATAACTAATATTTAATTTTAAACACATTACTATTCAAGATTATCTGTATGAAATAAGCGGAAAGGATATATTGTATAAGTCACGTTTGTCAGTGTTTTACATATCCTCATGTGGTGGATGAACTGCAAGCATCTTTTATATCTTGACTTCGTGTTTAGACAAGTTAAGCATTGACAAGTAATTATAAGAATAAAAGTAAAAAAATATGAGAGGTTATGACACAATAAATGAATGTTGAAAGTGTCCGGTAAGCGAAATCTTCTTTAGTTTTTAATAAGCAAGTTCGTTACTTCTAGTTCAGTTGAATAAAAGTGGCGTCGATCATCAGCATAAACGAGGTTCTATGATTTCGCATTAGAAGAGATACAGAAAATGTGACCATATCATGGTAGTTTGTTCTTTTGTTCTCATATTTATTAATGACATTGTAGTTTCTGTAATTTGTTTATATTTTCTAGATACTGAAGAACAAACGTATGAAGAAATGTTTGCTGAAGACGATGATGCAGAGGAAGAAGCAGATTTAGATGGGAAAGACGGAGATGATCAGAAAGATATGTCTCCACAAGATAGTCGTACAATGCCACCTCATTCAGCTTTCTTTATATTTGCTGACACTAACAAGTATGTTTTGTAACGAATTACTGTTTCGTTTGTTCTCGAAGAGATTTTGATTAATTAAGCACCGATAAACCATTTCTTTACTTAGCCTACATTAAATGTAGGCTTTACTTCTCAAGTTTTGTAATTGATCATTTTCATCAAGACATTTTTGTCAGTAGACACGATTCATTCTATCCCAAGGCCAACCCGTCCCCTTCCAATCATTCATTATATTTGTAAACATTACCGAAATCCTGTCACTAGTAAACATTTTCATAAAAGTTCTTTACATATATTCAAGTGGGTAAGCTTATTTTATACAACTAAATATGAACTGTACATTTTAGTAAATTTACATTGACGCTTTCAGTGTGATTCAGTTAGGATTTGGTTATATGAATGTATTTGCATTCCAGTGTCGATGTTATTGAGAACCATTACAAATAAATAAGTATGATTTATGAACTATTTTAAATACAAATAATAACACCTATCAAAATGTTTTGTGCAGTTATATAAATTATTCACAGAGCATATAGAATGCTTTTCCATAGTTATTCAATACATTCATTCTAGTATTCTTACAGACAACAAATATTGAGTAAAGAAATGTTTACTGCCTACTGAATACATTTTATTTATGCATATTTTTCAGATTTAGAATATTCTGTCATAATGTGGTCTGCTTCTCGCATTTCGGAAATGTCGTATTGGTTTGTATTTTAGTAAGCAGTATTTTACTTGCAGCTGAGGATCCACTGCATGCTAACTCTCCGAGAAATCGAGTATGCTTACTTTAACTGTTAATTTAATAAATAAATTAAATTATTTTAAACAGATTTATAATACTGATTGCTTTAAGCAAATAAAAACCCCCAGACCTTTTTCCTGTAAACCTGTTTACAATCGATGATCATGTCCCAATTGCTGGATAATTGATAAAAATTAAATTAAGTATTTACTTCTGATGCATGTACAGCGACACTATAACTAGGGTTTATGACATCCACCTACCGATACTGTCAATTCAACAGAATAAGCATATGCCCTAGCTTAGTAGATTTGAAAATATCAGTGAATACATATGATTATTTAATCACTTATGGAAAGCGATTCTGTAGGCAATAATTTAATTTTCATGCTTTTTTTGTAATAGTTTGACATCAGTTAGGATCTTATCAAAATTCATAGAGGGCTAATGAACTGTTTTGACCTAGTATCAAGTTGTGTGGCATTTATACTCCTGGTAGAAATGGTGCACAGAATCGTGTGATCTCGCAGTCAACCTTCAAACCCTTAGAACGGATAGGATAGCTTTCAACTTCATTCAGTTCTCAGTGTAGCACAATCATGATCCAGTGCTTTTCTCTCGAAACTTTGAAAATGTACAAGCCACTACCTCACACTTAGTACGTTTGCCGCAATGCATAAATGTTCTGGGTACAAACTCGGGCAATGTCACTTTGTTGGAAAGACCAAATCTAAGGCGAGGAAGCTGTCCAATGTTCTAAGGCTTTCCATTATTTCCAGGTTGGCATGGATCTACGATAAATGCAATCTATAAGCTTATTTTATAGTCTACGTGCATACTCTTACGTAATTTGGGACCAAAAAACACTTGTTGCCATTTTGTTGCAATCCATGTGATAGCCCTTTCATTGAAGACCAGTCTGAATGGCTTTCCTTCTCGATCAATTCCTTATTAATAAAGAATTGCGATTACTTTCATTAATAGTTTGATGTGTCTATATTATATGCTTCGATATGCAAGGGCTTAAAAAATAGCTAGATGAGAATGTATTATGTAACACGTAAACTTTATTCTTCCTTCTTTTCTATAAATCTCTTTACAGATCCTAAACATGTTTGATTATTTTTTCACTAGTGTTTTCACTGTTGAAATCACTTTGAAAGTAAGCTGTCTATAAATGCTTGTAGTATATTTCCTTTAAATTATTTATATTATGCATTGTGTGGATATACAATGGATAGTGATTAATATCGCAACTAATTCCTTTGACAGTTACATAAATTGAACTTCGGACATCCAGCAAGTTACTGGGCTATTCAAATGTAAGGAGTTAAAGGTGTCTGAGTTCTTGTTCGATTGTATTCTAAGTTCATTTCAATAATGAAGTAACCTGCCTAAAGAGCATAAAACTGATGAGATATATTTTACCCTATATTATTCTTATTATTCTGCATTTATGTATGGGCGCATATATTCAACCGGTTAATATATAATTATAACCTCATTTACTGGTGATGACATTATTAGCAACGCATATCAAATCAGGATTAAGGCTACATTTCATGTCGTAGACAGAATAAGAATGATAGTTTGGAGATTCTAAGGTGAACTATACTTCCAGTCTTTCGTTACCTGAATAGATCTAAAGTCATTCAGTTGCACATTTTGATGGAATTGGCTACTAGCTATTAGTAGGGTAACTGATCTGGTGTGAGACTGAAATTTTCAGACTCATTAATCACTGGAGTGTGACCAACGCGGTGCTTGTTTATTTCTTTGTGGTTCTGATTAAGTCATATCGATCAAGCTGGTATATGGTATTAAAAAGGTAAAAGAAAAACACCTTGGCTCAATGGTTTACTGCTTACTACCACCGAATAACGTTCAATCACAACATAGTTGAGGTGTGAATACTTCAGTATCAACGGTCGAAAATTAAAAATAAGTTTCTCGGCATCAAATCCGGTTGAAATAATTAGTTTAGTTAGGATTTAAGATCCACCATGCTACCGAGTGCTAAATAATGCAAAACTTAGGTTGTAAAGGATTTTCTGTCCACTGCCTTTAATCATCTAAATTTAAATATTGTACATGGTACATCGATTCGCCAATCTTTATTCAGCATATAACGTAAAGAATTAAACAGTCATTACATTGTTCATAGTTCAGCGTTTGTTTGTCGAAGATAGTATTTAAAAACAAATAAGGAAAATTCAAGTAAAAGCGTATTTAATTAATTTTTTAATGGAAATTATTGAAGTGTAGAATATTTTATAGTTTACATTAATCAAGTATCATTAATTATGTGAATTTCTCTCATCTTAGTTTCACTACTCTTATTCGTAATAAATTAGTATTTTTCAGTGATTTCTATATTTCTCAATAAATCAATACTGTATTTACCGCTTTTTAGATGATTTCTTATGGATTTGTTCTTCATGAAGGAGCATTTTGTCGTAGTGTATTCAACTTACTTGATCTTATTGTTGTCTGTGTAGCTTTAGTCTCATTTGTGCTACAGTAAGTTCATTTCTATGCACCTTATTTTACTCTGTTATATAATATGACGTGATTGTGGTTATTAAGGCGGATGCTATTACTAATTATGCAGTTTAATTGAATTTGGCTTTGGTAAATTGGCCTATTCTTAAAACGCTTAACAACGTTTTAGTTTCATTCTAATTAACTTCACATAATTTAGGAAACAAAGGCTTCATTGTGACTTTGAAATAATACAGCATTATTTTTAAAAACGCAACTGGATCAAGTGGGTTGATGCAAAACACGTAATATATAGAGCATAATTTTGACATTCTTTGTTGTTAGTTTCTTTAACTGTTTAAATGAAGAACAACAATAACGAATATTTTCCATACTTTTAGAAATCAGACAATATCAGCAGTGAAAATATTAAGAGTTCTTCGAGTACTTCGACCATTGAGAGCTATAAATCGAGCAAAAGGACTAAAGGTAAATGTTATGTATTATTCTGTGGTAACATATAATGTACTTAAAAATGATTTTTAAAATTTTGAATTGAAGATAGATTATCTTCGTATCAAAACTTTGCAAGGCACTATACACTGACAGAGAACATAATACATAAAACTTAGCTATTAATTAATAGAAAACTTATAATTCAATGTTGATAGAAAACTTATATCTATTTTTATTTTATTAACCTCACATCTCTGGATTTCTACGAGCACATAGAAATAACTCCATTTATTATGAAATAGCTGTTAGTACAATTTCACTGTGTATTTATACATTGTCATTTAATTTTGTTTATAATAATAACTTTACTATTCTAAAAAGTGGGTCTTTATTGGTACATCTCCACCGTCATTTCTAATTTTATCCAACCGTTTTTGACATATATAGCATGTTGTTCAGTGTATGGTTATTGCTATTAAAAGTATTGGCAACATAGTACTCGTCACATTCTTACTAGAATTCATGTTTGCTGTTATTGGTGTACAGTTATTCAAAGGTAAATTCTACTCATGTACAGATATATCAAAACATGTAGAAGAAGATTGCAAGTAAATTCTTTTTTCATAATATATTATTATATAATATATATGCATATATTATTTCGTAATGTACTTGTTGTTGAATGTATTTACTCATCGTAAACTAATCTCCATTAAGCACCATTGAAAACCAAGAAGTATTGGATAATTGTTTTGTCCTAGTAAAAGGAGTACACCCGTGGCCACTTAACGAACCGAGCTCCTGATCTCTAGGTCTCTTAGAGAACATCTATCCGTCAGTAACACCGAGCTGGCGTCCAGTAATAAAATTACCAGCTCAGTCAGTTCGTAGTATAGACCGACGATCTCCCTTTACGCTTAGTGATAATTGTGTCTCGCTCTGAGTATATCTAAACTTTACAAGCCACACCTCACTAGAACTTCAAGACGTCCTAAAGTATGTGATTGGTGAGCTGCTTTTTATAATTCAGTTTAAGTAAATAAAAGCAGCAATAAAGCAAGACCATATAAATTTAACTATTTTAATAAAAGAATGTTTCAGTTCTTAATGTGAACTTATTTCTAACTTCAAGCTAACAATTAAATATTTAAATATCAAATTGTTAAAGAGCTGATGCAATGGTCAAAGGTTTATCAAAACTGTCTATTTTCGATAAGTCTAGTTTGGCGGTTACCTACATAATAGTTGGAAAACACAAATAGGTTGAATGTTAGGGTCTAAAATGCAAACTGTAGTGAAAACTGTACTCTTTAATGCTAGCACCAACCCAATAAATGGACAGAAAACAACGGGAAGCAGTGAGTATAATATATTTGGTAAATAGGATAATATCGATATAGAAGTATCACGTGACACTGGGAAATAAACTATACGAATAATATTCTATTACTCATCGAAACGAGTTGTCACTAGATTTGTACTTTTAATGATATTCGGCTAAGGTAGTGGGCAATAACTCATATTTAAAGATTATATTGCATTTTAAAGTAAGAGTCTTTCGACATCTAAGATATTACCTAATAACATCGTTACTTTTGTAAAGAGTTAGTCCTATTAATATACCTATACATAAATTCATAAGTACATTTTTGTATTTTAATATTTTCCAGAGGACATTTTATTGAATACAAGGATATGAGCTTAGAAAATCCAATTCTTAGTGAAAGAGAATGGAAAAATGCTGATTTCAACTTTGATAATGTACCAAATGCTTTACTTACTTTA
This sequence comes from Schistosoma mekongi, assembly GCA_034768735.1. Classification (NCBI taxonomy): domain Eukaryota; kingdom Metazoa; phylum Platyhelminthes; class Trematoda; order Strigeidida; family Schistosomatidae; genus Schistosoma; species Schistosoma mekongi. The sequence continues at coordinate 65,350,075 of CM068306.1, read as the reverse complement.
TTCGCTGTTTCCACTTTTGAAGGTTGGCCTAGGTATGTGTTCGCCTTGTTACAACTCGTAAAAATGTTGAAATATTTCGCAACAATAACGATTCTTAGAATTAAACGAGTATAATAGCGTAATCACTTTTAGTAGCAATTGAACAAAGAAAGTAAATAGTTAAAGCTTCGTTACCTTATACATAAACAAACTATTCTGAATGACGATGATTCATTCATAAAAGATTAAAGGTTTAAGATTAGTTAAGTACTGATAATTCAAAGCCCATGGATCATGTACTTAATAATTACATGTTATTTCTTATGAACTGTAATAAACAATAACAACAAGATCTTACCAGATATCATTAAATTAAGCAACTTAATTACTTTATGATAAAACCTTTCTAGTTCCAAACATTTAAAGTTAGATAAAAGAAACTCAGGGGCGGCTAAACTTAGCCGTAATGTCAATCAATTAATTCACTAATCCAAGTCATTTTGATTAGTGCCGACTAACTAGGTACGGTTTATATTAACGTCAAAACCACTGATTATCGATTTTTCTTCACAAGGGTCTCAACTACACATATGCATCTACAGATTCCGTAGATTAAAATTCATTTTTACCTTTCATAAACCAACTTCGTTCCTTCATTTTTGCATTATCGCTATTGGTAGTCTTTTCGCTGTGACCGTTACTACTTTCATCACTTTGGTACTCATCTTTATAATTTCAGTACGTCATAATACGGTGTGGCCATTTTGTCAGCTACACATTTAGTCTAAATTCGACATTGCTTTTGACTGAGTGACTAGTATTTAGTAATATTTATTTGATTTCAATAAGAACCGCAGAATATTGTACTCTTAACTTTTTATAAGTCTTTCTGTTTTTGAAATTCATAAGTGATAAACTTTCTTCTAGTTTCTTGATATTTTAAGAGTAGAATACATTTTCATAAACGCACAGTTTATTACCAGTACGCTAATAAATGTAATTGATTATTATCAAGTAGTAACACTGATTATCGTAAAAATTTGGTGGAAGAAAACTTGATAACTTACCACATAAATATGTCACTTAAGTTCTTTCAAGAAATTTCTAATGGTATATATATATATATATCATACTACTTGAAACACTTGTTTTGCATTTATCCGACAAAATCATGTCTGTTTGCAGAAATACGAATCGTTTAGTGCAAATTACAAAGCTTATAGAAACACTAATATTTATTTTATCTTGCGTTTATTTATTTTTATAGTTTATTACTGACAGTTTTTATAGTCTTTGGCAAAGTAATAAAAGGTGCTTTAGAAAAATGTGAGAAAATCTAGATTCCCTAATCTTACAGGTTTATGGTGAAATAATTTTTTTCTGATGATGAATTAAAATCTCAGCATCTTTGAACTTTTTGGCAACGTAAACCTTCTATACCACTAGGGATGGAAAGAATAACCGTTACGTGTCTTGAATTACACACTAACTTTAAACTAGAGTCGGAATCCAAAAGTGAACATTTTTAACTTCACCATAATGACTATCTAGAGTTAGTAGTGATATTTATCTCACTTGCAGTATAATTTTGTTGGTATCAAATAAAGTTTACGTGCATGTGTCATGTCACAGTTTGCAACTATTATTACATGACATGCACATTTGATTATTTCCTTTGCTAAATAATAGGAAACTAATTTTCAATTATTTGTCAAAAAAGATTTAAACTCCATCTACTAACATTATAATTTTACTATCCAGGTGAAACAGTTTGTTAAACTTCTTTCTCTCAATCTTCTGTTCAACTACTAAATGCGTGAATAACTATTTCTATAAAATTTACAATAGTATATCTATTTTAAAAGCATTTCTTGATAATCCTTTAATTTCTTTATATTTTGTTTGTTCTTAGCTTACTATATAGGTCTATTGATTCCAATACTGAAGATCATGGGCCAATAACAAATTACAGACCAATTGTTGCGTTTTTCTACATTACATTTATTATTGTCATTCCATTCTTTATGATTAATATATTCGTTGGTTTTGTCATCGTGACATTTCAAAAAGAAGGTGAAGCAGAATACAAAAATTGTGAATTGAATAAAAATCAAGTAGGAAATTATGAATTTGATATAATTTACGGTTTGTTGAATTCTAAGATCTTGTGCGAGAGTTATTAGTCATCAGTAAGGAGTAATTTGAACTCTTGAAAAATGATGTTTTTCATGAAATACAAACTCATGATACCCACTCTCTCACTCAAATATGTTGTAAATGTGCTATTTATTGGATTTGCTTAACTGGTACATTGCTATGCTAGTAGGATTTATCGAGTCGAGATTGCTCAAATTCCAAGTGAAGTAAATTATGGTTATATTTAGGTCACCAGGCGACAAGTCAAGCAACTAAAGCTTGTGACAAAGTTGTCTTTTCTTAGGTCTTTAGTGTCCGTCTGTATTCCAGTTTTACAGTGAGCTCAGTTATTACTCAGTTCAAAACAACATGACATTATGTATTACTAAATGTGTGGTAATAAAACATTAGCTATTGATTTACATAGGTCCAACAAGCTAAATAAAAATCTAAGGTATTTCTTAGACGTATCGTGAGATTAGAATTTTAATAACAATAAACGTTAGTGCAAAAAGACTTGGAACTAAGTCGAAAGAGTAAACTTTGTTTACCAACTTACAGTAATGTAGATGGACCTTTACTTTCTTAAAAAAATTAGACACTGGTAGCAAAAGGACTCTAGGATTATTTTTGAATCATCCCAACAAAGTATTGGGAGGTTAAAACTGATGCCTACGGTAAGCGGACTTGTTAATATTCGATTAGGGATTTTAAAATTCACAGCACATAGTAGAGAACAAATCCTTGCAATGATGGATTTTATCAATCATTAGTTGCTCCACACAAAAGTACTAATTCATGCAATCAGACTGTATATAGAAAAACAAAGAGTATAACGGAGGAAATTGGTAGGATTAGGTGGGTAATATTCGCTCTATTTCACAAATAGATTAGTTTCGGGATCCTACAATTGAATACCAGGGCAGCGGTGCTGGTCCTTAGGTGTCTGTCACATAACCGGAATGTTCTGGTCCAATTCACCAACTAGGTCATGTGTGTGCGCTATTTTGGCGTCTTATACCTGTGAGAAAGAGTTGACTAGATCTTCCAGTTCTTCAATGTACCTAACTGATATCTTTCTCTTACAAATGCAAACAGCAAGTAGTAAGTAGGGACTTAAAGATCACATAATAATCTGGTTTTCCCGCAAAGAATAGGAGTTACTCTTTAGACTAAAGTTGTGCACAAAGTAACTAACTTGTTAAAGTTTTTATTATCAAACGTTGGCGTTGGATATATTTGTCATTTGATCTTTTTTTAACAATTTAGGCAAATATTGTTAATCATAAACATTCTTTTTGTTGCTGTTTATTTTCTGCGATATATAGCGTAAATGCATAGAATACGCCTTAAAAGCTAGACCACGTCGACGATACATTCCAAAAGGACATTTACAATTTAAAATTTGGTCTGTAGTTGTATCCAAGAAATTTGAAATATTGATTTTCATATTCATATTTATAAACACTGTAGCGCTAATGTTGAAAGTAAGCAAGCAATCATTGTATCCCGTCTCATTTGCCGGAATGTTGCATGATTTAACTATATGCTTAAAGTTATTTCAACTGAACGTTAGTCGAATAAAAAGTAAATAATTGTGAGGTAATAAACATATCACTTTACATAAAAGATGTTTAGTATGTGCTTATTACTTAGGAAACCATCAAAAACCTGATATTAGTAGATTAACAACGAAGCATCTGTTTATCTTTTTTATCATTAGGTAAAATACAACACATTTGGTCAATATTTCCTATGACTTGTGAAAAATAGGCAAAGCTTTATGGTCTATACATTTTGTTCTCATATATGTAGAGCATAATTTGTAGCGATAAATAGTGCTTCGAAATAAGTTGTAGCTGGTAAGTGGAATGTAATGCACGCCTTTCGTCGCATTTTGGACTCGGAGGAAATTTCCGATTTAAATATGTCTGTATTGTACAGATTATGTTGCTAAAGAATGATATAAGCATACTGATTTATGTATCTACATATCCTTTGAACAACTATAGTTGTTCTAACTCAGTAGCTTACCAGGTAACTGCGTTTAGTCTAGCAAGAATAGACTTGGTTCGAGTCTTAGGGTAAACGTAAATACTGAAATATGACTGGTACACTCAAAGGAAGGGTCCCAAGAAGGACGAACTGCGCGTCTTAGATTATACTCGCAATTATACTACTAAGCATACCTGGAAACTGAATCTACATTAAGACAATGTGTCAGGATGCTCATATTTAATTAGGTCCAAATAACATCAGCAAACATACTCAAATTAATTTGTTGTTAAGTTTTTGGTCTCATCATATACACTCCTCGTAAGTAGAGGACATATAAATTTCGATGTATTTGACCGTCCTTTTTAAGTTTTAGTTAAGGCATTATAGGACATGTTATTATTGAGAATTACTGTTTACTTCAATGATTTATTCGGTCATGTACTTAGTCCCATTTTTAAATATGTTGTTTGTTTGTTAATCTTAATTTAACAAAAAATACTTCTAATGCCATAAAATTTGTTTAGTTAATGATTCTTACTTGCTTTATTTGTGTATTGTAATTCACTTGGGCAACAAATCGTCATCATTTCAATATTATTATACAACAGTGACAAATTGAACTTTGTTATAACATCTGATCTGTTATTCTGAAAATAGTTTACTGTCACAACTTTATATCATTTTACAAAAGTGTGAAAACATTGAGCAACTATTTTACTTTATCTAAAGATTTAAAAAGTCGCATAAATGATTATTGCTGTTGAGTCTCAACTTAGAATGAAACTTCTGTCCAACATTTTCTTACTTTTTATAGTTTCTCAAACTTTGAGATGTAAGTTGTTTTAATCATTATACCGAATTACGCAAGTGCATAATCGTTTCACGTAAAATACTATCTTTCTAACATGATAGTGAACTTTGACAATATTTTTAATATCTAATTACAGTACGATAAACAAGGCAAATTTGAAGCAAGAATATTAGATTCCTTCAATTACTTTTTTACTGCTGTATTCACTGTTGAATTTGTTCTTCGTTTGTCTGCATTCAGTTTTCGAGTAAGCTTTATCTTCCATTGCATTTATAATGAGTTAAAAATATTGTTTCTTGGAACCATTATGATCATTTTGAAATTTCATAATGTATAATGTTGTAAAGTTGCCTAAAGTATTTTATCGGGAAGATCAAGAACGACACTTAAACGATTGCATATAATATTCAAAATAACCAATCACCGGCGCGCTATCAGCTGTGGGATTTGAATTGGAAATGAACAACAAAGACAAGCTTTTTCTGTTTGTTCGGAGAAAAATATTTGATTTACCTGATATGTGTAAATCTGTTAAAATAAATAAAAGGTTTTCAAGAAAACGTAAGCATAACAGGAGGTAGAAGTGTAAACAATGAATGCATAAGTAGCCAGCTGATTACTCTTTGCCTAAAGTGCGACCAGAAATGAAGCATGACTGAAAATGCGTGGATGTACAAATAAATGTTGGACCAGAAACTGAGCTTGTGAAATGTAGGTGTTATCTTGGAACCGAAAATGAAAAGATTGTGTTCACCTATCTGTTATGCCATCTTTCTTCACTTCTTGGATGGCTGGGTACTATTACTTACTAACTCGGGCTGTTACAGGTGTTCAGTACATTGAACAGAATTAGCCGATCAAGGAACTTTCAGAAGTTAAAGGATCGGATAAAACAAACTCCTATAACAATAACAATAAAATTTTTTCTATCAGGCCCACAAAAATGCCTTTCATGTTTTGGTTACAGGCATCCTGTTGTAACACACCTTGTTAACTTTGTGCAACCACTAAGAGTTGTTCATTTCAACAACATGAAGTCGTTTTGGTAACTGGCAATAATATTCTTGCGTCCCTACGATAGTTCTAGAATTCGACAGCTTTCCACTCAAGTAGATGACTTTTTATCATTATTTCTTTTGTTTGGCAATAGAATCTCCACTGGAATAGCAGGATTCATTTACTAACCATGCAAAATTTCTATATCCTAAGTTTTACCGATCGACTTTTAACCCACAAATACTGTTATTTTCTTAGTTAAACGTGCCTAATTGATTAAGATGTTGATCGGCCCTATTCATAAACTCGGCGTGAACAGTTTAAGACTTTTTGTTCCTACATCATACTGTAACCATGCTACTTTACTTGGCGCGTATCAGCATCGTGAATCTAAAACCTTGTTATATATATACATACTACATTGTTAATTATTACGTTGTGCAGATTACTATTAGTGCTAAGTCTCTTGTTTAACATTCATTTGAAGCTATAACAGAACATGCAATGAAATGCTTTGGAAACAAAATCTTATCCTTTTTACGTATCATTCTTAAAAATTTGATCGCTGCCATATGTTGGTTACCTCCTTCTCTTTTCGTTTATTTTTCTCAAAAACTGATTAATAGCATTATTTTAGCGATATATGGAATGTGATTGACTTTGTCTTGGTCCTTGGTAGTTACATCGATATAATAGTAACATTGGTAAGTATACTAAATCAATGAAAATTCATGATTAGTGGCTTTAGTAATCAGTTTTTGTACTTATTGTATTTATTAAACTGATAAAATTTGATAGCATCATTTACATATTATTGTATTAATATCTCTGATTATCAAGCATTAGCATATTAACAGTATGTGTGACTAACCTTTGAGGAAATCATAAGAATGTATACCGCGCAACACCTCCAATTATGAAACTATGAAATCGAAAACACTTGTCTCATGTAGGAATGATTATTTGTTAGTAATATTGAACAAATTTCCAGTAATGAATGTCAGCTTATGTAATACATTCGGAACTTAGGGTTGTTTATCACATTGTGTTTCCTATATCTTTTGCCTAAATTCGTTATATATTAATCTCATTTGGGCACTATACAGAAAAAAAGAATAAAGGACAACTGTTTGGCCTATGTAGAGGACTCTTCAGCTGCGTGTATCCACAAAACCATCATACATTTAGCTTAGGACAACTAAGTCTATCACCAAACAAATAGCGGTCAACACCGCTGTTGTTGCCCCTGACCATAGGATTTTGATTCAGTAAGATTGTGTCAAAAAATAACAATCATTTAGTTCCACTGTATTTCGCCTAATTTGTCTGGGCTTCATCGGTTATTCATTTGTATGTCACGTTTTTTTATTTGTTGTCTATAAGAATATGCTCCATAGCATTAAACTACGATCAATCTGTAGCGAATGCAAACAATAAACTAAAGCTAATTTCCACAAAGTCACTGAATTTTTGATTAAAAACTTGATATGACAAAATGTATGGAAATCAGTCAAAGATTAATGTTTATCATATATATCTTGATTCGGAAACCGCAAATTGTTTTCTCATAATAAGCATAGTATCCGTAGTCTATTTGAATTGTTTACATTGTGAGAAACAAACAATTGAATTTTGAATTTTGATTATGTTATTGAAAACAAAATTTTAAATATTATATTTACTAACTTTAATGCATATTCCCTTTTTCATGAAATGTTGAAAAGATTGTTAGTATGAACATCATGAAACCACAAACCCTAACATATTCCTTCGAACCGTTGATTAATTTTACGATTATGTTTGGAGTCCGTAATGATTTCGGCGTTTGTAATAATAGGTTCACCTACTTAATGATTCCTGAGTGGGACGTAACTCACTCTCTTAATTCGATTGTTAATTGCTATCTTAAAATGCTAGCTGTAGGTGATGACAACTTCATAGTTTGTGCATCCAACAAGTCCTTTAGGTCATATTACTAAAGTTGTACTTAAAAGTACCAGCATCCAGTAGAGATAATAGCTGTATATTAAATTTGAATCAATAGATTATTTACCTTAAAAATCGTCCAATGTGATCGGCACTGTTAAACTCCACCAATCCTCCCTGACAAATATTCTTCTTATATTTACTTCTCACATTAGTACTTCAACTCGGTCATTATTTTCACCATCATGTTTAATTTGCAGATGAGTTTTTTTAAAGTTTGCTCGTTAATTTTTATTTTATTTTAATTTACTTTATTAGTCCGATATAAGTCAAGTGAAATTCAGTGTTAATTTTTTCCGACTGTTTCGCGTTATGCGATTAATCAAATTATTAAGTAAAGAAGAATCTATACGTCAATTATTATGGACATTTATTAAATCTATACAAGTAATTTCATTTTACTTCACACTAGATTCTCTTAATGGCATTATTTTTCAGAAATTTTTAAATATATATCTGTTTTTTTTTTGTTTTTTTCATAATGAAAGTTGTGTGTTGATGTATTATGACCATTTACAGTAATATTTTATTCCTACGCCATTTACATTTGCTCGAATGTATTAACCTAATTTAGTGGATTGATTACAAAATAGAACTTATACTCCACTCACGTCATAATTGGCTCAAATAAAAACTAATTTCTCGGTATTTTGAATTCAAATAGATAAAAGATTAAAAAGCGTATGTTTAGGGCAACGCCACTCTCTTGTAGAGGTTGTTCGGTTTTGTAGCTTTACATCATGGGCTAATTTTACTAAGAAAGTAATTGGAGACTAGAGAGCGCAGTCAGTAACCTATTTCTTTTGAAAGCTTTCTAACTAAATTAACTCCGTTAATCTTGTTTGAATAGTACTATAACTTGTTTTATATCTAGTTCTCTATAAAAGTAGGTTATTTTTGTTAACACTTCATAGTAGTTACTAGAAGATATTATGTGAGTAAAATGCTTCCTAACCGTGTAACTTTGTTCTTGTTCTTTTTACTATTTTATTTCGTGAATTCTAATTACTCTTATTATCATTTGTGAATGACGAAGCCTAAATGCAGAGATCAAATAAAGCTGTGTAAATTAACAGTTTGAAACTCAAAGTATTTCTTTCTCTATCACCATTAGAAAACCTTTCATAGAGTGGAATCGAAGTTACTAAACTTTAAAAACAGAATATTTTCACTGTGTATTATATGTGCCAGATATAGTGTTTTGTATCTATTACATTTTTATTTGAGTTTAAGCAATTCATGTACCTATATCTTGATATGCTAGAAGGTTATCGGAGGAAAATTTGTGAATGAAGTGGTAGATTTATAATTGTTAGAATAACATTCATTTGTTGTTTGGAGGATTTTAAATATTTACCGACGACCACACTCATAGTGACCAACAGACAAAACACACCATACACCAAAGTGTAACTCTTTGAGGTATAGGAGAAACTTGATAAATAGTATAGGATATTGTGTAACAAATAGAGTTGCAAATTGCAAAACAAGATATTTAATAATGTCAAATTCATGTAAGTGATATAAGTTAGGCGATATTGATAATTTGTAGAAATGTCAATAGAGACATTAACGAAAACCTAAGCCAAGATTATTATCATTCGGATACTGCTAATATGTGTATATGTTTTCTAATATATATATATATATATATATATATATATATATATATATATATATATATATATATATATATATATATATATATATATATATATATATATATATATATATATATATTGGTATGTATTTATATTTTGCATAAATAGATTTTTCTAAAATACGACATAAAAATGAGTAATATGTACGTGTCTAAAATCATGAAACATGAATTGTTATTAATAATCGGCTAATATTTAGTAAATGAACTACTATATTCAAATAATAGAAGAAGAGGCAAATTTATTATCCACACCAAAAATGCCTTAGAAAATTAACAAATGAAAGTTGAGATCAATATCACAGTATAATAGTATAGTGGTAGATGGATAGATAGATAGGTTTGCAATTAGACGGATGGATATTAAGACTGATAGAAACACATGTTTATACTTTTATTCTATATACTTTAACCACATTAGTTTGATTTCTTCGATTCATTTATTCTTTAATTTATTTAAGATGCCAATGTATTTTTTTTGTTTATATTAATTTAAGGCATTACCTTATGTCGCATTATTAATAGCGATGATATTTTTTATTTACGCTGTAATTGGTATGCAATTATTTGGACAAATTTCTATTGAAGAAAATCCATTAGAAGAAGAGGAATGGCCTAATTTGCATAGAAACAATAATTTTCAAAATTTTTTCTACGCCTTATTGGTGTTATTTCGGTTAGTATAAAAGTTGTTTTATTTTGAACTAATGGGATAAATTTAATGATTTTTAATTTCTTAAAAGTTATTTAATTTATTCGATGAAAATGCTATATATATGTATTCATGTATGTAAAAAAAGGACATCATTGAATCCGTAATAATGACGATACTTACTTTTCAGTCGTTGAAGGTAGTCATGAGATCCGCACTACAAAAATTTCCCCAATTAGGCATACGGACAATATTAAAAGAACATGTAGGCGCTAAACTTCGATTACATACAGTTATTCAACCTTGACTGCCTACTGTAAGATAGAAATATTAAAAAATTAACTGTTTGTACGGAATAAACCAACATCATCTTAAATTCATATTCTTCATTATTCATTTGGCTTATCTGTCTAATTTCATCGAGGCAAGTCAAGAAATTTGGTCGATCTGATTGACTAGATAATTTAATATTGATTACCCATGTGTAATCTAATAATACAAATCTCAATAGTCTATGCATATTTCTGAAATTACTTTAGTTTAATAATCTTTCACTTAGTATTTATTTATTACATATTAGTTATTATGGAAAATATATTGTGGGCAGTTATATCAGTAACACAGTTTACAGTTAATGAGTATAAATAGTGTAATTAACATCAATGCTAAGCGGACGACGACGAATTCATCACATGTTGACAATATATTTGGTTTATTTAAGTAGGTTGTGAAACCAAAAGGGTTATACGACGACGATCTCATTTCCATGGATATTTATTCCACTGTAAATACTTTTATTTACTCTGTAGATGTGCAACTGGTGAGTCATGGCAAGAAATAATGATGGCATGCAGAGAAGGTGAGGTTTAGAGTGCCATTTTATATTTTCACTGTAATTATTTTTTATATCTGTGTTATTTACTAATTTCAATGTTAAAATCATAGTTTTATCACTGTAATCTTGTAATCACTAGATCTGTCTTTCAATATGCATGATGTCAAAATATGCCGTTTTCTTGCTCTATGAAACTTAGAAATTCATTCTACCACAAGTAGATTAATTTTCCTTTACGTTCAGTCCATGACAATCCAGTACAACATTTCATTCGTATTTTAAACCGATGAACTTTATTACTGAAGTTGGACTGCTTTTATTATATGCGCGCAAATTTTAAAATTCAATTCACTGAATCTATGAAGTAGAAAATCAAAAGACACTAGGAGTAGAAAGACAGTTTTCCAGTAAATGTGAAATGTATACAATAAACCATTTATTTTTTATATTCACCAGTTTTAATTCCTCCAATTAGGGAGTAAGAATTCGGTGATCCTTTGTCAAAACTTCTGGAAATTCTGGTGTTAAGACGGAGTGTTTTCAATTAATTAGTAGTATCTGGTGTCCTTTTCGGGATTTTGGGAAACTATCCTAACAAAATAAGTTTTTTTGCAAAAATCAATGTGCTACGAATTTATAGACCCATAGATAAATAAGCATTCCATGTCTACTATTAGAGGTTTAAGTTGCCTTCTCAAGTCTAAGCTGATACATCACTTCTCCAAGTATTCCTCTCAAGATATCTTTCTGAATTTAGCTACGACGAAAGCAGTATAAATCGGGGAACAATGAACATCTGCCCTTGGATTTGGACTATACTTGTCTCACGTTAGCTGAATTTCAAGTATTCTCTTGTACAGTAAGGAATACAGACAAATCTTTAGCCAAATAAACTTTAAAAACATTCTATCTATATAACGTTTCTAATTATATATCTGGAAATGCTTAGTAAAAAGCCCTTTATTTAGTCTCACTGATTTCGTCACCATTTCTTAAGAAAAAAATTCCAGGAACTTTATGAAGGCTGATGTGTGCATACGTATGAATGCATGCATGCCTGTATGTGTGTTTCATATATGTGTATGTGGTTTGCAAACTAATTTGTCTTTTTGAATATTCAAACTTAAATAGTCATTTGCCTTAACTCACCCACCAATATGTTATGTAATTAAACGCAGCAGTACATTCTTAACAAAAATAAACATTTTTCCAAAATATATTGAGTAACACATATGAATAGAATGTATTTGTAAATAATCCCAGCGGATGAAATTAAAGAAAAATTCCAACGTTTCGCTCGGCAATCTGGTCCGAGCTTCTTCAGGGAAATAACCAAGATCAAAATTATCGAATATAAATGTAACTAAGAGGTCAAATTTGAATTATGAATATCCAATCGTATACAGGGTATCAACATGTTATATGAGGCATTGTAAGTGAAATAATGTTAAAATTGTTGTGGATGAAGAGAGGTGTGCACTTTGTGTGTAGTTTTTCATGTTTCAATCATATGCACACATATACTGCTATGAGTTATGTTCACGGAGAGGGTTAGACAATCTGAAGAAAGGCTTGATATTAAATCACGGTAGAAGTAAATCAATGTAACGACAATTATGAGTCAAAGGTTGGGTAACACGTTGAAACTGTTAACTCAGGAAATGCATTCACTGGGAACAAGTGCACTCGCAAAATGTGTCTATCTGCCGAAACTTTGGCTAAGATACGTAGACGACACTTTCATTATTACGAAACGAGACGCATTAAATGAACTTTTTGAAAAGGCCAACAGTATTTCCAACAACAAATTCACTAGGGAAATCGAGACTATCGATCATAAATTATCCTTTCTCGACTGTCTAGTCGAAAGGTAGCAAGATAGCCGTCTTAAGATTAACATTTTTCGGAAACCAACGTATTCTGGAAAATACCTAGACTATAAATCAGCTCATGCTAAATCAACGAAAGTGAGTTGTCGGGAACCTGATAAACAGAATTTTATCAACTAGTCACAGATAATAAAGACCAAGAAACTGAATTTAACTTAGTAATGTCTACACTAATGATGAACAACTACCCCAAGAGCTTTGTCAAGAAGATACTTAAAGAGAAACGTAATGAAAAAGGCAAACCGAAAGTCCAACCGAAAGAATGGATTGACACTGTGGTTGTGCCATACAGAAATGGAACATCTGAAGAGATTAGAAGAATTTTGAATAAACATGGCATACGTTTTTTCTTTCGAACAAACAATATACTGGGCTCTGCACTTGTAAATATCAAGGATAGAGTACCAAAAGAGGAACAGACAAACTGTGTCTATGAGATTAAATGTAATGAATGCAATGCTATATACATAGAAGAAACATCAAGACAACTGAATGTAAGGGTGAAAAAACATAGAATTTGTTCGAGACATATTCCCAAGTCCTCTGACGATATACGAAAACTTGAAAATAAGTCGGCAATAGCATTACATTCAATAGAATCAGGACACAGTATCAATTTTGATGGGATTATATCCTTCAAAAAGGTTTTAATTCCTACAAAGAAAGGTTAACATTTGAGGCCCTACACATATGGGCAAATTCGAATAATATAAACCGACGAGATGGAGTACTGTTAACTGTACCATGGTAACTAATGATTAAAAAATGAATTCAAACATCTACTACTCCAACTTCCAACTCAATTCGTTTTATTGATTTATTTTAGAATTGTTTACTCCTGAGTTAACAGTTTCAACGTGTTACCCAACCTTTGACTCATAATTGTCGTTACATTGATTTACTTCTACCGTGATTTAATATCAAGCCTTTCTTCAGATTGTCTAACCCTCTCCGTGAACATAACTCATAGCAGTATATGTGTGCATATGATTGAAACATGAAAAACTACACACAAAGTGCACACCTCCCTTCATCCACAACAATTTTAACATTATTTCACTTACAATGCCTCATATAACATGTTGATACCCTGTATACGATTGGATATTCATAATTCAAATTTGACCTCTTAGTTACATTTATATTCGATAATTTTGATCTTGGTTATTTCCCTGAAGAAGCTCGGACCAGATTGCCGAGCGAAACGTTGGAATTTTTCTTTAATTTCATCCGCTGGGATTATTTACAAATACATTCTATTCATATGTCTTACATGCACTCGGCGCCCAAGTTTTGTAAATATTTTCGTTCTTTTGTTGGACGAAAATACCTGTAAAATATATTGAATAACTTTTGATGTAATTCAGTAGTGATCGTTTGTTATTCGACATCACAAAGGTAATTGCAGACATTTGCGCGAATAGTAGTTAATATACCACTTTCTTTCTGTTAGGTCAAAAATGTTCCAAAGATTCCGATGAAACAGAAGTTAATGGATGTGGATCAAAATTAGCTTATGCCTATTTTATCAGTTTTCATGCAATTAGTGCATTTTTAGTAAGTTCAACAGAAACATTATGATATCATCTTGTTTCACGATAGAAAAAAATCTTTTTGTGATCTATTTGTATATTTGTTTTTTTGTTACTGCATAATGAATTTTTTCATGAATTAACCAGGACTTCTGTTGATTGAATTTTAATTGTTTTATGAAAACCGACTTATTTAGAAGGTTGTATTAATCGAAGTTGTATACTAATCGATTTCTTTTTCTGGAGAAGGTTACTATTAAGAACGGCTATTGTATTCTGGTGTGAAGCCGGCTATCCAGTATTTAACCGATTACTGATCTACATCAATATACTGTTTACGTTTTATTGAGAAACTTTAACAAATAACGTAAATGCAAATCGTAAGTAAGACACTTACTACCAATCGAAACAGATAATCGTCTTTCTATATCCTAAAAACTGGTTAAAGTTAAAGAACTTACCACTGGACGTCGGCTTAGTATTTGTAAAATACAAATACTCAACACGAGAAATGCAAGCTGTAGGCCTTAGCCTTGATTAGCTTATCTACTGGGCAATGTTTTATACTAGGGAGGAATACCTTTCTAGAATTTGCTGTAATCCCTAATTTTTTATATAATTCTCTAGTGGACGTTGTGAAATTAAATTTCAAACATAATTTGTGTTAAACACTTTTTATGGTAACGTAATTTATGTATATTTTTTTATTTTCAGGTTATTAATTTGTTTGTAGCTGTCATAATGGATAATTTCGATTATCTTACACGTGATTGGTCAATACTTGGACCCCATCATTTAGACGAATTCGTTACAAAATGGGCAGATTACGATCCAGAGGCAAAGTGAGTGTAAATGATTTTAGTAAATAACGATATTTATTTAAGCAAAGTTACGGCAACCACTTAGTTTTAATTAGATTTCTAGGAAAACGAAGAATAACGTATTAGTTGGTAGAATGAAGTCAATAAAAACTTAGCTGATGTTTTATGCCTTTATTTACTTATCAAATTATTTCTTAAACTACTTGGAAACCATGTATCAGCATTACTTTAGACAACAATCACTTGGAGCGCCATTTGAAATAATTAACTCAGTTAGATTTGGCTCAGGTATTTTATTTAGTTGGTGAATTTTAATTGATAAATGCAATAAAGACTATATTACTTAGTAGTTTATAAATTTAAACATGAAAGTAAGTTTAGCGTTAAGGTGCGACAGCCAGTATATTTTGTATTGTTAATCGGTGTTAATATATGCTAACAAATTACCAAAGTTCTCACTTATTATCCTGCAAAAATATTATGGAAGGTTAACTCAGAAATAGTACAGATGAAATGCATCGAAAACTGACTACAATTATTTTATGTCTGTACCTATAACTTCCTGACAACCTAGTCTTATGTTGTTAAATTTTTTCATTATTTTACAGTTTACTAAATCTACTTGAAGCCAGGTATTTACAGCTAACATTTAACTTTTTAGATTATTATTATCGCTTGTTGACAATCAAAATTAGCTGACATTATCCTTTTTGTCGTACCAAGGACTTTTAGTTAGATTTCCAATCATTTAGTGCATGATAGCTGCATATTGTGATTTCAGGCTGTAAAAATTATCCTAAACTATTTATTGTTTATATGCCATTACATTTCGGATAAAAACAGGAAGAAATAAAAGTATAAGTTACACTTTAATATATAGTACTAATCCAATAAATGAGCGGAAAAGTAATTGAAGCCGTTAGGTACAATAAACATACTAAACATTAAAAATGTTGTAGATACACTTAGCTTACAAAATACATGTTGTTCACTGGATTCCCTTTTTCTTTCGTACAGAGGGAGGGTTCGACATCTGGATGTTGTTACTATGCTTGGCAAAATAAGTCCACCTCTTGGATTCGGTAGTATGTGTCCACATACTAGAGCATGTCATGTAAGCTTATAATCAGTTTACTCTCTATAATGTTAGTGAATCATTATTTTAAATGATATACAGAAAGTAATAAAACCTTCTTGATCGTGAATTCAAGAATTAGTCGATGATAGAAAAATTACTATACGAATTTTGCTTTTTAGTACTAGCATTCAAGAGTTTAGCAAAAATTGTCATCTACATTAATTTATCATTCATCCATAATTACTGTAGACGAAGCCGTCCTTAATGACAAACCATAATGAAAATAGTCATTTGTGTTAGATAGGATCAACATAATTACAACTATTAGCAAATTTTAGGCGTTTTGTGATATGTAAAGGTGGTTTTGTGGAGATCTATTATTACTTTATTGTTTGTATTTGTCACACACACTAGCGACCTTTAGATAGGTGCTTTATTTTATCACACGACTTGTCGGCAGTATGCACATACGACCAATCCATGGATCGACAAGCAATAGATGAATTATCACTAAAGGTATAGTTCAGTTACAAACTGATTGGGATAGGAATCCTGTAACTGAATGCCAGTACTATGATGCTGAAGGTTAACCTGGAAGTCCCTGTCTCAATTTCAGGTGGTGTAACTGGTGCACATTGCTGTAGTCTCACGTACTAGGACGATAGGGCTGTGCATTGCTATCTGGTTGTTTACGGTACCCAAGGTTAATCCGTCTATGAAGAATGCAAACAAAAGATATATATGCACTATATTAAAATGAACTAATCTACTTACATAATTCAATAATTAATAAATATTTGTAGTGATAACCCTTTTTTAGAAATTGTATTTTGTTAATGATATGGTGCGAACTATTAATTACTTTCATTGTTGCAACTTTAATTACAGAAACTAGTCAGAATGAACATGCCTTTGAACAGTGATGGGACAGTATTTTTCAATGCAACACTTTTTGCCTTAGTACGTAGAAATCTCAAGATTAAAATCCCTGGAGGTAATAATCAGCAATAATATTGTGTTTCCGTATGCCCAAATTTACTGTGATGTCAACGGTGAATTATTATATCAATTTGCATTGAATTACTAAGTTTTCTTCGATTGATCATATTAATAATAGCAGGTTATTTTAATGTGCTTTGTGAAACTCATTGCTTTTTTTAAAACTCATAACAATCTGTATAATGTTTGTGCATCTTGGAATATACATATTTAACTGAATACCTAGAGCCCTCACTTATTCTTGCTACTAGGGGATGGAAAAATTAGTGTATTTGCAATTTTGCCTCAGTAATTAACTTTATATAGACAACGATTAGAATGTAAGAATCACTGGACATCTAATTTGTCCCAGTATAAACACATCTGTAAGAAATAAACGGTCCCTATAGGAATTGCGCCTTAACTATTTAAGCTTCACAACGATCACTTATCTTCAGACTGGTGAGTCAGCATCTACTGGTATGCACTTCCAACTGCAATTAATTCGGAATTTTTAGCGACTATCACTTATTACCACTGATGAACTCCTCACGTTGTCATGGTTAGTTAATTAAAGTCAACCTATACTTTGAAAGTTCTCTAGTCCATGACAAGGGCTATTCAAATGCATGATGTTTACGTCAAAAAAATGATTGCTTACCTTAAAAGAAAACATGACGTACAAAATACAGGATTATTTACAGCATTTTTATCAATACATTAACACAAGATCTATCCGATGCATTTGTAATGAACTTAAGGCCAATTGGAATAAGGGATTTATATTAGTATAATTTAACCGAACAATTGTAACTTCATGAACTTTATAATTCAGTAAATATATGCATCAAAAATTTTTTTATGATGCACTATAAACATTTTATCTTCATCTTATGGTTCATTTACCTTTCATAAATTAGTTGATATTTTTTTCTAGAAGATTTCATTTTAAACTTATGTACATGAAATAGTGTTTCGGCAGCCATATGATTTATTGATTCTTACAGCAGTTAATAAAAAGTAACAAGTTACATTTTTCACTTGTTTTAAGCTCTCTCACTCTATGTACACAGTTTTTTCGTCCCTATAATTACCATATTCTTCCTGTTTTTTTTCTATTACAATATACACTACTTGTTTACTTGCAAGTAAAAGTAATATAAATACATATGAATATGCATTTTTGGTGACCACTAAATCAGAATGATCTGAATATTTCTATTCTTGACATTATGACATACTAATGATTTCATGTTTGTACAGGGAGAACATGATGATAATGTTGACGTGTGAATATGTTTGTTTTACTGCCTTACTTTCTTTGCCAAAATACATCTTTTTAAAAACACAACATTTTAGCTGAGATTGGTGAAAAAGAAAAATCGCTAGACCAGTTAAATGAAGAATTACGTATTGTGATTAAACGTATCTGGAAACGAACAAGTCCAAAATTATTAGATCAAATCATTCCCCCTAAAGGTTCGTATTATTTGTTTTTGGTTTTGACTTCTATTCTTGCTCAAATTCTACGATACTTTATTGACTATTCTTGTAACTATGATTTCACTGGATAGATTGGATTGAATCCCATAAAATCTATTCTGAATAATTTTTCCGTTCGGCTGATAATTAACCCTATTAGCTTGATCCTAATTTCATTAGCACTCGAGCGATTTACAGTATCATGATTATTTAGTAATTTATGACATTTATTCATGTTATTTTTGAATTAATATTTTGTAGGCATAATAATGTGGCTTTGGGACGTCTCACAGATATCAAAAGATCGACTAAATTTTCACATCCAGTAATCATTACTAAGGGCTAACGAGGTGCATTAATGGTTATGTCAAGAGTTTTAAAGAAATACAGTCCAGTGTCTTTCTACCAACTCAAGAAAGATGTGCTTACACATAGTCGATGTTCTTAAAAATCTTGCTTTAATATGCATGCTAATACACACTTCTTGAAACGACACTAACAAATCATTGCACCAGTAACAATTTTACTAGACGAGTGGTGGTAAGAAAGGAGGTGTGAATACATCTTAGTTATTAGGGCGGGTTGGGTTTGCTAATAAAAACACTGATATGGGTTGCTTGGTTGTCTGCGTTGTGTTATTAGATTAAAAACACTTTTCACCTAGCTTGTGCTCTTAACTTTAATTTTGATTTACTCCGAGACCTTAATTAATAACGTATCTAGTAGGTGGTCGTCACAGAGATTCGTTGTACCATTGAGTTTGCATATGATTTATGACTAATCGAATTTGAATAATTTCGAAATATGGGTGATTAGTGGTGAAATTCAGGACTTAAACGTTTTTCGCAATTAGGATACGTCACAAGTAAATTTAATTACCTGATAATATGGTTGAAATCTGTGTCAAGATTCACGTCCGCTAGCACAAGTATTCTCGTTTAAAAGTGATACGTGGAAACACTTATGTCTAATGACCACAGAATACATATATTTTTTACAAATTGAAGCATTTAAAAACCTTAGGGAATCGAACAATTGTTGTGAATTACTGTGCGAGTTTTTAGCATTCTCATAGACTACTACGCTTGGGACCATATCAAGAACTTGCACATCTCTCTGGGTAGGTTAAATCAATAAAGCCAACGATAGGAGTTCTACTTTAATCATTCTATGGTTTAAACTGAATATCGTTCATTGCCATTGTTCATGACTGTCTCTACCACTTATGACTTGTCACTAAAAGTCTATGATGGATACCAACACAATATTATAACCAACTCCGACAAAAGCATAGACTTAATTATGAGTGTAATAGTGTAGATGTATCATGATTGAGTAATCTCTTTTTTTAATACTGTAGAGTGATTCATTTATTCTTGTTGTATATAGGCAGTGACGTTGTTACAGTTGGTAAATTCTATGCAACATTTCTTATTCAAAATTGGTTTCGTGAATGGCAGAAACGTAAGATGATACAAAGGGATACACGATATATCCCACAAATCATGGTATGATTTACATTCGTTCATTTACTGTGTCTTTCATTAAATATAGAAATTTTACTTCAGAATTCAGTTAAATGAAAAGCCCTATTATTTAACGCCCGTCCAGTAATGTTGGTGCTTAGGCCTTCACTATGAGATATAAATATCCTGGGCTTGTTTTTGGTGGGGTCGTAGGTGCGAATTGTTGAGCAGACCTCACGTGAACGAAATAGATGTCCAGTGTTTTCTGGAATTAATGGTACTCAATCGAGACCAACCTGTATTAAATATAAAGCAACATTTTTAACTTATCATTTCAGGATGGAAAGCCTGCTGAACTAAAACATTCATCAATGAAAAAAAATATATTAATACAATTAAAGGCTATCACAAAATTTGCATTTGTAATGTTAAATCCGAATTGTCGCTGACATGCAAAGTCCAGGAGGTGTGTTTCGCTGTATCCGGTGCTCATCAGCTGAGTACACATGCAGCCTCATTGTTTATAGTCAAATAGGGACTCGAATTCAATCAGTTTATATCATATTCAACTGTTTCCTTGATTGAACTACTGATTTTAGACATCCACACTTATGCAACTAAAGTATATCACTGTATTGTAGTAATTTGCACAGGATGCACTGTATCATCACTCACTGATTAAAATTAAACCCTTAATGATATCAACTGTAGGAATTAAGCATATTCATATTATATTGCAGTGCTATGTCGCACCAGCTGTTAAATGAGCTTGACATCTAGTTTAAACACTTGACAAAAGATCATTATATTAGTCTGCAATTCTAATGAGAAACACCAACATAGGTGGCCTATTTTTGACTAGTTTCTAGCTGTGTTCCAGTTGAGATGATATTAAATTGTAAATGCAAGGAAAATAATTCTTTCTTTATTGTTTAGTTTATACTATTAAATTTGATGAATTTTAAATTTTGATCAAAACATTCACTACTAGAATAAGTACCTTACTGATCCTTAACAAACCATGTTGTTGTAATCATATTGAATTTAAGTTTCAAGTTGTTTGATAAGCATATATTTAAAAAAATGTACGAGATATAATGCAACTGTTCATCTTAATAGGCTGGTGATCGTGCAATGCCACATCAACCTACTATCATTGGATTTCCTAGGCGTTGTTCCTCAGATCTTACTGGTGACGAGATTCAGCGTCGACGAGGAGCGGACAAAGTATGCATATTATTTATATCTACATAACTGATTGTTCATTTTTCATACTTTGGCTTATTTTTCACAAACCTATATAATTATTGCAAGGCACATAAATTTAATGCCGATCTTAAACTCCGATACGGTTCCATATAGTAAATGAACCTTAAGTGAATAAAACTAATCCCATTGTTCTTACATTATATGGAATTTTTTTGGTGGCACTTAAACATTATGTATTATTTAAGCTAAGTGACTGGATATTTCATTTGTGTGGTGTTTTAGGGTGAGAATTGATTTGCTAATCAGAATGAGATAAATTAACTGACTACTTGGCAATTACGAGTATCATGTTATGTAATCTTTCGCTCCATTTAAATGTGACTAAGTGATTTGGAACCGGAAAAGAGTTTCTACCTGCGATAATATGAAACACAAATAAAGAGCATCAATTCTCTCACAAATCTAAATATATGTCGGTGGCGGATGCCAAATTAAAATAAAAAATAAGATTTAAGACATTCCACAGACTGATCACCACCTAACATCAGCCAAGGCTTTTGTATTATGTTGATGTCAATTTTATGTTTGATGTTTGGTAATATTTTGTCCAAAGTTGCGATGTATAAATTTTACTGAAAGCAAGTGGTAGCATTTCGTTAGTTTATATTTCAAAACAGTATAAATATGTTTACATCCTGATAAAACACTTACTAAATTCTTTCTAATATATCACCCGCATAAATCATTCCCGATATTTCTACACTTACATTCCTTTTCTAATGTTCGCAAGTTATTATGTTCTAAATTAACTTTTTCGGGACATTACTCAAAAGGTTCTCTGCCGTCTGTGTTATCGTAACGTTAGATGTTTCGTTAGTAATACAAAACTTGTTACATGTCCTATCAATTTCCCACTTTTTTCCTTTATAAAGCGTGATACATCAGGTGGAATATTCGGTCGTACGTTAAGTGAATGGACAAGACGTAGGAGTAGCAAACGTGGAACGGGTCATCGAGACATGAATGCTCAACAAAATAATGGAATGAATAATATTACTGGAAATCATTTAAAAAATGGAATGGGAATATGGAATGATATGCTTTTGAATGCACAAGCTGGTAAAACTGCCCATCCAGCTGTTGTTGCTCTTATGGAAAGAGAAAGGAAAGATGCTGAAGACAGGTAATTTAATCTACTCTCATTTATCTTGTCTACATCAGTTAATAGCTGCATTTTACTTTGTATCAGCTTGATTGGTTCATTTATTTTCTTTGTGGGTGTTGTCTGTAAACGGATAACTTCATCACTACAAAATATCTTACCTAGCAGAATTCCATGCTACCTATAAGATCATATTTCTACACAATAGTTTCTGAATGTTGAGACAATGCTATCTGCATAAGCTGTTTCTACGATGATAAAAAATGTTGTAGTAAATTTCAAATATTCTAAAATAATTTACATTGGGATCGTTAACTATATGATTTTAGAATTTACTGAAATATTAGATATCTGAGTATGTAGATGACTTGATCGACTTACAATCTTTAGTAATCTGAACTTGTTTTAAGAACAATGTAAACCATCTTTATTTGATGATAATGTATTCATCGGGCTTTAAGAATTAAGCATAATATCAATTATTATTAAAAAGCATTCAGTTGCTGTGATCACTAGATAAGTTATAAAAGTGAGAATGCGAAATACATTTGAATTTAATTGCACACCAAGTAGGAGACGGTCATAGGTATTTTACTTGTTATATTCATTAGTTCGGAAGTGACTGAACTTATTGAAATATATAATCAACAATAAGGTCACTGATTGCACTTGATCCCTATATCTCATCAGTCTTCCTAACTATCTGCCTAACCTCAGCCGAAAGACAAAAACAACTGGTTAAGTACTTTAGAACCTGGATTATTTTACCTCGCATAATTGTTTATATATATATATATATATATATATATATATATATATATATATATGTCAAGATCACACAGTAACCCAAGTAGAATAATGAAATCAATACAAAAGAAAGGTATAAATATTAGGGAATCGGGATAGTGAGTATATAAATAACTTGTTCTAGATCAGGAGCATAGGATGATACAATAATAGTTTATAGTTCAAATAAATCGCTAAATTTACAGTAAATATGGCAATAATAAAAATGAAATATATATATTCAATATATATTCAACCAAGGTATGTAGTTATCTCCTGAAAACTTTTTCTGTAAGTTGAGCCATTTTTCATAATCTCACACCTACTTTTTTCCACAAACTGTCTTACATTTATATGGCAGAGGAAAATATGTCAGCTTTCTGCAAAGTGAACCTGGAACTACTTATCGAATATTTGAAACTTACCATATAATTGCGTTCATTGCACAGCAATTAGTTCAGTTAACTGCTAAGTCAATCGAAACTGAACACCTCAACAATCCACTAATTAATGCTACAATTAGGTGAAAATATAAACAGAGCATATTAAGCTTCTGGCTGAACTTTCTCCCTCTTCTTTTTATCTGTAATATATTTATTAAAATCCTTTGTAACTAACCTCTATAGGTTTTATATCAGCAAAGTTAGAAATTAATTTTGGACTCCCTGAGTGACGTACCATTTGTTTGAAAGGCGGGATATATTTTGATGAATTGTGATTTGAAATGTTCATTCATAATATTACTATTTTATTAACCGTACAATTCAAGAGTTTTCGTTAAATTTGTGTAACAAATTTGAACCTCTACATATTTCATCAAAAACCCTCATTTTTCTGCATGTCAATTAGTGTTGTTTAATTTATTGATTCTTATGTACATGTTATCACGCATGCTGACGGTTTTTCATTTATTAGCGCATAAAACTATTGATATCGTAAGCAGCTTTAGAAAACAACTTTAATCATACAGATTATGTCTTACTACGTTGATTGACTTTCAAATCAAATTCTAGTGATGTAGTACTGGGCGACCGTTGTAAAATGTCTTCATAACATGGAATTGTTTTAATTTGGTTATTACAATAGTACTAATATTTACTGACGACTTGAAAATTCTAAAATTGACTAGTGACAATAAATTTTTCCAGAATCAATCTGTGGTTTCAGTGTAGGTATGTAATAGTAAAGTGTGATCAATTGCTAGAACGAAACAGCTGTCTACTTTTCCATAGTTTTCAGTAATATCATAACTAAAATCCATCTGTGACGAAACCCAGTCTCATCTTTAATTAATCTCTACAAACCTCTTAAGCGAAGTTGTTAGAAACAAATAATAGAGAACACATTACTGCATGGAAACATTTTGTGTAATCTATTGTCGCATGTTCTTTTTCACTTCAGCATGCCATTATTATCACCATCTATTAATAAAGAAACTCATCTTTCAAATACGGTATCATTCGAACATAATCAACTATATGATAAATATCATTTTGATAAAACAAATGCAATTTCTAGTCTGCCAGAAGAACATTGTTTACAATACAGTGATCAGCGAAATCACAATGTAGTCGATTTAACAAATGAGAATAAACATGTTATAAAGAAAGCAAAATATTTAAATCACTATTGTGAAAACGATCAGTCATTGAAAAAGATTATACTAAAACCAAAGTATCGGTTTGTTTCGAAAGAAACTGAACAGAAATATACAAATTCTAAATCATTTCATTATGTACCAGATAAACGTCATCACCAAACGGATTATGCAAATTGTCAAATACAAGATGGAACTAACTATAATAATAAACGTAATTTACTTCTTTCATATCAATGGGATACAAGCTTGTTTTGTCCTGGTTACATATTTACACCAGAAAAATTAGACCGATTACTTCGTGCAAATAGTTTTCTACAGTAATAAAAATAATGATTTATTATCAAGTAGTTATTACAGATAATGCATTATTGTTGTTTGATTGAAGTATTTCTTCGTTTATATATTTCTACAAAGCATATTGTTTTTTGCTTTGGTTATCTTTCAAAAGTTGCATGTTTTTCGCATCCCAAACTATGGTCCGTTAAAATATCTAAAAAATACCATTAAAACTTATAATGAGTATTTTCCACTGCGTACAAGTTTTTATTCTTGATGAAACCCTCATTAACTAGAATGTAATTAAAGTTAATGACATCAGTTTATAAACTGCTGAAAACCAATAAGACTGAATAACTTTTTCGTCCAGGAAAATTTCTCAACAATGCCACAAACTACACTATATTTACAATCTACAGGTCATGTTACGAGCAAGATACCTTTAAATCACTTTCATTTAATTCCATCGACAATACATATTTTTAACCCAAATTTGGTTGTCTCTACAGGTTGTAATGCATTACAAATCAGTTTGTGATGATTACTATGTTTGAAGAGTACTAACTTTAGAGATTCACCTGTGTGGGGAATAATTCATTAATGAATTTAGCGGGTGTATAATCTAGTCTAATACTTAACTATGAATACTTTAGTATCTGAACTTTAAAATACAATTTACGTAGATCAAATTTTACTTACAATTTCTAAACCAAGGGAAGAGTGCTCAAAGAGATTTAGTGACGGATTAAATATTTCTTTGTAATAGACTGTCGTGGAGGTTGTTGAATATAACATCATAAACTGGTTTCAACTAGACAGTTGACCATAGCTTCAAAAATCAACTATTTGGTCTAGTCTCAGTAGTCCATGTCAAACTATGTAGGTCCTGGCTTTAATTCCCTAATGGTGTAACCGATGGCTTCTGCTAAGGTCATTATTAGGAGGAAACAGCTGTTGAGTCCCAGTCAATGGTTTTCAGTTATTGTCTAATTTAGACCGATTCCTGATTCTAAATTTGAATAATTATTTAGTAGCTGGTAATATCTTATTATGTACAATTATATTACATTGCCTTGCGAATCCAGATAGCAAATCATAGCACCTTATACAAAAACCAAAATGTACCTCCGCGCACATTGTAGAAAGTACCTTTGCCTTTAGTTTAAGCCATTTAGAATCAATGGGAAACATCTGTTGTGCCAACTTACATTGAGAAGGACATCAATGTTGCAAACTTGCCCTATTTACTTTACTTCGATTCTGCTCAACATGTATTGTAGTAATAATTTATTCTCTTTATCTTTGGTCAAAACTGTACCATGACACTGTTAACTTACCGAATTGTACATAATTCTGTAAAAGGTTATGAATCCCATTTACGTAAATTTTGAATCACTGTCTTTCTTATATGCAATTTTTCGAAAGTCTAAAGGCTTTATGATGAAAGTAGGGGAAATTATTTATACAGGTACATATGACTCATTAAAATTCTGAAATGTACACTTTGATGTTACTTCGAGTGAATAAGTTTCTGTAATAAAAATAATCTGGAGTATGATAATAATGTTATCAGAAATCTTAGTATCTTTATAGGATATGTTATATTCCCATATAAAACTAATCTTTTACAAATTTTGTGTAGATCAGTGGTGTGCTAACTCAGTGACCTGCAAGAATCATAAAGAGTAAAGTTATGTTTACGTTATTGGTAGTGTAGTTCCACCTGTTACCAGTTTAAACTGTAACAGTAAGGTGAAGTCTTCGTACTGTATATATATTAATACAGCAGTTTTAACATAAAAGTAGTAAAAAATTACTATGCAATCTCATCCCACTGGCTATCAAGAACTAAGCATTACTCATGAATATACTTTTTATTGAGACTTTGAATAAACTTCATTGTTTGTCTAAAAATATTTCCATTTCTATTAGCTTATGCATGTTATTCTCGTTAATAAATGCATATATGCATATACATTTACATATTCTTAAATTGTTCTTTTAGGAATATGGAAAAAGTCAATAATTTGACAAATGCTCATAGTGATACTTCAAAACTGAATTATGATCCAGAATCTGGAAAATTGCTTAATATTGCTAGTAATATGTTAGGATTTCTAAACTCAGGAACTTATCGTTCAAGTGATTCACCACAACAAGTAAGTTGAACAGGCTTATAAATAACATTTTACAATTAGGCAATCAATTATATTTAATTTATCTCAACCATAACACTGTACGATTACTCTTTTTTAATTTATCACTGAAATAGATGATTAACGTTTTCTTTGAATTATTAATTAATTATTAAAAATTAGTGTTACGATTAGTTATGCATCATCTATATAGAAGTCTTACTAGAAATACACTGTCGAATTAAATACTAAAATACATTACAATATCTGTAATCTTAAAGCTAACTAATTAATTAATTAATTAATTAACATTGTACATACATATAGATACATTTATTTTCCTCCGAGTTATCATTATTATTATCAATGTCTGGTTTTTAGTTCTGATTGTATTTTCTTAATTAAGTTGTATTATAATCACTAGTTTAAGTGGCCAGCTATCGCTCTGACGGTAGGTGGCTGTCGATAGTCTACATGGAACTCTTAACCTAGGCTATATATGCTATTTGATGGTCATTAGAGAAATGTACCTAATTTCATGAGAAAATTGATGGCTATCTTGAACGTGGGCCATACAGTTTTATAGTCTGGGATGTTACTGTTGTGCCTAATATTAGTTGTTAGGTGAGATTATGTCAATCAATGTTCAATAGTTAGAGAAAGTCAATATGATCCTTCAAATCTGGTTTTCCCTTTCTTCACTTCACAAGCAAGGGTTGCATTATATTACGTTAGAACTCATAGTTAGGACCATTATTTTCTAATGTAAAAGTGGTTTTGGATGAAAATTTATTCCGAGGTAAAATTAAAATTTTTAAAAATATATCCTTTTAATTCATTTCTAATTTCAATTTTATATTTCCAAAATACTAGCTTAAAGATATGCCAAGGAGCAGTACCCCTTCAGTTGAAGATTTAAATATGGCACGCAAACTTTTTGTAGCTGCTAGACGAGAATCCATTTTATCAAATAAAAATGAGGTAATTAGTATTTAACATACTGGTTTATTCTTCAACGTATATACGTGTTAAGTATGGATATTGTATGAACGTCATTTATTGTTTATATCTGTCACAGATCAATCTCGGCTGGGTACTACTGTGACCCAGGAATCATTAGACAAATATTTCGTTCCAATATGGGACAATAATGATGATTCATAACCTTATCAGGTTTCCAGTGGTGCACAACCGAGATTAATCTGTGGCAAATACAAGTAACGAATTGAAAGCAATTTTCATAACAGACACATCAACTCAACTATTATGATTGGCCAACTAGTGACATAAATTAAGACGCTATCGAAGTTGTAGGGATGTATCGCTAATGGAGAAATTCTAACAATGTAGAAATTGAAACACAAATTGTTAGTGTGTCATGATTTATCACAAATTTCTTTAATGGTAATTCAACCATTGGATGTCAGTGCAGTTGAATTTGTGGTTAAGCAGTTGTTAGAATACCTAGTTTAGATTCACTCTTGAAGTTATACAGATACACAGTTCACGAGTCCCATAACATATGAAACGGCTGCACAGTGCCCTTCACTAGTTTTCAAAAGATGATAAATTGAATAATTAATTAAAATCAAGGTTTGTTGGGTGTATTAATAAATGTTTAAGAAAATAAAAGCATCGAACTTTTGACGGGAATATTCAGATCTTGTTTATCCGTTTTACAAATTGGATTAATCTCACTAGTCAATCAGTCATTAGATTAGTGTTTAAACCACAATGGTTTTAATTATACTTTAGTTACTTAGGTTTTGGCAGACGAATATTATCAACACGTCTAATATTAGTAGTACTGCTAACAATCAAGTGCATGAATGTGTATTTGAGAAATGAGTTGTATTTAATGATGCATCAATGATGCGTACATTTATCATTATTCTCAACGGTTAGGACTTAGTTTTAGATATGTTTGTTGTTATGGTCTAAAATTGATAGGCTTTTACTACCAAGGGTGCCTTCCAAGTGGAATGTGATTAATTTTGAATTCTGCTTAACAAATGAAATTCAGGACATATTTTATCGTAAAACTCATCAATAAGACTTATCCATCGCATGTCAAAATTGCTGTGATTACTTGAACTCTAAATCGGTTAATTTGAGCAAACGCCACAGAGTTATCCACATAGTTACTTAATCCTCAGTGGACAAATTTGTGCAACAGGAAGGTATAAATAATTTGTCTATATTCGTATCGTCTGGACTCATAGTAGAAAACAGTGAGGTTTGACAAGAATGGACTGGACTGGAACCATATTATGACCATCAACAGTGTAATGTGAATCTCATGTAAGACTAGATTCTTTTTATCACCAGCCGGCAAAACTTAATGATTGAAGGACTGTTTCAACTATCTAAGTTGGTCTATAGAAGCAATGAATAAATATATAAAACAAGCTGTTTAATGTTAGAATGACAACAGATGCAACAACAATCTCCAAGTTGGGGTCAAAGTGTTTTAACAGAATTTTGGAGCTGAGCACTGATTTGACTTTGTCAAATGATACTTAACATTCCACTGACCAATGCCAGGGTTTATCTTTCGTCAGTAATTCATTTAAGGGACCTCTTACGCAGTACATTTCGGTAAAAATGTGCCGTACTGAATAATTGACCCCAAGAAAGATCTTAGTGAAGAAACTTCAGTTGATCCCGGCATCTTCTGGATGGCTTCTGTGTTGTCTGGGTCCGGTCAACCGCCATTCTTAGCCGTGATGAAACCAAAGTATTTGATGGAGCACATGGAGAAGATGCGCCTGGAGCAGTAAATGATCCCCAAAATAAATAGTTGGATAGGCTGTCGACATTGATGCTGACCATATTTGTTTTAGCGGGCACGACTAGTTGAAGGCGCTCGGTCACGCACCACCATCAGATCACATCACGACGCACCGTGGGAAGCTTCTCTCTCTAGTTTGCCAGCCTAGACGTTGCTATCCGATTGACACTCTATTTATGATCAAATATAACTTTCATCCTTCATTGCCTTCTGATATATTCTCATTCGTAAGAGTGGGTTCAATCGTGATTTGATCATATACCGGGTGCACTTCACACCTTTCTTCACGTTGGTGAAAATCATTCTCCATCACTCTACTCAGTACTTAATGTAGACGGTCCGAAATCTCTCAGTTGACCCCATTACAATGATATAATTTAGGCATGCTGCTGCTCCAGATATACTTGTAAACATTGTATCGATTATCTGTTGAAATATGGTAGGTGCGGTCTGCATACCGAGCGGCAAACGGGTATACTATAATAATTCCCGATAAGTGTTAATAGTTAGATTCTCTCTGGACGCATTAGCTACTTCACTTGAAGATAAGCATCGGAAAAGTCTAGCTTTGCACAACATGCACCATCATTTAACTTAGCAAATAGATCTTCAGGGACTGGTAGAGGATATTAATATGTATCTAATGCAGCATTTAAACCGATAGAAAAATCAGCACATATGCGTATAGTTCTGTTAGACTTCTTGATCTCTACAGTAGGCGCTGCCCAAGCAGAGTAGTTAACCGGCTACGTAACACTACCTTGTTGTAAACAATTAATTTCCTGGTCGACCAGTTCCAGCACAGCACACGGTACCGAACATTTTAGACGAAAAATAGGCTTATCATCTGCTTTCGTAGGTAGAAGGGCCTTCATCATCGTGCAGCAACCAAAACTATTACGGAAAACAGGAACAAACTTATGCAGTAACCTTTGACTTGTTTCCCTTAACAACAGTTGTTACCCGCTAAAGAATATAATTGGTTGCAAATACTGTCAATAGGAGTGTCCATTAGTCCAAACTTTGCTAATAAATCTAAACCAAGGAGGTCACTGTTCGATCGGTTTGTTAGATAGCATGTCTCATTAGAGTTGATTTCATATGAGCAAAATTCGCACTCTGACCCACTGATAAATTTCAGTACACCACCGGATGCAATTGTAGTTGTATTCGTAGATGGTGTCATTGGTGGTCTGTCAAGTAAGTCATAGGTTTTTCTAAACACTAGAGTGGTATCAGATGCTGTGTCAACTTGAAGACATGCGGGATGCCGTCGATTAGAATGGTAACATACTTTTTGTGAGTGTTGTATTCTGTTCTGAAAGCTTCTACTACTGAAGGTGATTGAGGATGGGCTGACATCACCGTATGTCAAGTGCATTTATATTTTATCTTTCTTTATGTGTAACCTGAAGCGTTCACCCCCGGCTGATAATATCAGCTAACATTCCGTAGTCATCGGTCTCACATTTCACCAACCTGAGGCACTTATAACGAATACTAAACAGTGATAGAGATTCACCGAAGATCTCTGACAGTTGTCTTACTGTTTTCTCGAAACAGATCTTGAGTCAACTTCGGCAGTATATGCTTAGAGCAACGTGCATATTAGCTGGGGCCTAGCTTGCGCACCAATAGGCGTGTTTACCATGCATCATTCTGATTCAAAAATTCTATTCTGAATGTATCTTTAAGTCGTTTTAACCACGTGGTGAAAATAACACTACATTTAGGATCATAATTAAATTCTGGAATACTGTTGTCAATTGTGTCAACAGATACAGATAACGTGGTGCATGATTTAGGGATTTGCATCTGAAGTTGCTGGGTCAGAGTCCCAATTAATGGCATTTAGGAGCCCAGCTGCGTCTGCTGTTGTTGAAGGATGCGATGAAGTTGGCATTCTGATACAGGCATCGTAAATTCATTTCTTCTTCTTCGCCACTGTTAAGTTGTCCCCAATGCCTCGATAATATTATATATTAATCCCGTTTAGTACTGTACGGTTCGACAAAGACAACGATTTGATCCCGAACCAGAACAAGAGTAGAGCAGGTATGAAAGTGTATTAAGAAAATGAAAGCAGAAGGCAGAATGCATAAGCAAATAATTACACTCGAGTTTATATAAACATCGGTATAAGAACATTCCGGGAATTTCCCGATTGTTTATTGGCTCTGACTGACTTAGAGTGGACCAATCACAGCACTGCTTTGTAAGCACGCTTCAAGCATGCTTTGATCAGGCTCATTTTGTGCTAACGGTATTGTCTGAACTCATTAGACCGGAGCAATCACATTGACGTTTGATGAGAATGGACTGAACTGGAATCACACTTTGACCATCATCATCCACTGACAAAGCTTAATGATTGGTGGACTGTTTCAACTATTTAAGTTTGTCTAGAGAAGTAATGAATAAATATATAGAACAAGCTGTTTGTTGTTAGACTGATAATAAAGTCATTTTTGGAAATGCTATTTATCCTAATTTCATTGTATTTTTTTCTACTATCTGATCAATAGACCTATTTTTAGCGGAGAAATCAAAAATACCCTACAGTTATCAATCCTATTTATCAATAACAGAATCCAAGTATCAATTAATTTGTCACCAGTTACTGCATTTATTAGGTTCAGAAAATACATAATTTACTGTCTTTCACGGTGTAATCTATAACATTCTAACAATTACATCATATACGGATGTAGACATGTACGCTACTTTCAATGTACAAACATCAGTGTCGAACAAAAATAACCATTCTAATTTCATAACATTATTTTGTGAAAATGAATCTCTCTTATTACATACTCCGAAATCTTTTATTCTTATTCTACTTCTTGATATTTTTCTACATAATAATCAAGAGTTAATCAACTAGGTGGTACATTTAAATATTTTTCAACTTTTTTTCCTTACTCAATAATATTTCACTCTATCGTCTTTTGACTATCAATTAAAACGATGATTAGATGAAAGAAGATAGAAAGTAAAAATGAAATACTTTTATTCTATAATATCATATGCTCATTGTAACGTACAATTATTAAATTAGTTGGTCTTCTTTTACGTTCACTTCTTTATTCTTTTTAAATGTACAGCTATCATTTTATAAGTATTCTTATTTAGTGGAAAAAACATATTTCATTCTAACTTTCTTGCACTTTTTCTCTATTTAAATATTTTACAAATTAATTCAATGTAGATAAATACTGCTTATAAATATGATTTTATTCTTTTTAGATTTTTTTTAAAATATAGATTTAATATGTTCAGCTTTATAAACAATATGAATATTTCTAGTTTATGATTAGTAAACACATTTGTTTACATGACAAACTTGATTAATTTCACCGAAACATACTTCTCAAGTATTCTTTCAAGTCAGATATAATTAACAGTTTTCATAATTCTATATAAATAGATAAATTATCATATCCTTCCCGACAGTTTGACATTAAAATGCCTTGACTGTATACTTTGTTTATCTTAAAAGTTTATAGGGATATTTGTCTATTATGTGTTTCTATAATGTGTATAAATCCATATTAGAAATAATGTCGTTATCACTTTGGTTTTTTACTTGGAAAAATGTAAAAACCAATAGATTTTCAATCGAAAATTTTTTCCCCTGTCCCAAGTGAAGGAGAGAATAAAGATTTAATCTTATTATGTCTTAGTTTTGAATGAAAGGTTGATGAACCTCTCAATCAACTGAAACCCTAGCCAAGTAAATTCAAGTAGTAGGTAGCATCAGTGCATTCTCCATCAATTGAAGTGACTTTAATCACAAACTACTGGAATCCACAATTGCACTAACTTCATTTAAGAAACCTAGAAATCCAGCTCAATCAAAAATGTAACACCCTTTGTCTATTCTTGGTTTACTTTTGACTCATGAAGATGATACTTGTCGAGCCACACACCTTTCATTTGCTACTTAGAGTAATCATAAAGTTAGTACACTTAATTTTAATAATACTATGTTCTACAAATCCGGTTCATTCTAATGTATAAAGTCCGAAACTAAGGGGAACTACTTTACGATAGTACACAAGTACTGGTGTCAATGAAGCTGGCTCATTAAAAATTGAACATTGTTTAGTCGAACGTCAAATCGGTTGTGATGCTGTTTGGGACGAAGTGGTAACAAGAAAACTCCGTGCTAATTTATTGTTTCAGACTTGTTAATGTCTTATCAAGCCCAGTGAACCTGAGCTGCTGTTGTAAACTTTGTATTATCAAGTATTCTGGTTGACTTTATAATACACGCTTACAACTTCAAGTGTTGTTACTATATGTTTAGTTGCTGGAATAAGATTAACTGGTATTTTAAAGGTAGATTATCGCAACCAATCAGGTCTATCAGAGTAGCTTATCTAACAACTGGATAATTAACTATGGCTAGTCGTTTGAAGAAACATGGTGTAAGATTTACACTGCACATTTGAGTGCCAATTTAGATTTCACACATAGGTGATTACAGATAGTCTAGGTTATCTTCTGAACATGGTTGCTTTGTTTACTTTTCCATCTTGTAGACGGTTCACTTTAGTTTCAATATCGTCTCAATAGGATGGTGCCTGAATAAATACAAACTAAACCAAACCTACCCATTCTAAAACAGCTTCATTTTTAGAGGTTAAAAAAACAAGCTACTCAGTCATTTACAATTAAAACAGTCACAAGGGATAAAATACACAGCCATCTTTGGGTTAGGCGAGATAAGAAACAAGTGATGTGACGAAAACTCGAGAACATCATTATCGGTTTTAAAACGCTAAGGCGATGGAGCACCTAAAGTCGATTTGGAATAGGTATATCACTGCCCCCTCCCCCGAATTTCGTCAAAAGAAAATATGGAGATTAGATTGCAAAACCTGTAATCACACACTCAAGACGGCAATGATTTTATTAATCAACCATAATAAGATATTGATTCCCACCTTAATAACTGAAGTAGACTTGCTTTATACAAAAGAGGAAGACTTACAGTAGGCGTTTACTTTGCAGATGTTTTAAATTGTAAGCCTTGCTAAAATTTAGAATTATCTGCATAAACGAAGTTGAAAAAGTCATCATATGTTGCATTTGTCAACCAAGAAGATATACTGAAGTGAATAGACTTTTCAGATACAGGAAAATAAATAGGACTGGATGTGCAACACAGCAGACCACCAATACCACTGGAAGTATACGTGGCTGATAAACCGACACCCATTGTTAATCTACATAGTCATATATGACTCAGTCAATATGAGTTGCTAAGACATTCGAAAGGCATAACAGTTACCTCCCAGACCTTGGAACAGGGCTTAAGCAACATTTATAAAACTACTGATAGAATAACTCCTTCAGTACCAAAATCAAAATTTCAGAAATATTTAACGAAAAGACTGTTATTGACTTGTAGTGAAACCACTCGTTTGCTAAAATAAACAAAGATCAAGATAAGGAATGATATTAGAAAGAGCTTGTATATTCCCGTTGATTTGTTATAGACTGAAGCTGGTCAGTCATTGTTGCTATATGTGCATCCTGAGCGGATTGCCTCGATATAGCGATTTTTTCACAAGTATTGTATAATTTGGATTGTGACTGGCAAGTGGAATCCGGGACGCGCGTTTCGTCCTATTTGGGACTCATCGGCTGGATGTACCTGCATTCCAATGTTGATGTCCACACTGGGATTCGAACTCAGTCCGTTTCGTGTCGAACGCCACCGCGTTCACCAAATAGGACGAAACACGCGTCCTGGATTCCACTTGCCAGTTACAATCCAAATTATATAAGGTAAGGAATGGTTTTATACACCCCTGACATCTGTTGAGGATTAAAGGCAAACAGAATTAATCTTTAGAAAAAAAGTAGTGGATGAGGTCTATGCAGATTTTTGTTAACTCGCTGATAAGGCCCCAAACAACCAATTTATGCTTAAGATGGATAGATCTCTCGGAACCTGCCCAGGAGTATGAGTGCTTTCTGATTAGTGAAAAATAGAAGGCCAGTACAGAGCATAATACTTGTAGCGGTAAATAATCCCCAAAATAAATAGTTACATAGGTTTCGACATTGATGCTGACCATGTTTGTTTTAGCGGACACTACTAAGTTGAAGGCGCTCGGTCACGCATCACCACCAGATCTCGCCACGCCGTACCGAAACAAGCAACCCTCTCTAGTTTGCCAGCCTAGACGTTGCTAACCCATTGTCGCTCCATTCACGATCAAATATAACTTCTCTTCCATCCTTCATTGCCTTCTGATTTCTTCTCATTCATAAGAGTGGGTTCAATCGTTAGAAGTTGCTCTGGTAATAATCCAAACGTAACTTGGTCATATACCGGGTGTAACTTCATTGGTGAGCCCGACGTGATCTGAACACGTTCATAACTGTGAGTTCGTTCCTGTTTGTCGTTTTTAACAGTATTTTTGGTGTGATTATCATTTTTTTTGGCACGTTTTAATCGCATTTATTTTTATATTTTTATATATTGCATTTATAGCATGACTGATCAGACACCTAAGTTCATTAAGATTAAAACTCCCACACCCCCGAACTTCCAGCTCATTCCTTTCTGGACAGAAAACTTAGAAGCTTGGTTCTGCTACGCAGAAGCCGAGTTTCGAGACCACGCTGTGACAGATCCACGTGTTCAATTCCTTGCCGTCGTAAGGTCACTTCCGCGTGAATTGAACAGGTACGTCACCCCTTTCTTTTTCAGCCCTGACTGCCTAGAACCTTATGACCAACTCAAAAGATCGATTCTCAAACGCGGAGACTTGTCCGATAGACAACGTCTTGATGAGTTGTTCCACACCATCGAGCTAGGTAGTGGTTCAGCAACGGAAATGTTGACGCGCATGCGAGAGGTAATTGGTCAACGCACTTTCGACGAAGGTCTTTTCCGTCAACTCTTCTTATCAAAACTGCCACAACAAGTGCAAGCAGTTCTGGTAACGTTTAATAACAACCCAGTAGATGAACTAGCTTCATCTGCTGATCGAATTCTGGAGATCACCAGAACTCGCGACAATCAGGTTTATTCCATTACCGAAAAACCTCAGGCCACCGAAAACGAAGTAACGAAATTGTGTAATGCTCTTTCGCGTTTTCTTGACCTGAAGGAAAGACACCGACCGGACGATTCTCGTCGACGAAGTACGTCACGGAGAAGGTCGTCGTCTCGACTTCGACGAAACGAAAATTCACATTGGTGTTGGTACCACAACACCTATGGAAAAAATTCCAAGAAGTGTAGAGACCCCTGTTGTTTCCCTAGACATAAACCGATTGTTGACGCATCGGGAAACTACCCCGCCGGCACGCGTTAGCGGCAACCGTAGCCGGTGGAAGCAGCCGCCTGTTATTTATCACTGATGTGACAACGAAGGTTCGCTACCTCGTCGATACTGGCGCAGAAGTTAGCGTTCTTCCTGCAGCTCCATCTGATCGCCACCATGAAGCTGCGTTCGATTTACAGGCAGCCGATGGAAAACACATAGCTACGTATGGCAAACGATACGTCTACTTAAACGTGGGTTTACGAAAACCCATACACTGGATTTTCACTATCGCCGATGTGAAAATACCCATCATAGGCATGGATTTACTTAGCCACCACAACTTGCTTGTGGACCCTAGTAAAAAGAGATTAGTGGATAGTAACACAAATCTATACGTTAGTGGAACCGTGGCTACAGGTTGTAGCTTATGTCCTCTTCGTTTTAAACATTTAATTAACCCTTATTTTCAGCCGATACTCGACAAGTATCCAGATCTGAATAAGACGTCATCGAAATTATCATGTGTAACCAGCAATGTTACACATCACATCACGACTACAGGTCAACCTGTATTCTCCAAAGCACGCCGACTCGCGCCTGAAAAACTAAGGATTGCGAAAAACGAATTCGATCATATGATTGACTTGGGAATAATTCGACCTTCCAGTAGTCCATGGTCATCTCCATTACATATGGTCCCGAAGAAAGATAGCAATGACTGGCGTCCCACCGGTGATTACCGACGTCTTAACGCCCAAACTACGCCTGATCGTTACCCTTTACCGCATATCCACGATTTAACGGCCACTCTGAAGGGAATGACAATATTTTCAAAACTCGACTTGGTAAAGGCGTACAGCCAAATACCGATGTCTGAAAATGATATCCCGAAAACCGCTATCGTAACTCCATTTGGCCTTTACGAATTCCTCCGAATGCCTTTTGGGTTGAGGAACGCAGCACAAACATTCCAACGCTTCATTGATGACGTGTTCCGCGGGCTTGACTATGTCCATGCATACGTCGACGACTGCTTGATAGCAAGTCCAGACGAGGTAACACATATGAAACATTTGGACACAGTCTTTAGTAGACTGCAACAATATGGAGTAACCATAAACATACAGAAATGCCAAATCGGAACAACCTCGTTGGACTTCCTGGGGCATACTATAAATGCGAATGGTATACAACCCCAAAAACACAAGGTGGCGGCTATTCTGGAATACCCGGAACCAACCCCCATCAAGGATTAGTGGATAGTAACACAAATCTATACGTTAGTGGAACCGTGGCTACAGGTTGTAGC
This sequence comes from Schistosoma mekongi, assembly GCA_034768735.1. Classification (NCBI taxonomy): domain Eukaryota; kingdom Metazoa; phylum Platyhelminthes; class Trematoda; order Strigeidida; family Schistosomatidae; genus Schistosoma; species Schistosoma mekongi. The sequence continues at coordinate 65,311,219 of CM068306.1, read as the reverse complement.
TTATGTCCTCTTCGTTTTAAACATTTAATTAACCCTTATTTTCAGCCGATACTCGACAAGTATCCAGATCTGAATAAGACGTCATCGAAATTATCATGTGTAACCAGCAATGTTACACATCACATCACGACTACAGGTCAACCTGTATTCTCCAAAGCACGCCGACTCGCGCCTGAAAAACTAAGGATTGCGAAAAACGAATTCGATCATATGATTGACTTGGGAATAATTCGACCTTCCAGTAGTCCATGGTCATCTCCATTACATATGGTCCCGAAGAAAGATAGCAATGACTGGCGTCCCACCGGTGATTACCGACGTCTTAACGCCCAAACTACGCCTGATCGTTACCCTTTACCGCATATCCACGATTTAACGGCCACTCTGAAGGGAATGACAATATTTTCAAAACTCGACTTGGTAAAGGCGTACAGCCAAATACCGATGTCTGAAAATGATATCCCGAAAACCGCTATCGTAACTCCATTTGGCCTTTACGAATTCCTCCGAATGCCTTTTGGGTTGAGGAACGCAGCACAAACATTCCAACGCTTCATTGATGACGTGTTCCGCGGGCTTGACTATGTCCATGCATACGTCGACGACTGCTTGATAGCAAGTCCAGACGAGGTAACACATATGAAACATTTGGACACAGTCTTTAGTAGACTGCAACAATATGGAGTAACCATAAACATACAGAAATGCCAAATCGGAACAACCTCGTTGGACTTCCTGGGGCATACTATAAATGCGAATGGTATACAACCCCAAAAACACAAGGTGGCGGCTATTCTGGAATACCCGGAACCAACCACCATCAAGCAGTTGCGAGCTTTCAATGGATTGGTAAGTTTCTACAGACGGTTTATACCGAACTGTGCATCTGTCATAAAACCACTAACGGATCAGCTTCGCGGAAATAAAAAAAGGTCACAATGGATGCAGACTCAAAACTCCAAACAAGACGATTGGAAAAGGTAAGAACACTTTATTGTGATTATTCTACAGGTACAGCCCGTCCAATCGTTCCCAAGAGTTATCGACGAATCATCTTCGACACACTGCACAACCTCTCTCACCCTGGAGTTCGTGCTACGTCTAAACTAATTGCTCAGAGATTCTGCTGGCCAAGGATGAATAAGGACATCAAAGAATGGGCACGCTCCTGTGTGGCATGTCAAAAGAGCAAAGTAATTCAGCACAATAAATGTCCTCTAGGCACTTTTCCAACTCCCGACGCTCGATTCAACCACGTCCACCTTGATTTGGTAGGACCCTTACCTGAATCAAACGGATTTTCTTATCTTTTGACATGCGTGGACCGTTTTACACGCTGGCCAGAAGCGATTCCCTTAAAAGACATCACTACTGAAACGATTGCTCGTGCTTTCGTCGAACGATGGATAGCGAACTTTGGTTGTCCATCTACAATAACGACAGACCGTGGACGTCAGTTTGAATCTGGATTGTTCCACTCTCTGACAAAACTTCTTGGAGCGACGCGCTTCCGAACAACAGCCTACCATCCACAATCTAACGGTTTGGTAGAAAGATTTCATCGACAGCTGAAAGCATCACTTTCAGCTACAAACATGCCGCAGTGGACAGAGGCTTTGCCACTAGTCTTACTCGGTATCCGAAGCATGGTAAAAGAAGATGTCGGGTGCAGCGTGTCTGAACTAGTTTACGGAACGACTCTTCGATTACCAGGTGAGTTTGTGGAAACCGCTTCCACCTCGACAAACTCGGATATAAATTCTTACGTGAACCGGCTTACAAATGCTATGCGTTCAGTTAAGCCAGTTCAAACTCGACGACAATCGGCAGACACTTTCATCCAACCCGCCTTAAAATATAGTACACACGTTTTTGTACGTCGTGACGCTCTACGCCGACCTCTTGATGCGACTTACGAAGGACCATACAAGGTTTTGAAACGTGAAATAAAGTACTATACGATCGATAAGAATGGACACGAGGAGAACGTCAGCATTGACCGCCTCAAGGCAGCTTACCTAGAAGGTAAACCCTTCGATGTCCAACTCGCCACAACACCGCCGAAACTCGACATGAGCAAAGTCGCCATGCCTCAAGCAGCAACCAACGAGCAAGTGGAAATTCAGAAGAGCTCCATAACGCCGAGAGCTACACGTTCTGGTAGAAACGTACGATTTCCAGAACACTTAAATGAATATTACGTCTATTAATTTTCTTCTCTAATTTTCCACTGTGTGTATTGTGAATATCTATATATACAAAATAAAAAAAAAATTGAATAAAAATATTTTGTTTTTACTTTATGGTATGCATTTTTGTTTACACATTTTCGTATGTTTTCAAAAAAATACATCAAAAAAAAACCTTTTTTATTTATTCATGTTAGCGTTGCCGACATTTTATGCGTTTTTGTAGCTGTATTTAGCCGCCAAATTGCTTTTAAATATATATACATATATATATATATTAATGAAATGCATATATTTAAATTTTTTTTTCTTTTGGTTTTCCAGGACGCCTGGAAACGACCAGAAGAAAACGGAAGAGAATGATAACATTTTGTACATTTTTTTTTTATGTAACGACACCCTAGCATAGGCACTGACGGCCAGAAGCTGCACAACATCCAAGCTATCAAAGGAACGTTTACCAATGTTTAACGCATTGGGTTTTATCCTTTGGCTGGTACGTCATAGGGTCCTCACGAACCCATTAGGGGGGGAGTGAGCTGTAGCGGTAAATAATCCCCAAAATAAATAGTTACATAGGTTTCGACATTGATGCTGACCATGTTTGTTTTAGCGGACACTACTAAGTTGAAGGCGCTCGGTCACGCATCACCACCAGATCTCGCCACGCCGTACCGAAACAAGCAACCCTCTCTAGTTTGCCAGCCTAGACGTTGCTAACCCATTGTCGCTCCATTCACGATCAAATATAACTTCTCTTCCATCCTTCATTGCCTTCTGATTTCTTCTCATTCATAAGAGTGGGTTCAATCGTTAGAAGTTGCTCTGGTAATAATCCAAACGTAACTTGGTCATATACCGGGTGTAACTTCATACTAATAGGGTTAAAACTGGTTCTTTACTTTTTGTATCGTATTTCAACAAACCGTAGGTACTGAATTTCAAATACTGCTACACAAGTTACAAACCGTCTGATAGACCTCAACGTGTTAACAAGTGCCTATAAATGTCAATTAACACCATCGCATGTATCACCGGACATATAGGAGACACTTACTTTGATATTGAAGCAAAGCGCTTACTGGCAGATCCAACGAAATGTTATCTCAAGATCACAGTAAATGATAAACTTAAAACATCGGCTTGCTGTCATCGAGTTGCAACTAAAAGGGATTCAGAACGGTGTATTGGCTAGGAAAAACCTTACTATGTTAGGTTTCGTCTTTTTTAATGGTTTGCAGAGATCTATTCATATGGATACTAACAGTGTGTGCAGGATACCAGCTTCTATTAAAATGGTAACCTTAATCCATTAAAGATGGTTTACAAGAGAGCGATCAGAAAAACGCTGTGATCTTGAGGGAATTAGAAGTTGAATTTCCACACTATATCTAAGATGTGATAAAGAGGTACGAAAACTAAAATGTAACTGGTGCAGATCTACTTTCTATCAGCTAGGTCAGAGCAATTTATAAGATATCAAGTGCAAAAAAGGACCAAAGTCCAGATGACAAATAATGTTCCCCTAACATTATCGTATCCTACATTACAATAAATGAAAGCTTTGTGTCCTGCTTCACTAACTAAAGAGACTAAGGTAGTCGCAAGACCAAGCAACACATAGCCAAGGTCTTTTGTTGATTAAAATATAAGTCATTGAAATTTGTAAGAATGCTGAAATATAGTCTCCGTCATTTCGCAATCAAGAGAAAGCACGAATTACCACTGCTTGCAGAAAAACAGGCTACATTTACTTCATCCTTTAAAGGATGGAAGGGTAGAACAAGTCTGTCTATTTATGAAAATGTTTTACTGCCCAGATGCTTTGTGAGACTATAGAGAACTTGAAAAATTGTCAATAAGAGAGTACCTAGAAGACTGCATACGCTATGATCTTTGATAATTAGTTGAGATGTACGTGGGTAATTATGTGATCTGCCTGCGTATTTATTGTTGGTGTTCTCATAAGCACTCTACTGTGCGTAGTATTTCATATACTCATACTGTATGGCATGTTAGGCTAACCTTCATTACTTTCACTAGCTGTTTCGTCCTCAGCTCCTTGCGCTTATCTGTATTAGAAATTCTACAAGCATATATATATATATTCCTAGCCAGACTCATCATTTCCTTGATTACTTAATTCCTCGTTTTCTGATCTCTGGGTTCCTGGTCATTTTATTGCAGAGTGATGATAGCAAACTGCATGTGATTCCATTAGTGGTCATTACAAAGCACTACTGCAACTACTACTGAGTCCTCATTGCGTATTTTTTGTTACTACAGTCGGAAATACTAGATATAGAGTCCTAAGTACAAAATTCCAAATACTAATGATCATAACGAGCAAATGGGCCATCAAAAGATCACGAGGTAAATGTCATTCCGGCTGAAACATGTTGGAGAATTTTACGTCGTTTTTCAGGAAGTTATGAACTCGCCTCGAGAGGACTTCTTAGCCGCTCTACGACTAGTTTGAAAACAAACCCCAACAGGTTTTTTAACAGAGCATTGTCAAGCGTTCTTTGCTTTTCACTATGTTATTCATATTCTACACATGCCAAACAAAAGCCTTGAACGTCCATACTATGTGATGGTATTAGGCGTATCCTAACAGGCAGCTAGAACATACTCTGGAGAACAAGACAGCATTACACCCACTCCACTTGACACACCACCCCCCCTCGAAAACTTCATGCAAGGGGATCAAACGGCAAGCACAGCTGTCAATAAGGAACATTCCGGGAATGAAAGCGCTCAAACCATAAGGTCTCATCATCTGCTAAATGTAATCATCTCCGTAGTAATCGAGGTCGTAAGCACTCACAGGCTATACGTAATCAACTAAAGCGCAGCTTATTTAAATAACAGCGCAAACCAAGTGGCGAACATGTACACAAAACTTCACTACTCTGAAGAGAAAACTTTGTTAGAAATTCTAGGGCGCTAAGTACACATCAGTATGCTCTAAGCCTTGATAATCCCACACCATACCCGACCTACTCAGATCGTGTTTCTCTCGCCACTTTTATAATTATACTCCTGCTGGGCTACTAGGACATCTACCATTTTTCGCACATTATCAGTGAACTTCCAGGTTGCCTAAACTAAATTTCTCCGAACATCCTAATATATCTGACTACTATAGTAAATTTTTGGGATTAGGCAGTCACCAGTCTCCCCCTCCCCCCCAGCAATACAACTTACCCAGACATTAGCTCAAACAATTAGACTGCCTTTTCAAAGCAACATCTAGTTAAATTAAACACGAACGACTTAGATAAATATCTCGTTTCTGGACTTTTTAGTAGTTAACGCCCACTCACTTCTCAATAAAATATCAACCCTAAGAACTGTAGCCTTATAAGCTAAATCTTTTTTCATACCTATCACAGAAACACCGCATTCCTCCTCAATAACCGACTTAGAACTAACCATTCCGGGTCATATGCTATACATAGGAAGTAAACGAGATGGTGGCTGTCTAATATACGCTAGTGTTTGCTACCCGTCCAATAAAATCAATGACGAAATATTCACCAAAGTACCAGAGACAGTCAACACCCCAAACAGCGGTTTACTTTGTGGTAGTATATACAGAAAGCTTGACACCTCGACTGCTGTAGACAATATCATGATTAAAGGTTTCATACATACCACTGTCTTAAATTGTAATGCGAAAGTCGTCGCGAGTGACTTTAACCTTCCTAAGTTAGACTGAAATGCTGGCGGAAAACCGTAATATGATGAAGGAAACCTTCTTACAACATTCAAACGTACTGTTGGTCACAGTGTGTACACACTCTCACGAGACATCATAACATTCTTGACATAGTTTTCCGTCATGATGTCACCCCTCTGTCACTTCAAGTTAGCAGAGAGCTCGAAAGCAGTGACCGCAAAATGGTTCTGTAAGTTCTTTCTTTTAATTTTAGTCACTCCAATGATATGTTACAAAGAGCTAGACAATATGGAGATTACGAAAATTTGGACTTTAATCTACTACACACCCTTCTAAAATGCCCTAAATGGGACAAATGTTTCCTGTCTGGGGTATTTTTTTTATCTAGTCAATGACTCGTGTTTAGGTCCCATTACACCTCCGAAAGTAAGCAATATAATTTAATCCAATGATTTGTACATACTACTTTACTGGTGCAAGAAGCTAAGACGCCTACAGAAGTGCCATTTCAATTCAAATTACTCCACCTCATTCGTGGAAACTATCATGACTTTTAACCAGATAAAGAAGTCCACAGGTTAAAGGCGATTAATGAAGAGTTATCAGCAATCCACAGTAGCCCCAAGGTACAAACTTGGTACGGCTGTTCAATAAACGCCTTAAACCATCCAGGAATAATGATATTTACTGCACTTTACAAGATGGATTAATGATTAGCGACCATAATATTATAGCCAACCTGTTTAGCGATTTCTTTGCCAATAGAGGTAAACCCCTTGATAACATTAAGATAGACCACACGGAATCTGTTACGTTCACTTGTGACAACATTTGTAAATCCATAAACTCACTTATGACCACAAGTAGTTATGGAGATGTCATGGCATCCATTCAAACTCACTGAACCTAATATGCGATCACTCCTGCTAAAACTGTCTGGCCTTTCTTTAAAATCAGGCACACCCTAATGGACGGAAAGCCTCATTCACATTCTCTCAACTTTAATCAGGTGACAGGACAAACTCGCATAACTATTGGCCCACAAATACCACTCCGGTTATCTGTTGAATAATGAAGAAAATAGTATGTGACGAAATGCTTCACTATTTACTCTTCGAAAAACTTATCTTTAATTTCCAGCATGGTTTCCTCAAAACTAGGTCATGCATAACTTGCCACTTTGAGTTTTTAGTTTCGTCTTTACTAAACGAAACCTTGGGCACTTGCAATTAGTGTTGTAGACATATCTAAGGCCTTTGACATGGTTAGCTACAGGTTCCTTATAGGCGAACTCTCCTCTTGTGGGATTAGGGATCCATTACTCGCTTGGCTAAACAAGTTCCTCAGTCATCAATATCAAATTGTTAAAATTAACCCCACTCTGTCGAAGACCGGATCGGTTGAAAGTGGCGTTATACAAGGAAGTGTTTTAGGCCCACTACTCACTATAACATAAATGGTAGATACAAATGCTTCAGCATGGGTAGACCTTTTCTATACATTGATGATCTTAAAATAGGGTACTCATACCCTCCTCAAGGATCTACACACACATTTAGTGGTGTCATTTCTGAACTCAACAAGGTGCCGTATGATGTTCAGAATGGAGGTTGCATCTTAATACCTTAAAGTGCAGGTGGATATGTTTTGGAGATAAGCACCTTAATTTGATCTTTCCTTACACGGTAATAAGTTGTCTAAGCTTTAGTCAGTAATTAACTTAGCACTAAGGTACTCTTATAATCTGTCTTTTACACAACAGGTTGCTGTGCAGACATCGATTTCTGGGTTGCATACTACGTAATTTTTATGACAATCACTCTCGTGTTTTGCTATATAGAGTTTGTGTCAAACCTTTACTAGAAAACTGCACCTACATTATCAGTAATATTTCCATTAAGGATAAACTCAGATTGGGGTCTGTCCAGCGTAACATTAATATCCGCATTCTTGAGGCTAATCATATTCTGGATTCTAAAACTAGATGCACAAAGTTAGGACTAGATAGTTTATGAAGGCACCGACTCAAGTTAAACCTAATTTTCTTTTACACGTTACTAAACAAACTAGCATTTTTATCGTCAAATACGATTCATCTCGAGGAACCTTCTTGCTATAACCTATGCAATTCAGTTTCGAAAATAAAAATGTCACACTTTCTGTATGAATTTTTACAAATTCTCGAAAATCTGGAGTAATTTGCTTCAAACCATTTATGAAATAGATTCACATTTTGTTTGTACGATATGTTAGTAATTTTATCTTTTCTGACGCTACATTAAAAATGATCACACCAAATATGGTTTCTTACTCCACTAGATAAATAATAGGGACTTTGGACATGTGAGCGACTTTCACCTGTCTTAGTAATATGCCAGTGTTTTTCCCTTTGAATCCATTTATAGACATAAGTGGTGTGTAATGTCTTAAAGTGCTCGTATTGACACTAATTTTTACCCATTCGTTTCAGGATACTAGTGCTGTTGTTTGATTCTTCTCTGCTTTCGTCTCCTCTCTACTTGTAGATGATAATGTATAAGACAAGTGTGAAACCTATTGACACTATACTATCAATTTATCTTCTAAGCCCAAGTTCCAAGTACTTTTGGTGTTACCCGGCATCTGGACATGCTCAATGATCCATTCTGCTGACTCAGCCGCTTTTGAGAATCGTAACTTTCAGGTCAAGAAATGCATGGTTCTTAGTTATAAAATGAACCGACACATGATAATCGTAATTCGAGTTCAAATTACCGCTATATGGCATTTTTGTGACATTGAACGGATAGACTCGTGGCGGAAATTTCTCGCTTACAGTGTGGCAGACGGGTCGTTATACAGTAGCTTCTACAAATTTCCATAACATTCATATATGTAGAGAAACATCGGTATCAATGGGTGAGTCTTTAATTTTTACTAATCTTCTTATTGGATAATAGTTTCTTGGCCTGTTCATCACAAGAAATGACTTGGTCTGAAAATATAGTGCTTGGTTGACGATCTTTCAATTAGGATGAAACAATGCAAACAACTGGAGAGTTTCAGTCTCTAAGGAAAGTAAATTTAACTTAGTTGTAGGTTCTCTGCACTCAATATGTTTATTTGCAAAGTCAACGAGCCTCGTTTTCGTCTTTTAAATACATGTATGCCGTTTTTAAATGCACATTTAGTTTTGAGAGATTTCATGAAATTAGTCGGAGAAACAAACCGTAAGATGAAGTGTAACTATATGTTTATGGCACATTTAAGGTGCCCTATGTTTTTGTGGCAGCTACGCTATTTAGTGCAACCAGCAATCTTACAGAATAGTTTACCATGTACAAACAATTAAAATATATGAGTTAGATAGTGTTAATTTTAACAATAGCTGATTTCTGATGATTCCAGTAATAACACTATAACTGATTACGATATTACGAAAGCACCTAAAATGAGGAATAATCATCCTCATATGAACCATGATACATATATGTGGTATTCAAGCACTGTAAATTTTGATGCCATTGTTTTGGTTCTCGATTCATATTTTCATATGTTATGGATGTTTTGACACTGATTCTTCCTTGGAATCGTTGTATGTATGTAAACCTACATTATTCTGATCATGTCCGTAAACTGGCACGCCTTCATGTACAAGACGATACTTGAGAATAAAAGCTTTTTATAGTCAGCCGGACAAGACAACATTACACCCATTCCACTTACCACAACGACCCATGCGAACACTGCATGCAGTCTGCAAAATCCAGTTCGTAGTGAAAAACTCCTCCTATGTATTTTCTTGAAAGAACGACATTTTGTACTCACTCTATTATTATTTATTATTGATACTATTAATTACATTGTTTAAATCCGCATTACACTTAGATGACATTATTTTCACTTATTTTTCACTACCTCTTATTTTTTAAACTTTACATTTGTTTTTATATGAACTTTAATTGTTTTGGATGTTTGTATTACTCAATTTCAATATGTTGGTTGGGGGTATGTTGCAGCCAGCTTACATTAGGCCTGCTATCTAATAGTTTGATCTGATCAACTAAAATTGTCGCCAGAAATACGTCCCTGGATTACTAAGAACACTCTTGTAATTATATGAGCAGGTGATATTATATCTTTAATTATCGGTTCCTTTTGAAGATTGATTGTATTAGTTTTTCGAAATAGTATCGTTGTGGTATTATCCTACTGTTCTAAACAAGGAGGACTTTACAGAGGTCCGACGAAAATGATATAACAATAAATGTGATTCAGACAGCCTCATATGCTGATACGATAGCAAATCTATAACACTGAACTAACAGTTAGCAACAACCTTCCTTCTTACATCATCCTCTGAAAAATGTTAATCCCTACATTTGATAGCGGGTGTATGCCCGCGGCGACAACAACTTCGAGCTTATCTATACATAAAAATTTCTCTTTAATCAATCGTAAAGAGTATTCAAGCGCTTGGCATCATTAACTATTTATCACTTCTTGCATTCCTGTTCAGTCACAGAAACTTCCAGTCAAATGGAAAGCAATTACACATCTACACATCAGCGTTACTGGCCACTAAAATGAAGTCTCTGAGCTCCAATAAAAGATCAATGATACTCGTAGGTATATCTTAGAATACGATGCGTTTAAGCATGAAAATATCTTGGCCACAGTTATGTAATCTGTGACTTACTTAGAAACAAATGAGAAGTATCTGAAATAGAAACGGATTGCCACTTTTGTTTGATAACACTGACGTGACTTCAAGATAAGATAAAACAAGAGATCATTTCCATACCCTGTTGACCGATACAATAATGTGCATCCCTGATTGTTTGTGCTGTTATATGGCCAGACGTCAAAATAAAGCAATGTGCCTTTATTGAACCCTGTGTATGACATTTCATGGTCAAAGTTCCTAGCTGTAATAACATGGCTTGGATGTAGTGCTAACCATCCAATTGTCTTGAAATGATGCCCAGTAGCTATCTACAGATAAGTTGGGACCCACTCAATCATAAGTTGTAGAGCCATCGACCTCCTGTGAGAAGGGAGAAATCCGTTATCTCCACAATAGTAATAGGTTGAGACAGAAAATACCCAAACATCTGCAAACAAATAACTTTGATCTTCATAACATTAATGAAAATAAAGGGCTTAATTAACAATCAAGTGAGGGAATACACGAATGAGTGGGACATTTTACTTCCAACTCCCTAACAGAATGGTAGAGTTTGAAAACCTACTAGACACATGAAGTGCAAGTATGCACTATGCTCCTGAGTTTCACCAGGACTTTTGACAGCCCTCCTCCCATCTTGAAACCTGCTTTATTTTAAGAAGGGTCATACGCGTTTAAAGGAACCGGAATAACCTTCATAAAAGTTAACAAAAGATGCAGCCTGAAGACCCGTCTACCCATCATTTTTATAAATGTCCTCGCACATGAACCAGTGTCACTAATTCCAAAGTATGCCGATGTCATTAAGATATGAAGAGCTATTAGAACTGAACAGACGCTTAGGTTTACCCGAATGACTTAACCACGAAAGAAACGTGGGCTGAAGAGAACGATATGAAACTCAACTTCCTGAAATTCTTTACTAAGAGTAACAGTTCACAAAATACTCACTAAGGCGGAACATTCTACATAATCATCACCACCCCAATTTGACACATCGCCTCATAGGTCTGGTGTTTACCGATACCCCTGTGACCGTAATCAACCATAGGTGTCGAAAGAAAGCAACCCAACAATATATTACATCCAAAGACAACTTGGAGCCTTTTCAACGCTTTGGCAAACAAAACCAGATTGTAAGGGGATAAGTTTTCATTTATTTATTGTACTACAGGAGACAGTGGAGAGCAATCCTAATCATTTAAACAAACATAACCTCTAAATATAAGATAATGGGAAATATAATCCTTATTCAGAATAAGGGTCAAATGAATACTTATGATTTGTTGTTTTGACGTTTGCTTATGGTTTGAAGTTAACTCCTAACTAGTCAACCTACGTTGCTACACTTTCACTACTTATCTAGTCCTTGTCTAGGTTTTAACTCACCTTAGGCCCAACCTAAAAAATTGTGGTGTGTTGACCCCATAAACCCGAAAGAGGGGCATACAAATCTAAGGGAAAGTTTACTGGAAGACAACTAGGTGGATGGTAGGGTCTAGGACACGTACCAAGATATAGTCGTCATCCGAGGAGTTCGATATAGAAGAGTGTAAGGTGGCCAATTTAAACGTACATATTTAAAGCACCAGATTGCCTCAAGAAGGGATCATCTGGTAAAGAAATATCAATTGACCGCCAAGACGCCACATTTCAAGCGTAACGCCCTTAAAACTCAGGCGCTTCTACACGCTGCACATATATTCCGCTTGGGAAGCCTTAGAAACAACTCCAATAACGAAGACTCCTATCTGCGGAGTGCTTCAAATTGGAACCAGATATTTAAGTCACAAACGATGAACTGTCTTTTAGAGGTATTAAATAAGTCTACCTGTACAATCTTAATTCTCAGTATTCACCTATATTTCTTAAGCCAAATTATAGATATCCACCCCCAAACTCCTTTTATAACTACTTATACATCTGATCTCTGTTGTCTTTCTCAAAATTTGGTCTTATTATATTCTTTTTAATAATACATATCCACTCCATACCAACAACCAACCTGCAGCCCAACTTTGTATTACTGTTGGCAATAGGAAAATCCAGAATCCCAGAAAAAGAAAATTTGTTCACGTAAAGCAAACAGTAATAATAATAACCAAAAACTAAGAAACAAAACCAACATGACTATGACAGTCTAGGTGCTTGACAGCGATCATAGTAGCCCTTCGATAAAGTCATGTATTGCAGTTGAAATACGATGACAAGAGAGCGAAGAAATTAAAGATTTTTGTTTCTGTTTCCTTCGTGCTGTTCGAATCCTGTTGAACATCGTCGATATCACCCCATTAATTGGAGATCACAAGTTGCGACCAGTACCTAGATATTTCGAGACTTAAAGGGTGAACCCAAAGTCCACCTACATGATCGTGGGCAAGCCACACATTGTTGAACCGGCTACGGTTGTTCTCACTATGACTTCAGAAGACATGATTATCTCATCGGTCATTTATAGAGCTCAAGAGGCATAGAAACTCATCCTGGACCAGGAGTATAGTCGGCAAAACAGCTTCACACCAAACTTGCTATCCAGATTATAGAAAAACATGGCTCTCACTTGGAGTTACGGACGATGAAGTAAGCATCTAGAGCATAGCACTATTTAGAAGCGACTGATGATATAGGGGAAAAGGAGTAGTAGAAATATACTGGGGGTGTGCTTAAGTTGGATTGTGACTGGTACGCAGAATACACGACGGGCGCTTTGTTCTACTCGGGACTCATCGTTTGGACGTACCAATATCCCGATGTCAATGTTCACACTGAGGTTCGAACTTAGTCTGATTCGTGCCAGACGCCACCGCGTTCACCATCAAACTACTGAGTCCAGACAGTCACACTTTTGCAACAGGTATATATGTAATTAGAATAAGCCTGTATTTTTTGTTGATTTGTAATGGACTAAAACTAGTCAGCCTCTGTTGCCATATGTGCAATCGGCTGAGGGTGCACATACAAGCTTGTTACAAATACTTAAGCAGAATATTTAGATGCATATTCGTTAGTACTACTGTGTTGATAAGCTTATCGACATGCAGCTGGTACTGTCTCAGCATTAAAATCTATCGATACCTAATTAAAAGGGTCTACTGCTCTTCCATAATCGATCGTAGGTAAAAATGGGACCGTTCTGCAAGCGATTTTGTCACTTGCAAGCTTAAGGGTTGATAAGGCACGGGTCACAGGCGATTTTAACATCTCTTCGCTAGACTTGGTTAATGAAAGGGTCACACTAACGGTAAATTTCGCTATGATGTTTATGACTGTAATCAGGGAAGTAAGTCTCATTAAGTGGGCGGGACGCGATAGCAGATAAAGAATAGATCATGAGTTCTAAAAACTGGATTGCCTGCCATCAAACGACAAATTATGATTGCGAACTAAAATTCACTCTTCGATTGGGAGCTATGTCCACACCTCGATAGTATTTGATATGTTCATCTTAGAAACACCGTCATAGAATAAAAGCGCACTATCACTTCAAGGTGTCCGAGTAGATTGCTAGGCGTTAAATAGAAACCTTATCTAGATCATATGTCTCGAGGACTGGGAGAACACTAGCGAACCGTCATGAGCATTATTGATAAGTCGATATCACTCTGTATTCCTGCCGTAACAGGCAGATCAGTTTAGTTCTACTCGTGGTAGAGGGCCTCATCAGAAGCCCCCGATAAAATATCCCCATTTACACCTGAGAAACATATGTAATATGCGTGTCAGAAACGATAAGAGCTAATTGCGATCTCACCTGTTATGGAAGATCCCAGAGACTCCAAGACACCTGCACAGATTTTTGGCTTGGAAGTTGACTACAAACCCAAGCATTCGAATTACTGTAAGACTTCAGGTGGAGACTTTCTCTAGCTCCAAAACAGCCGAGATCCTCTTATACCTTGAAGAAACTCCAGACCATTGCTTTCCAGTGGGGTGAAACACAGGTGAAGGTGAATTGCTTGCCATTAAGAAGTTGCTTTACGTGGAGTACATTGTTCGGTGAAGTAACAGTGGCCTCTACGAAACTCCTGTACAGTGGCTGATCACTTGTTATTAGTCCTAATAAGCGAGGCCGGAGTCAAGTTATTCATGAAGTTAGGACGAATTATTCGTTTAATTTGTAACAGCTTGTCTCATAGATATTGGAAATTGGAGAACGCACGTTGGAGGAAGTTGTTCCTTGTACGTTACATTTCATGGTCGATTGTTGAATATTAGATTATAATTTATGCTAACACTTAGACGAATATTTTCTTTGCGTATTCCTTTTTCGCAAATACCAAACGGTATTTCAACACGTGTGGGCAAATGTCTTTTTTCGAGGTACAGAAAGCTGTCTCGTGAAAGTGACTATAATGACTATCGAGACTCTGCAGAATTTGTTGAAACCTCATTGTTCGGAGACAACTTTGAGCAGTCAGTGAGTGCATTGAAACATGCAAAGTTAATTGAAAGGCGAAAACACAAGTTTTCTGTGCTTCAAAAGAAATACTCAGAGTATGTTCGGTATAATTTTAATTCATTGACTGAACCAGTAATCCAATAGAATTGTCCGTGTTAACATGGAGGGCAAAGATTCAGATCATTTCATTGTTGAATAGCGATGAACATTTTGACTTTGAGGAATTATCTAATTTGTTTCCAATAACTGCTCACGGTGTTCGAAAGCTCTTCCGAAGTAAATCATCATCTGCTTTCCAAAGGTCTGTTGATATCAGGTGGCTTTTCAAGCACGATTCTCAAGTAATTGAGCGCTGGAACAATTTGCTGCTGTTTTTAGACAGGGTTTTGTCTGGTGAGGACAATGTGTCTGGATCTAGTCTTCACAGCATGATACCTTTTGGCCTTGCTTGGTTGTTTACTAATGCAAAGATGAATCTCTTGATTTATGCGGACGGGAACCCCGACTTTCCTTATCCAGAAAGATGCAATGAAATTGTTAAGAAGAGTAGTTCATTCGGACGCTTTGAGATATATGCTGAAATGTTTGACAAATCATCTAAAGATGAAATTTATGACAAATACTCTCAACTTGTCCTCAATGTTAGTAAGATTATTGAAACATTTCAAAAACTGAAAGATGTTTCGTCACAAAGTTTTGTCCCACACGACTCCTCTCAGCTTTACCCATATTTGTTAAACTGTGCAGCTTCTGTCGAACAAAAGCGCCCTGATCGAGAATCAATATCCCTTCCAAATTACATAAATCTCCGCGACTATTTAACTAGTCAGAAAGTGAAATAGTTACTTGAAATAATCTGCGTCCATATTCTTTCGTTCGTCAAACTGATGCTAATGCTTAGACATAAAACAGTTAACTTAATATAAATAGGAGATGTGAATTTCATTTAATCACTTGTGATATTTACTAAAGTACACCTACATGACTTTGTAAGTGCCTATATATTCTTTTCAATAGATTTGTGCGGAATTTCATAGCTAACGCTTTTACCCGGTATGTATCAACTGTTTTATTCGTGTACAGAAAAATATATTTACTGTCATTTATTTCTTCTCATTGTTCACAGAACGTGCTAAGACTGAATAAGAACTTCAAATAGGCGTTGAGGTTGTCCTGTTTTCTGTAATGCCCAGTCTACTTGACTGAACTATTGCATCAAGGCATAGGCTGTGGAAATTAAAGACAAGTAGGCTCCAGCTCTTGGATCATAGGATCATCGTCGGTGTATCGTAGAACGATCAAGTAGATAGTGGAGTCGGGAGCCGTGTACTAAAAAAGGCGGCAAGTTGGTCCATGCAAATGATAATATTCGTCGACTGAAGTGGTTGAAAATAGACTATGTATATGCAACCAGCTATGACCTCAACGTACGACGTTGGTCGGTGTTGGAGTAGGGTAGAGGGGAATGTAGTACTACTTCATGAAGTCGTTGACTGCTACTGTCGATAGGTGCACATTACCTGGTCAGAACTATCGTTACCGATGGCTGGTAACATCAGGTAATTTGATTGGGTATCGGTCACATTTACACAAATGCGTACACTCTTTATCTTCCAGATGTTAGGCTTCATTATTCTTCCATTCATACTTCTGATTCCTTGTTGAAATTGTAGTATTAATCCTGTCATTTTGGTACTTGTGTTAATGTTATGCTGCTGTATTTTGCTAAGTCGCCTGTACCAGGCTCTACTATTTATGACTGATTGATGTTATGCTTTTTGATAGTAGTATTTGAATAATCTGCTGTAGAATGATAGGAAGTCGGTTAAGCCGTTGTTCTAATTATATTTCGAGGTTGTCAGCAATGCTTATCGCAGTTAACTTATCTAACCAACGCTCCGTTTGAAAATCAACAAGAACCGTCTGAAAAATCTCCATTTTCCTATTCAATGGGATGTATCGCTTGAATGAAGATAGATAAAACCTTTTTTATCTCTACATGTTCTTAAGAAAATACGGATGTAGTCTCGTGTGTTCTCACATTATATATAAATAAGAACCTGAAGAAATTGGCAATGTTAATGTTAGTAATAGACTGAGATAGACACAAAAATGGTGATGACTAATAAATACTGCGAATCTGTAAAACTTTTAGCACTTTTCAACTTAGTATGAAATGAGACCTTATAGTGATATTCATAGAGAATTATTTTTACTAGGGGGGGGGGCGGATCCATGCTCTGACGTTCCAAAAATCTTTATTTTCCACCAGCTTCAAGTTAACATTTCATAGTTCTTGAAAAAAGATGAATTCTGTGTAACTTCTGAAATTGTGGCGGTTATTTGATGGGAATTGGTTGCAAGTAATCCGTTTGATAGGGCTAGATTCTAGAATTGCCTCTTTCACGGTGAACTTTACTGCAGTTAGTGAAAGATGTGAAGGTACAACTCAGTCCGATTATTCATATTACTATAGGTACTAGTTGTAATACTACTTCTTACGCAAGCACAATATATTGCAATTTCGATATACTGATTTTCTTCCTAAATATATGATTATTTTATAGTGATCGTTAAGCTGAGCCATTTCATGACGAAAGCAGTCATTTATCGAGCGTATTGATCCTAACATATTTCGTCATATGTTCACAAATGGAAGGCACTTGAGTATTTCTTTCCTGGAAAATCGAATGTTTTTTTTTCTTTAGTATTGAGAATGATGCTATTTAAATCCGGCTTTTTGTAGTTACTGATTTTCCGGTTATTCGTCACAGTGTCGCTTATTCCATACATTCTCAAACGCAGTTGCATTTTATGATTACGTCCGTTTTTCTCCGCTTTGGTTGGTACATGAGAGCATGCAGCTTTCCGGTATATAATAATTCTTACGACAAAGTTGTTCAGCATTTTCGACAATCCTAATAGTACTTATTATAAGATAGCTTGGTATCTCTGTCTGCCAAAACAGTATGCAGGAATACTGGTTTTATAAGGTACCTTAGACAAACCTAATTCAATTAAAATCCTAAGGGCTCTTCGTAGCATCATTAGTCTAGACAAAGAATATCTCTAAGTCTATACATTGATTTCAAATAGTATTGTCGTCGGAAGTTTAAAAAAAGTGGTTAGAAGTTCTAATTCAGTGGGAAAACAGCGATGTAAATAAACCGATTAACAAAACTCCTGATCACCAATAAATTTGTCTTTTGATTAAGCCCTTTATAAAAGTTCTGAAGGAAATATCTTCATCATATTCGATGGTAATTTCTTTCGACATTGTCAAGAAACCTAATCAGACTTTATTTGACAGAAAAAGAGATAGGACTAATGACAATATTTCCTGTAGTTCTTAGAATAGATACCACTTTACCTGGGGACGTTATATTATAAGATGAAGCTTGGTTTGAACTTATGACATGCTAGATTTCATATGATTTAAGCTCTAAGCTACAACTTCGTATTTCTGTGCTTGGCGATTGAGTTTAAAGGAAAGTAAGTCTGATGTCTCATAAAATGTACATCTTACTACATCTATGTTTTGTCTACATCCCTTGATGCACAATATTATTCGCTCTGTCTTGTTAAATGTTATTATGAATTCCTAACATTAAAACATATTGTGATCTGTGAAAAAATTATACATCAGTTTACTTGATTGTCTCTTTCATTCAATAGGGGAAGAATTATCCATAATGTGAACCATCCTATTTAATCGCCGTAATTTTGTAGAAAGTCTGGGTCATTCTCATCTTGAACATGAGGTAAATTCTTCGTTTTTTAACATTTTGGATTCTGAGAAAAAATTTATTGGATCACCTTTTTGTTACTGTCTAATCAGAAATTTTTACTAATATTGACAAGAATTGTATTCGATATACATACTATTATTTAGTTATTTAGGCATATAAAACTTGGTGCGAATGGGCGCCAGAAATATATGTTCCACACGATTAGTAGCATAATGTTGTGAAGAAATGAAGACGAAAGGTGACCACAGAATAAAACGAAAACAAAATTTTATAAGGAAAATGAAAATTACGTTATCAACGATTTAGTTCGGATAAAGATACAAACAGATAGACTTTATTCAGTTGTGAAAGGTCATCACGTTGTTATAAATACTTTAATACGAAAGTCTAATAGGATCCCCACTGATTTCTGTTTTGAGCTCTATTCGATTAGGTTTCAAACCACTAAGTTATACCCAATTAAGAAGTAGAGATGAATTAACAGAAACTAGTTTTATAAGGCTTTCCTTCGTTCCATGGTATTGTGGTAAATTGACTCCCGCCTCTTCAATCCAGAACCATCATCGACAAATAATACATGATACTGAAGATGCTTGAAAAACATTCTAGAAATATTACCACCGGAGCCGGTACTTCAAGATGATGAAACTAATCGAGTTGTCACTCTGTCCAAACATGTTACCTAACCTCAACATAATGTCCTTATCGGGTGTTGCTAGTTCTCAGCCCGAAGCGATTAGGTTTCGTCAGCATTGAGCAGAATCATTCCTACTAAAGCGTCGTAAACCACACTTCTTACAGTTAAACTCACATCAGTACGGCCCCAAAGACGCCACAGTTAGGCATAAGCCAATCTAGCTTTCATAATTCGGTGATTAGTATCAACTGACATATCTCCAACATCACTCACACAACGACCCAGATACACGAACACTTTGATTATTTCTAATAGATCACAGCAAAGAGGGAGCAGATACACACTCCTATTAGTCTTGAAAATGTACTTTGCACTTGGAAGGTGCGAAGTATGTGCCATTCCCACTTACACTAATTGCAAACTGATAGAGTACGACTTGGATGGCTTGAATTACTGCACAATAATAAAATATGCGCACTATCGTGGTCGAAAGTCCTTTGGGCGAAAAATCTTCACCAACGCATACTCCATTCAGAGCTGTTCCTATAATATCGGCGATGGCAAAATTGAAGTTCGATGGTGTTCCAACACTTGGCGGAGATCAGTACATCCATAACTTGATCGAGAACTAAAGTGCTCCTCATGAGTCAGTCTTTCACGCGTTTTGCGAAATCTGCAAAGCATGACATACCAGTTGTTTGTAAGCAAACGTAAGTAAACTTATCCAGCCTATAGTTATTACATTGTTTACGTGAGTCCATTTTTATTTGAGGACGGCCACCACTTCACTCCAAGATGATGGCACACTCGCGATTCCCCAAACGTTTCGAAATAATATTGTCAGTTTTCTAATCTGGAGTTTGCCACCGTCTTTAAAACAGCTGGAAGCGGGAGGGTAAGTAGTTTGAGTCTAGTTATTTATTACGATTTAAGAGTTGAAGTTCCCTGCTAACTTCCTTTTTGTTAGATGGATCAGTCATCACTAACCGGAGAAAGTAAGACAGTCTTTAGAGGTTTCCGGGGTAACATACCAACTGAACTAACTCTTAAAATGCTCGGCCCATGTTGAATGCTTGTGTTTGGCCAACCATCAACTTCACAGATTGTGTCGCTAACACCAGACTTTGCTATCGGTGGCTCAAACCCGTTATGGCAACTTTCGCGTATTACCATATGCAACTGCTGCCCGAAACCCTCTAACACGTTCTGACTACCAGACTTTTCTGTCCTAACTCAAGCTTTTGAGGCTAATGCCTGGATGCCCAAACCTAAGCAAGTGGTTTTCTTAAGTGGCCACCCTGAACTTTTGGCCATAGTTTCTATCTAAAAGGCAGTGGAACGTCATCAGAAGTTGCAGTCCGATGGTAGCTGG
Source organism: Schistosoma mekongi (assembly GCA_034768735.1). Lineage (NCBI taxonomy): Eukaryota > Metazoa > Platyhelminthes > Trematoda > Strigeidida > Schistosomatidae > Schistosoma > Schistosoma mekongi. The sequence goes on along the minus strand of CM068306.1, from coordinate 65,290,525 downwards.
TGGCCAAAGTTGGTTCATGCGCCTTTCGTTCATTTAGGATCATGGAGCCCATGTGCATCTCTGGCGTGCTCAGGGTTTTCCAACTCCCCTTAGTGCACTCTATCCATCTATCCGGTTTAATCGTCGGACGTTCGCTTTTGTCCTCTTATTTTAACAAACAACATTTCTCAATCCGAGAAAGTAATGGGTAGGACTTCCCTACCAGAGACCTGATGCATGACCATATGAGAACATTTCGAGGGGAGGGCGCACTCTCCCTACGGCAGTACCAGATCATTACGCAGGTGATTTTCATACTGTTCTATGAGAAATCTTTTGTCTTCTAAAGACTAAGATACAACAATGTTTACTTTTCAAATCGATATTGAAATTAAGTAAAGTGTAAATACAGCTATCCATTACATTACAATAGTGTTTAATGAACGAATACATTTGTTTCAGCTGACTACATGATAACTTTTCTTGTTGTTGCGATTCCATATCTCACGAAATGAAACTGCAAATGCTGTTGCTTGGGCTTTATATAGATCTATGGGTAGAACTAATTGTATTGGGCGTTCAGCTTACATTTGGGATATTTTATGTAAACATGCTTTCTGAATGATCGTGTTTTTTTAAAAAATCTAATTAGTAATTTCTTTATAATGTGTAACAGAAAATACACACTCAATTAACTTTCTTTTCAAATGAAGTAGATATCACTGCACAAGAATGGTATTAATGTGATTTTATTTTCCTTTTTAATTTACAAAGGGATATTTATACAGCTTCACCTGGACTCCCTCAAGATTTGTCATGTCGTAAACAACTTACCATATCTAGAATTGAATCACAAAAGTTACCAGCTATTCAGGAAGATTCAGAAGCATGTTTGCCTTCAATTGCCACATTTAGTCATCATGTACGTTTTTGCATAATATGTCGAATGTTTTATTTAAGGAGTTGACATAAACGCTTTGTCGACATATTTTAGATATCAAACAGTTAATTCTTAGACTTACGTTGTTAGAATGTCAAACGCTTCACTCTGATCTGTTTAACTGAAGGGAAATAAAAACCATGGGTTAAACAAACATACCACTGTAACATTCTTATTTCCAGTTCATTAAGTCTAGTTTAAGTAATCTCAAGAACATGTTATTTTTCAGTTACTAGTTTTGAATCTTAATACAATATACATCACTCATACAATTACACTCAACTATTTTTGTTTTTTGGGTGATAAATAGTTAAATTTAAATATATAAACTGTTAGGGTGAATTTGTATATTCCTTTTGATTTGTTATGGACTGAAGCTGGCCAGTCTCTGTTGCTATATGTACATCTTAAGCAGATTGCCTCGATATAGCGATTATTCACAATTATTATTTAGGTTGGATTGTGACTGGCAAGTGAAATCCAGAACGCGCGTTTCGTCCTATTTGGGACTCGTGAAAATCAACATTAGGATGTAGGGTACATCCAGCCGACGAGTCCCAAGTAGGACGAAACACGCGTCCTTTATTCCACTTGCCAGTCACAATCCAACTTAAATAAATTGTTGTTGTTTGCAACTTGAACTTATGCATTTTTATATGCCAAGTTTTATGTTGCTTGTAACTAACTAGCATTTAAACAAAACAGTACCTTGAGGATGCATTCAAAATCTCAACTGATTTCAGGGATACTTTGGCAAGATTTTGCCAGACAATGATGAGTCGAAACGTAATGGACAAGAGTTGTAAGCTTGGCTTCAAACAATGTTTAAATAATAGAAACATTGTGCATTCAGAAACAATTTAAAATTGTTTTCCCTCTCAAATTGATATCAATTGAAAAAAAGTTTAAAAACCAAAAAGCTGTTACGTTTTAGTTGAAGACTTTTCAAAGTTAAGTACATACAACATAAATTAGGATCGATCCCAAAACCTACAAGTGTTGCTTTGCTTGCTATGTATATATCTATGTGTAACCAACTAAATGCACTTAGTATACTGTTAAAAACTTAAGGAACAAAACGTAACAAAAGTGTAACAGTTTGGTTTTCAGCAATTCTACAGTTGATATTTTTTCATGTGGGTGGGGGCCGGCGACTGTCGGCACATTATACGAATCTCTCTACATTATACTTCATTATATTGTTTAGTTTGGAGAAATTATAAAATAAGAGGCTGTTTCAACAAATCCAATGCATGATATTTGCATACACTTTTCATTAAACGAATTACAAATATGTGTTTTGCTTTTCCTGTTTCCTTCTTAATGCTTAACAGCGACAAAGTCGTATCAGTTCTTGTTCCTATGCCTCGATTGGTAAATCAACGAAATCGGCTGTTAAGAAGCGTCAAAAGCAATTAAGGTCTAAAGATACTGAAAATATGCTCTATTGCGATTGGCCACAATGTCCGCGATTTATTCTAAAACAGCCTTTTAAAGAAATGTAAGTAACTTCATACTCGGAATTATTATTATCTAGGAATTTACAACTCTTAAATCAGTTCTAAAAAAATATATAGATCACGTACTGTTTGTAGTCGATATTGTCTCATATAGCCAATATCAGTTTAGTTATATTTTGCATTGATGAAGTTCACATATAGCTATATATAGTCCATGATGCCTTTGATTTTGGTTCGCTGTTGAATCCAAAGGATATATTTAGTCTTATTTAGAAACTCATTCTGAATATACCTGTGTAGTAGTGGTTCCTACATGTAAGGTATATATATATTATCGGAATATCGTAGAAAAGTTGCTACAGTGAACAGTTAACGAGGAGGTTGCTAGATAGTTTGATGGAAGACGTATTTGGAATGTGTAGGAGAAAAAAAGATAAGCAAGATTTACTCGTGTAGAACCAAATTGGAACGAATAACAAAGACGACTTGCAAAAAGACCGGTAATTCTAATGTTTGCAGAATCTATGCAATTTTCTGACAGCAGCTAGTTCACTTAGCATTTTTGTTATAACGTAGGGCTTGAATTTATTGATCGATCTATTCAACTTGTTGTAATCGCTCAAAAATCTGTCTGATTGATGCGAATTCACCCAAAGTAACGGAACATATTAGTTGTTTTATTTTACAAAATGTACACTTATATACAAATTATTTTACATACAATGAACATGATCAAAATTCAATACCCACCAAAGATTTGTAGGTATCGATCTCACAAGTTACTCACGAACCAATGAAACTGAGATATTAGTATCAGACCTACTTATTGCCCGTCTTATCAATTCTCATATATACTAATTACGCATTGTAACTGTGGTTCTTCACAACGACTTACAACTTAGAGCTTGATCATATTATAGATAGATTATTAGATATTTTTATTTAATTATTCTCAATGCCAAATGATAGCTTGCTCGATTACTTATTTGAATCGATTGTTGTAACTTGGATAGTTAAATACATAAAACGTGAATGCGTCACATTGAGATTTTTAAGTAATAAGATTGATTTCTCAGTGGATGTATTTTGGTAATATCCAGCTTCTCAACTAAAGCATCTAACTGTTTAAGCCTGAAATACCGTCTAACCGTTTTTTTGTCTGGAATTCGTCTTATATGTACACTGTCTACCGTAAATGAGGTGGAACCAAGAATCTTTAAGTTTTGTGGTATCCGTAATATCTTCAAAATATTGAATAAGAATCGAACTGTTTACATTCATTTGCTTTTTTTAAACAACTTAATCATTCAGTGCCAACAATGTCATAGCTCCTCACTAGAGCTGTGTGAAATCTGTACGTAACTAGTCGCTAATAAGCACGTCAATATTATTTAGTCAGTATGTATGGGAAATTATTGTCAAACAGAAAATATATTTGTTAATTGAATTCGACCATTATTGTTAATTTGTTTCAGGGCTCATTTAAAACGTCACTTACTTCTTCATAAAAATCATTTGAATCTGTCATGTTCACAGTGCGAGAAACGTTTCAGTTCCAAAGAGAATTTAAAACGGCATACATGTATGCATTTGGGTAAGTATTTTTCTACATGCCATCTATCGTTATTATTTTTGTATATGTGATGTCTAAGTATACCAAATAATTGTTTACTTTGACTAGCAGAATAGACATAATTTAAAGGTAGTCAAACTAAGGTACGATATCGTACTATCCAAGTTACTAATTGAATATTTTGTTCATAAACTCTATCTTGGACCATTAGTATATTTTCACATATGTAGTGTGTTGGTCGATGATTCTATTTGGATTAATTCTATTTGAAAATTGTCTTTTGGGACACTATAACACTGAATATTTTGAGCTTTATTTTCATTCGATTTCATTGAGATTGTTTAATTTTATACTGGTACTGACGGTACTCCTGTTTTCTTAGAATAAAACCAGTGAATCAGTAGTGAAGTACTCTACGTTCAACGAGTACGTTATAGTTTTGAATTCTCCTTACAGCGAACTATGTAGCGTTGTTTATGACTTACTTCAAATACTTGCCTATATAATCTAATCTACGTTGCATTTAATTTATACTTATTTTCCATCTTCTAGTTCGGATAAGAAAACCTTTCACAGTAGTTAATAATAAAACTGTATTACTTGCTTTCAAAACCGATTACTAACTTCAATTCTATCATCTTGACTAGAATAATCGTATTTCAGTTTAACTTGATTCAACACTTAAAGTATATATTTATTGAAGTAAGCAACCATATTGTTCTCGGTTCTGCTTAGTTGGTCAAGTTTTTAACAATAATAAGAGGGTTGAATTTCGATTTAAATTAGGTGATTTAAGAAGATTTGGCTAATTCTTTGTTAGATTCAGTCATGAGTCGTGGCAATGCACCCTACGTCTGTTGTGAACCAGTAAATATTTGGACAGGTATTTCATTCAAATTTGCGACCTGTCAACAGTGTACACCTTCAGGTTGTGGTTTTCTATACTCCTTTACTTAGTTTTCGTATGCGTCGAAAAGAATAATTAAACTGAGAAGCTGGTTTTTAAAAGATTGTTTTATATGTTTTGTTTGCCCATATATTGAACGTTTTGTTTTATCTATTTTATATTCCCCTCCTGTTTGACGTATTAATCGTTATTATAGCGTTTTTTATTCGCAAGTTAACGCCAGTTATTTATGTACCTATTGCTCCACTTTTCTATCGATGTCTTGTGTTGATATTGTCATTCTAATTGGCCTGTTGCGTAGTTTGGATCTGCATGTATGTAAACAAATACCTGCAATATAATACACGGTTTATTGGCCCGGTTAGATGGACAATCTTGTGTTCTTCCTATTTCATTTAGGGCTAGTTAGTGCCGTTAGATCTATAAGAGTAAAATCCTGGTTCTTTGTAGTAATTCAGTCGCTCTTTTGATTCCGTTAAGGTCGTTGTTCGTAATTAGTTGGAGTAAGAACATACTAGTGATAAGAATGTGGGGCAGAGGCTTCGTAGTTATGGTGCTAAACTTTCATATTCTAAGTCGTAGATTCGAACTCCCTCCTACTTACTTTGTTTAACTAGGTAGAATCACTAGCACTTCCCCTTGGAGCGTGGCTTGCACATGGCAGAAGACAACTTTCTATTCTTTTGCTTTGTTTATCTTTAATTTGATTAGCAAAGTACACTATATATAACTTCATGTGAATATTTACTCTAACCTCATAGGCTTAAAACCCTACTCATGCCCAATTTGTCACCAAGCCTTCTCTAGAACATCAGAAAGATCTAAGTGTTTGAAGAAACACCAGTTTGAAGAAGATTCATTTGAACGAAACAAACTGTGTTGGAGTGCTTCTGGTTTATCCGCTTTACAAATTGAAGATAAAATCAATCGGTCTCGTCCACGGCCATATATATGTCGGATTTGTGAAGACTATAGAGCGTATACAGATCCGAGTTCGCTGAGAAAACATATGCGTTCTTTCCATGGGTGTTCAAAAAATGAGAAAGCTGTAGATAAAGATGATTCTATCAGTGAAAATGTTTCCAAACTAGAGTTATCTGTATGTTTAGCAATGCATTATAAATGTAACTTTTTGCTAGATTGAGTGATTACTTTGTAGAAAATGGTATTGTGTTTCACAGAACAGTAAAACCATATAATGTTACATTTTAACATCCATAAAAATATGTTATGAATTTTAGAAGTACTTACATATCGAAGTGTGTGGTCGAATTGGAAGGGTCTCTAGTTGTTGATTTTAAGGTATCATATTGTAAAGCTCCCTGCAGCACCTAACTATAGTTCAGTTAAATACCAGATGTTTCTGTACTCGGCTTTGAACCACACTATTTTTGTCAAGGCTAATGATACGTAACCGAAGTAGGTGGGATGGGAGTTCCAACTTTTGACTTAGTGGTTAAGTACTTTAACTAGTAAGCTCCGACTTACTATATTTACAATAGTTGTGTCTGATTCAGCTTTCCATTAAGATATTTTCTAATTCTATGATATAAAACACCCTGTAGAGACAGTCAAAGTTGATAGGAACTTTTTTGCACTTGACTTTACATGATAATAATTCTTCTAAATTATGTTGACGTCTGTTAAATTGCCAACCAACTATGCCATAGATATCCCTTGTAATATAGTTCACGAAAATGTTCGTAATTTATAAGTGCCTTGCCAAATGATATCTCAAATAGATTTGTTATACAATATGGAATCATGCTGGTTATAATGATTAACTGTTTGGTTTACCAACTAGGCATGTAATGCTTCTTGTGTGTATGGCCACTTACATGTTTCATCCTGATTCTTACGCACCAATTTTTGGTCATATATATATATATATATATATATATATATATATATATGTAGTGGGAAAAGGTGAGAAATTAATACTTTTTTAAAGTATCTTTACGGATTCAGCCATCGAAATATAGCACCTAATTTGACGATACGTGCACGGTTTAGAATTTAAAAAGATTGATTTAAAAAAATCATTTTAAGCTGATTTAGGTAGACGTTTTGGAAAATAATGCATTTCTGAATACTGAATTTGACAATTTTGCTATCAAGAGTATGCAGAGAGAATCGACTCAATAGTCGAGTTTGTAACAATTATACATTTTGCCGTTATATCGTTTGTAAGATTTTATGGACGATATTTTATATGACATCCACTGTGCTAAGTCAGCATAATTTATAATTTATTGTTGTATTTGTTACAGGAAACTCTTCAGTGTGAAGAACCTATAAGTCTCGTATTGGAAACTTCAGTTACGGATATTGACGCAGTTGATTCATCTCAGCTAACTTTTGACAATTCATTCACCACAGAATCTAAATCATTAGTACTTGCAAGTGAATCGGTTTATTCTACTACTGGTACTCCTTGTAATTTTCTAATAACATCAGTAACATCTGAAATACCAACTACAAATATGATCCCCATTTATAATAACGATAGTAATAATAATAACACTTCTATAAGAAATTCAAATATCCCGACAAATATTGTTGATTTGCCTAAATATCACTTATTATCGGGATCGGATTCTATTGCACCTTCAACATCGATGTTGGTAATATCAACAAGAACAGTTACTACTGATGCTACTACTTCATCAAGAAATGAATATGATAGTGAGGTTGCTGTAGATTTATGCAACTCAGCTTTGTGCTTACAAGTCTATTCGGATAAAGTAAGTATGAAGGCAGATTTACGGTGAAAAGTTTCTGAAGAAAAATGTTTTCTGTATATTTGATTACATAACCGTCAAGGTGGTGTCAGTAACATTTTATTTTCGACATCTAAGATTGTTTAAATCACTGAACAAGATACTGACCAGCGTCCACTGGTAGGATTTCCGTTTAAAGCTGATATGTCATTGTGTGGGGTAAATATTGAATATCGGCTGGCCAGTCTACTCTACTTTTGTTAGTCATTGAATGATATGCGATAAAGCAATCTTATTTCCAGGAAGTCTTACCAATACTACCTAACCCTAAGCCAGAATAGGAAGAACACGATATTGTACTAACCAGTTCAAAATAAACGATGATTTTTTATTTCATACTCAGACTTCGCAGAAGCTCAATTAAAGTGGTAATATCAGTACAAAATAAAGACATTATTAATAGAAAAGTGCAGTATTTCTATCTTATGAACGTGAAATGTCATGAGCATTAATTTGTCCAATGAGAGGACGAGGGAAATATCTAATATATCTAAAATATACGAACTATCTTTCAAAAATACCCGTTACAGTTCATTCACCCTTACTAACTCGTCTTATATAACACAATTAACTTGTTGAGTTCAGATAAATCAGGAGTTAGTCATTTGTCGTCACTCACATGGAATGTTCGTCACACTGTTATAAATTGATTTAAGTTAGAATTCTACCATCGAACTCCGACCTAGTTGTGCTGATGGTTAAGCGTACGCCGGGTTGATTGAAATCCCTCGATTCGATGTGTGAGGAACTTGTAGTCACATGCTACTGAGAAGTTTTAGACTTGAACAAAATAGCTGTCCAATTTCACTTGGTTTTCACTGTAGTCAGACCTATGTCAATTTGTGACTAACACAAACAATAAATTAAAATCAATCTCCAAATTATGAACTTAATTTAACTACAATGTCTAATTATTGCTAATAAATGCTTCCATTTCGTAGACCTTCGTTTTTCAGTAGTTTTCTGTGCATAGCATTCACTATTCTAATAATTAGCTAACGGTTAGGTATTTTCCTAAAAGTTAAGAATTTCCAAAAGATGTCAGAATGATCTGAGTCTAAAGACAACAGTGTGATTAAAGCATAGCTGTGTTTGAGTGGATTAGTTGTTATCGTCGTTATTGGTTGGGAAGATAATAAGAATTCATAAATTATTAATACATCGGTTTGTAATCACTTTGTGATTCACTCCGTCGCGTAAAGAATCTATATTTTGATAATTCTGCTGCAGGTTGGAATATCGTTTCTAACAAAATAGTTTGAATGGTCAGTTAAAATTATGAATTTTTCTTTACAGCAATGACGCGAATTCTTACCCCAAGCTAGCAGTAAGCGGATGGTGACTTATATTTCAAAAGCGAATTTTAACGGTCTTCAGAAATTGTAATGTAATTCTACAGCCTATCGATATGTACAGTTTGTTATCAGAACAAAATAACATTTCACGATGAAGTAACTAATAAGGCCAAGTTGTAAGTCGTTACTAGAAATACTGATCGATTTTCAGTACTCATATAACTACGCATCTGTATTTCGGAACCGAACCCGTAAACTCTGCCTTCACACACCTAGGTCACCATTATAACCCTGTTTTCTTTCCATATATCTTTGGAAGCAAGACCCTTCCATAATATGAGAAACTGGAAGTGATAACTGCCATCGTTCATCTAACAGTCGGGTTAGTTTAAAACGTGCACGTGTGGCTTTAATTTGTGCAAAAATATTTAGTCCCTATAAAATTACAGATCTGTGTATCCGTTTTGGAATCACTTTTTATTTTACTTTTTTCAAATATTTAAACGCATTTTTCTATTTATTTCATACTACTTTCTTCGTTTATTTTCCATAGACACATACTTCTATTCCTTCGTCAGAATTCGCTGATTCTTTAACTGTTCCACTATCTACATCTAATTTGATACCGCAGTATGCTTCACAAAGTAATCGAATTATTGACAACGGGCTTACGTCAAAAAGTTTATTTTATTCTAACTCGGGTCTTGATCTTACAGATGCTCATTATTTTACATTGACAGGATCATCTGAAGCGATAGATTTGTCATCAGATCCATCTGTAGATATAATTACCATGAATCCAATCGATTTAAGCGCTTCACAGCATTGTACAATGTTTTTTGAGTCGACAAATGAATGTACTGAGAATGGTTTTTTTACAACACATGCAATATGGGATCCTGAACCTGGTTTTAGTTTTACCGATCTGTTACTTACTAATAATGATTATGAATATGATACTGACTTCTCTGAAGTTAAAATCTATTCTGAAAATGCTGTTTATCGTTCAAATGATGCGGAAATTTTCACAACTAATTCTCAGAAGAAAACTACCAACAAAGCAACTTTTAGTAGTAATGAACTCATAACATCAAATATATTAATCTCATCATGTAATCATAGTTTTCATATTCCACAAAATACAATAACATCATCTTCAACAGAAGGAGGAAGTAACATACAACCACCACCCTTAGATTTACGTTTAATGCAATCGAATTTTTATTCATAAAATATTTCCTCTTTCTTATTACTTTGTCTTGTGACCGTTGTTCATTATTTCACAAACTCTTATATTTCCTTCTCACTCGTCTCTGTTTAATCTACTAGTCTCTTAATATTTTATTTTCAGAGTTATTTATTTATAATTTATTGGCTAATAGATCTACAGACTAACTTTCTAAATATGAATACTTTAGAATAATGTGTTATGCTTTGTATATTTAACGTACATTCGAATAATACTTCTGCATGTATATATGGAAATGGAAATGAATGTTTCATATGTTCTGGAATGCTTTTTTTTTGATAACAACTTGTAAATACCTGGGAATGCATGGGACCTTTATGTATGTCATTTACGTAGTATATCTTTATGTTTTTAGCTTCGAATCACACTGTTCTTTGTCTGTCGACCTTCCTAAGGCAGACAGAGCGAGAATTGATTATGCAACTTTGATTAGAAGTCAAATAATTTATTCACGGAGCCATCTCCCCACTGACTTTTTGTTCGGCTGGATTTTTTGTGATATATTTTGGTGGTATCGCGTTAACTTATTTGTTGATTGTATTATATCGTTTCAGTTAAATTGATGGCTACACTATGATGTCACTTACTAATTTATGCACACTAAAAGTGTGCATTCAACAGGTCCTATATGTTTTAACTTACACAATGATACTCATATTGTATTGAGACTTAAAATAACTTGTCGTTCATCAGCCTGTTACTAGTTACTAGATTGTTCCACTGATCATTTTCACAAAGTGGAATATTTGATAGGTTATACCGTTTTTCAATTTTTACATAATCCAATAAAGTGGAACAATATGTTATATTGGTAGTCAGAAAATGGGTTCCCAGATGTGCCAACAACAATAGAATAGTTATAGATTTATACTAGCTCTACTGCAGATCTATGCGCTTTTTGACTTTATACTCTAAACTTAAACGGTAGCTTACTTCTCAAATTATTAGACATTCACTCACAGAAATGCAATTATCACTCAATTCACTTTACCTTGGTCACTCTATTGTTATTAATAGTTATTGTGAAAAGTAAAGGGATAAGATATATCAATTCGTGATCTGTTACTAAGTTGTTTTATTGTATCAACTAAAACGAACAAATATAGCTCAAGGATTCTTGTCAGTGAGCTATAATCGACGTAGAGAGTGATGCAAATATGAGTAAACCGTATTTTTCCATATCACATCACCACAACTGGATGATATATTGACAAAATGAATAGCTTAGGAAACTAAGTAATCATAATAGTAATGATATCAAGAAAAACTAAACATTAAGAATATGCTTCGCGGTGACTGAGCAGAGGAATTTAAAAACAGGCCTCTCTACCTATGTAACCATATCACTTGACGTCATCTGTTACTGGTTACGGTTATTTCACTGACTCTAAATTACTCACCCACGTTGTTTATGGTTGGCTAGCCATCATTAGACTCATCCATTTGTTAATTGATTCTCCCATATATGCGAAAAATACGCCTTCAGTTTAATTGACAAATCTGACTAGTTTTAGGTTGAATGTTGAATTGGCGACCTAATATATTTCCGAAAAAACAATCTGTCTGAATCCTGTATAATGACACCTAATTAAGTATTTTAGTTTGTTAATATATAATTCTGTTAAAAGTGCCAATATGAATTCTGGCTAGTTTAAACGCTTGACTTTTAGTCCAAATTACCTTCAAAATATGAAATCAAATTTTTATCTAGTGATATTTTAGGTAACCATACGTTGAATTGTTATATATGAATGTGAACTGCACCACAGCTGTTAAGTCACCTTGTTTTCGTATTTATTACTTTTCTAAATATCTCAATGTATCTGTTAGTAAATGAGTATATGTTTAATTTTGTATTAATTAACTCTGCTTCTTCTCATACGACGTAATATTTTCATGGTTTATTATTTTATAGCTAGTCAAGAAGCTACATAAGACGGTGCATTAAATAAACTTGTTCACTATAACAATACTTAGCAGAAGCTAAAAGGATGTTGACATTTATCACATCTGTTTATCTTGTATGCACTGTAGAGTGCCAAATATTAACCCAATACTACAAATAAATATATGATATATTAAAGTAGTTTAAGTTATAAATTGTTTCTATAATTTGATTTTATTAGTAATAACATGTCTATGCAAACACATCATTCACTTAAATATTATCCTATTGTTAATGCTTTTATGGTTGCAAAAATTAGCTATATTATTACGCCACTGGTTAGTTTTATGGGTATACCCTCTTGGGCGGTAAATTAATTATCTAATGGGTTCGTAGTACTACCATTGATTATCATTGAAAGTGGTTTGTCTTTAATTAAAATACTTAAGTTGTTTATCATCTAGGTTAGAAATTATTTATGTAATCAATTTTCATAAAGCTTTTTAAAACACAATTCATAACATTGCTACCCAAATAATCGTAAATATATTATAAATGAAATTTTGCATTGTTGATTTAAGCAGTAATAATGTGCTCACTAGTGATTAGCTTCAAATGTAGATTCCTGTAGTTTTAGGCGACATCTTAATATATGTGTACTTTTAATAGTTTAGGAGGGAGACAATTGTCGATGATAGCACTGTTTATCTGTATCGAAACTGAAAATTTAGAAATATGGACCATTCGGAACCACATACCTATCATAAGTATTGAAATGTCCTACATTTATTGTACTCATTGGTTGTCAGTATTGATGGTTGCGCAGTATAAAACCTGAGTTATTCGACCAGTCATAAACATCAATGGGCTTGGAACAATTTCGTGCTTACTCAAGTTATTATACCATACTACCATGATGTGACTAAATAATCGTAGAAGTAATGACAATACGAAATACTAAGCAATTAAAACATGACTCCAGAAGATTGAATAAAAAGGTAATATATGAAGGAATAGTGAAAATTTAGGTCTAGAAGAAGGTAACTGACTGGTGGCTCTGTGCCACCACAACGGATTCTGACGTCTCATCAAATAATCAGACTTTATTTTCCAAAAGTTACTGATCTGTGGTGATTTAGTGGTTAATGTGTCGCTGCTTCTTAGATTCGATATTGCGTGTTTTAATGGATTAATTTATCACAAGTCAAGTCATTTAATTTATTCTTCCTCTGTAAAAACATTTTTATCACAGTCGAATATAGAATTCAATTCAAATTCTCAATCGTGTTTTGAGGAATGCGTCAATTTAACACCTTTTGGTGAATTCTTAGTATGGATTCCAGAAGGTTAGTCGCATATTGAAGTTTTATTATTTGCTACTGAAAATGCAACATTCAATATTTTCTAATTTCATCAATGTTGACTGAATAGTTTTTAAATTATCTCAAACGATAATTATGCTAATTATCATATGATTGCAAGTATGCGTTATATCATTTCAGCTGTATTTAAAATGTATGTTGGATTTACTTACTGAAGTACATATTTTAAAAAGTATCTTGCAATACTTGAGTTAACTTCAGTCATGACTGCATACTTGTAAGTACGTAATTCGTGAACAATAGAATTCATTAAAAGTTAACTGGGAGTGGGAATTACTTTTAGTCGCAGGAGCATTCTATCAACTATGGTGTATCTTTCTGTCATCAGTGCCTGTATATTCATTAATGAGATCCATCCCGTTTTATTGTTTGCATTAAATTGAAAACGAACCATAGATTTTTTTGTTGAGTTATTCAGTTCATTAGCTTCACTCCAAACATCGTTGGTAAGATTCAATCAACTCTAAAGTTCAAATGGACTAGCATTGATTACTGTCTATTAATGAGTAAACATTACCGAACTTATTTTTGTCATAAACCTTGATTGAAGGAACAGATTAGTTTTACCTACAACAGAAACAAATCTTTATATTCATTGGTTGGTCTGGTATTTTTGTTTAGTAGTGATTGGAAAATACATGTCAACCTACATATATATGACAGTTTAGGAGATCTGAATGATTTTACGCTCTGCTTTACTCTCTATCTCTTGTCTGTTTAATGAGCTTGTGTATATTTGTGCTTTCTATGCTTATTGAGAGTATGTTTATTATTATTAACCGTGTACTGTTGTTTGGTAATGAAATGCTTTTTTCAATAACATATATTCCTTTTGGTTCATTATACTCAGCAACGTACTTGGCTGAATTTCTCATATAGTCAATCAATAATTATTTATTTGTCAATTGTTGTTTGTTTTTTTTGCATAAAAATTATTTACACTTAAAGTGCTTCGTTTGTGTGCTTTTTTGTTCTTTTATTGGTGCACTGTCGTTCGTTTGAGTTTTCTTTCCTCCATTCTACTCTCATTGACTTTATTCATAGTCAATAAATTATATTTCTTATTCTTGTTCGAAATAATTATTGACACTGTTTATACAATACATTTGTTTCAAGCATATTGCTGACACATCTACTGACTTTGTTTATTCAAGTTCTATTTAAAATGTTTGCCAATGTTATTTTTCCTTGACAAACTGTTGTATTCTCATTTATATTGTTTTCTTACTACTACGTCTACTTTATGAAGCTGTTATTTGGTTACGTCGTAACTATCGAGTTATTGGGCGGGCTTCATTGCCATTGGAATTACCAGGCGAAACAAGTCACAGTCATCAATCGAAAAATAAACCAAATCGAATACCTGTTCGATTAAGTTTTGAAGAGGTGTGTTTATTATTATCGAAAGGTTTCATTCACGGTATTCTATGCAGCAGACCAGTATTATGTGTTGGCGAACCACCACAAAATGCAACTGAAGCATATCATAATGCATTGTTGAAAAATGCAGAAGAAATGGTAATGTTCAATATATACATACATATTTATCAAATCTTATGCAAATTATCTCTTCTTTCGATTGGATTTTCATGATAAAACCATTCTAATATATTTTTTACGCTTAGGATCTGAATAGTTGACATTGCTTGAATAAGACTAGGGCAAGTAAGCGAATAGCACTGTTTCATACTAGATCTTTTTGAAGATTTATTTTAAAACAATGTTCCCAATCACAGAGTACAACTGCTGCACAGACGCTAAACAGGAAGTTTGCACATCTCGACATGGTTCAGTCAAATGGTTAATAAATTCATAGCCTTGTTATATTTTGACTCGACCACTCCTAGCTATCTTTCAGTTTAATCCTAAGCTAACTATCATAAGACATCCAGCGCAGGTGGTGGGTGAGTATGAATATTACATGTTTTTATTACTTCAGTGTATGAAAATTTACAACATAATCAATTAATTAACCACCTTTATTCAATACTGTGTCCAAGTTTAGTATTACTCACTCAGTAGCCTCCTCATGCGTAAACAACGTTTCGAAGAAATTTATGATCAAATACTATCAATGTACGGTTTTAAATTCATGTTTCTTGTTCCGTATCCTTAAATTAATACAGTTAGAACTAATATGCAGCATGCGGGCAAAAGTTTGTCAAGCTGATAAATGTACCTTCATATTCTAGATTGACAATATTCTATTAGATCAATCAGTCATACTTAATATTTACTAGTGAATACACAATATTACCTACTATTCACATAATTTTATTGGAAGGAGTATTTCGTCTTTTTACTTCAATAGTAACTTTATCATTTTTTTTCCATTGTAGGTCAATATATTTAAAACTCAAAGACGATTAAAGTTAGTTGGTTATTATGGACAACTATTAAGCGGTATAAAGTTACGTCAACAACGTAAAGCAAAATCTACACTATTTACTCCCACTAAATCACCAACCCATACAATAGATAATGACAACTGTTCAAATAATTGTAATACAAGTAATCTTAATTTATGTAAGTACCCTTATTTTCTTTAATCTACAAATAATATTACTTTATTAAAATCTGAAGATGTATTAATTTTGAAGTTCATATGAAACCCCATATACTTATATGCTTGTAGATCCTTTCACTTGCTCAACTAGAGAATGGATTATATGAAGATTGCAAAGCTGATTCTGTTGTAATGAAGATGAAAGTATCTGACGAAATCTTGATACGGGTTTAAAAAGCTCGTTTAACTTTTATCAACTTACGGCACTTGTACGTAAACGAAATGTCTGATTGTCAAACAAGGAACAAATATACTGCTCAATAACTCTCTTAGTAATAATCGATGACTGTAAAAGTTAGAAGTAGAAGACATACTTAACTTTCAAACTTTGGATCATAGGTGTTTCAGAAATATCAATTGCTTATACTGGAACGACTTAGTAAGCGGTGTTGTATTACTCACAGAGTACTAGACGAAAATTGAAAATCGGTGTATGGAGTTGTGAATGTTCATCGACTGAAATGATTGTAACATGTATTGCTTATGCCAACGACCCACTGCCTATCTTAGAAAGTAATAGTGGCTGGTTTAGGGATATTGGAAAGAAAACTAAGGGCGTCCAAACCATAACATGGTATCATTTTATAAAGTTGTCGACTATTGGTGTGAACCGTGATGGTAGGTATAATCTACCTGATCAGGTTTAATGTCTTGATAGCTATCAGTAGTTGAACTTCTGGTGAGAATAGGTCATAGTAGCGCTGATTCATTCATTTTTTTGGTCTTAAGTCCCATGATTTTTTCATATGTACCCTTTTGTTCCCTGCCGCTGAACTGATTCTTGTTAACTTGATCTCATCGTGCTCACGGGGTACGCTAACTTGAGCTGGTGCACATGTTTACTAGGTTGTTCGTTGTTCATGACTTATTCATTTGAATTGTGTTCTATAATTCTCTATAAACGTCACCCAGAAGTCAATAGTCCCACTAAATTGAAAATCGGAAGCAATTACGTGGATTAAAAAAGATGTCAATGAGTATGGCGTGCATATGTATACAACACCACAAACTTAATTATATGTACGGGGGGGAGGGTAACTAGGCTGATGCTATGCTTAATACTTTTTGATTTTAAACTACCTAAGAAGTTTGTTATAGACCAGTCATTTACTATATGACAGGAGTACTTCCTCTGTTACATTTGGCTATTTATTGGAAACTAACAGGTTGATTCCTTGTTATGTACACCCCCACAAATATTCTATGTATCCTTAATTCTTCGTTTATAATTTCTTATTTTGATGCCATATATCAATAAAAGTTACTGTTTCAATACAGCTGCAGAGAATCGACGAAATGAAAATAATTTCAGATTTTTGCTTTATACAAATATCATTCAATCTATTTCGTTTCACTGAAGCTATTATTGGAACCCAAATTATGCATTCAGAATGATACCATTATCAGTTGAACATTGCTCTGGGAAAATGGATATTAAATCATGACTAAAAAGAGTATTGCAGTAAGTGCATTTCGTCCCACTTGGTTCTCGTCAGCTAGATGTGCCTGCATCTTATTTTTGTTGTTCATAGCAGAACGCGAACTATTTAGGGAATCAATTACTTTCTCTGTCTTATATGTTGAATAAATGGTAGTCTGCTCAAAATGCTAGTTCTTTTTGTTTTTTAAAAAATTTATTCACTGATATGGATTTTCATGTTAATAGATTTGTTTTAATTAAGTTATGTCTGTCAACCGCGTACGCTTAAGCTCTTTCGAAAGTTGTTTAAGACTGATTGTCACTCTAATTACTAGAAAACTTATAAATTATCATCATAGAGGTTAATATTTTTTCCTTGGAGAAAAGATAAATGTTAAAGAATTTATGCATCAAATAGATTACGACGTGTAAATGAGTTTTCATGGAAGCAAAGGAATGGTTGTAGTCATTTACGAATGTTTATCAATAGGGGTGGATCACTGTTTAGAAACGTTTTATACATTTTTTTGAATAATCACAACTTAAGTGTTTATGGAACAGGAATCTATTGCAATATTATATTATCTGTGTTGAAACGTGTTTACTTTGATCAAACATAAAGTGCTGAATATTAAAAACTTACATTGTTATTATCATCATATAGCAACTAGGAAACGGCGCCGTCAAAAACGTTTAATGCATAAACAATTGAAAAAGCAAATGCGTATTACTGGTTATAATAGTGTCAGTTGTGATGATAGTGATCATGAATTCAATATCTATGACAGTGATGAAGCGTCTTCTGGACTACCTAATTTACCTATCACTTTAGATGATCTTATTTCTGAACACTCTACCAAACATCAAGGAACTTCCAAATTATCCATGATATCTAATGAAAACATTGAAAAATGTTTGCCGTACATTCCACAGCATCTGCCTCGTCTTACACCGATTGAATGGCGTCGTCCTGGCGAATATATGTTCGTTAATTTACCTAAAACTGTATTTTCTGAAGGCTGTCTTTCGGGTTAGTCAATTTGTTCTGAATTCCACTAATGTTTGCTTTTATTACGCTTTTACTGTCAAAGGGTTCACTGAAAATTATATATATATATATATATATATATATATATATATATATATATATATATACCTTGATTTAAATTTGTTTCTATGGGGTTAATAGTAGATAATCCGATATCGACAATTTAAAACATCAGACACATTCTTCTAATGTGATAGAACTCTTAGTGAAAGGAATTTCTAATGACAAGCTGTTCCTTGTTGTTTACGTGGTTCAGAGAATTTGTGTTCAAAGTGTTTTAAATTTATGGCGCAGTGAATTGTTTTATAATTTATACACTCAGTAATATATAGTTTATATAAACCCTAGATAATTTTAAGGTGACTGTTAAAACCCTTATCTTATAATCATTATGAAACCAGATTAATTTCCATTTAATAAATCGGTTTACTGTAGACAGCGAGGAACGTGACATATATGCCCATAGGCTCAATTTTTCACACCACGCTAACATGACATGATTAAATTTCCACGACAATAGACTGCAACAGGAAAGTATAAAGCATAGGTGAGTTTGAAAGAGTAGTGATACTTAAGACCAAGGTAAAGATAAATAGCGACCAAACGTCCCACTGTGTTCGATTCTGAGCGATGTCACCCAATGTCTCCAACCACTGATTATAACAGTCATGGGCTTCGACCGTGACGTCGCATCCATCAACACGTCTTTGACTTACTGTCGGTTACTTTATTAATTGATACCATGTTTTTTGTTTAACATGCTGGGAGCTCTAAGTTTTAGGCTAGAACAGCCGTCCAATGCAGCTTGGTTCCTAGCGGTTGGTTGGCCAATTTTAGCAGGCAATGTTAATGACAACGTTCTACAATTTCCTTATACTAATAATACATATATTGTGTTGCTTTTTTCTAGTTATTGTTTGGTTAGTGCAACTACTTCAACAACAACAAGATAAATCAACAACTTCCTCAGATCACTTAACTAATAATAGTAATAGTCCACAGGATTCAATTGTTCAACGTTTACAGCATTGTTTTGTTTATATGGATTTATGGAATAAAGGTTATTATATCAGTACGTCTGCTGTGAAAATGGGTGGTGACTTACTGGTTTATCAAGGTGAGTATTTAATTTTGGTTTTATTCATATTATTTTATTTCTGATTGGTACTTGGATCTCACTGCTTGTATGAATTTCCCTAGTCACGACTTTTCACCAGAACTTCGGAGATACTCGATATAAGTTAGTTGATTATTCCAGTCGAGGTGGTTTTTGGTGTTTGCCTTTAACTTGTTCGCATTCGTCATAGATCGATGTCGACTGGTTACGATGGGAAAAATGATGGGGTTATGAATGTGCATTGCTGAAGCGTTCCGTTCTAAGATTAAACAGCTGTCTAGTGGTTCTTCGCATACATTTGAAGTAAGACTTCTTTACTGTACGCCATTTTATTTTTCTATTTGGTGTTCGGCAGTAGAAATTTAGGTTTTGGGAATCGTTGTTTATAAATTCCAGTACAGGTCTCTCATTTTGCTAACCGCTATTCTTAAATTATAATAATGTACACATGCTGATTTGTACATTACGAAATGACATGAATAGTATTCACATAATGTGTTAGTTGTATTTATCAAAACTATTATCACTATGAATTGGAACCCAAATAAAATCAAATTTACCGTTTCACATTACAAACTGACTTTTGTTAGAAAGCAACCACAAGATTGTCATCCTAATAAAGAATTCCTAAGCAGTGCCCATCCATAACCTTACCAGTGATCGCGTACGTAACTTTCCGTTTTCATAGTGAGTGCTAAGTTAGTATTTATTGGTTTATGTTCTTAACTCCACTCAATTTATAGATTTAATTATTCAACGTACTGACCTAACAGTATCTATTAATTGAAGAACAGTAAGTAATCGGAAGCTCTTTGAATGTCTTCATTTATATACTCTACAAAAAATTCGTTTATAATTCCCTTTTTCATAATACATGATGTTTGTTTGTTTCAATTACGACCTTCAGGTGATCCTCTTTTATACCATGGTAGTCATATTGTTGCGATTTGCAATCCCGTAGATTCATTTCCTAATTCACAATTATTAGCCAAATTACGTATTGCGAATGGCTTGAAGAAGACCCTAGTTCTGGCCGCAGTTAGTAATATTGAATTGTTTATTAAACAGTTTATAGACCAAACAACTACAAAAGATACTGGTAGTTTTATATCATCACAAGATTCTATCGATAAACACTCGGAATCGTCTGTACAGTCAAGAGAAATCGCATCCAATGATGATGTCAGCTGTAATTTTAATAGTCAGTTACATCCTACTGTTATTTATATATCTCTTCAATATATGTTTTCACACTCTAGTAATGTAAGATTTCCAAAATTATTATGAAACCGCTTCTTCTCAATTATTTGTTATGTATACTACTATAATTTCATGAACAGAAATGAAGCAAGAATAAATATAAGCAGATTTTCATAAAATGTTTTTCTTTTTTGCTTTAAACATATCATGCTTGAATGATACTTTAGTTTGTTTTGTATATCTTGAATATTCTCATTGAACATGATGAACAGAAAACTGTTATTTCTTAAACATGTCGGCATGTATTTGTACTCTGATGCAACTTTAATGTTATTACTTAAACTGGTAAATGTTTATGTACTTATCTATAAGCCCTTTCTTTGTATATGAGAGCTAGTTACTTGGTTACATACTTAGCTACCGTCTGCCTTGAGCTTGCTGTTTTATGAGTATAGGCGTAAGTCCTAAGTAAAACAGGGAGCTGGGTAATTAAGACATGACATCTATCAAATAATAAACCATTGTACTAATCCATGTTGAGAGGTATGTGTGCCTTGATGAAATATTTGACTGTTGATCTGAGCCATGTTGCCATATTTGGACTACCTGGTTGGGATCCGCGTAATAATTATAATTAATAACCGAAGATATTGGGTAACATGGATCGGAACCGGTCACAGTGGCGAAATTCTATTCATTCTATCTTTATCTAGATTTTAAGTTCTACTGTTCTTCCATACACACCTTTACTTTACCCTTCCGTTTTGTATTCTATTGTCGCGTTATTCTCGTAAATTTGATCTCGTCATGCTAGGGGCATATATGCCCCTACGTTGTTAATGACTGACTGACTGTTTCGTAACCCAAATCTGTGATTGGATACCTTAGATAACATAGTTTCGTATCACATGTATGCATTTATTTATTTACTAACCGATTCGTTTTTTGCCTGTTTATTGTTGGTTTCATTATTCATGATTTCGATCTATTTGAATCGTATAATCAATGTTCAATCACTGCTTGACACAATGATATTTAATATAGGAGTTGGCTTGGAAAAATCTGAGGGTGAGGCGAATTAAGACAATAGAATAAACGCTTGAACTGATTAACGATTGTTCGAAGTCTGTACGTATAAATAATGATTACTTGCTGGAGATCTGTACGATTATCGTGGTCAATTATGGGAGATATTTAGTGATGCGTCATACACTTGGTCTCCGTGCCACCTATCCGTTCATTGTTTGTTAACACCTTTGGTGTTATTTCATAGTCGCTATGTTTAGTCTTTCGTATTACGATTGACAGTACTACTGTTCTTTGATATTCATCTTGTCAATTTGAATTCACTGTATTAGTTCGGTGCGGTTACTTATGTTGATCCAAGTTTATTCCATATCCTATGTTGATTTATTGTGTCCAGCAGTGATACAGATTAAGATATTCTCTATCTACCACCTAAATTTAGTACTATTTCCTTTTATACAGTAATCTTCATATTTTTGGCACTACTGAATATTTTAGTAGTTTCAATTTACGGACCAATACAATATTCAGCATTAAATAACCAGTTTACGTTTTACATGAACTGGATATGTGTTATTAATATAATAATATATACAGCACTATTAAGCTCTTGATATAGTTTTTACTTCCTAAAGAAATAGAAACTCTTAAAAAACAATATCACCATATCATATTAATGGGGATTTTCTCAGGAATTTGCATCAGCTAGCAGAAGCATTGTAAACTGAAAGGCATTAGACAGATATTTCATCTATATTTTGTGACATTGCACAAAATTGAATTAAGGCCCTTTACGTTTTGTGGCGAACACAATATATTTAGACTAATGAGTTTAAATACAATTGTCTACGTATGAATATTTAAGCTTCGCTAATTCGCAATACGGTACGATTGTCATTTGATGTTATTTCAGAAAGATTATTACATCTCCAACTTAACCAAACACACAGTATTAATCTTTTGTTTCTTAATTCTCAGTGGTTTTTTAACCAATGTCATTTTATGATGAGAAACTTTATCGAATTCGTTCTTTACTTTCAATAGCTTGTTGATCTAAAAAATAAAGCACAAGTAGTGATCGACAGTCAAGTTATCACAGTACATCAACATGAATAGTATCAATGTTGTGGGACGATGTTAAACTAAATTGATCATACAAATCTAATTTAAAAAGTAAAGTTGCCATATTATGAGTGTGAAATGATTTTAAAGCCCAAGGTTTTAGAGTATAGACAAGTTATATGCACCATTAAGACCGATTCTGAGCTGAATCACCAAATGTTCTCAAACACTGTTTACGAAAATCCTGCGAACCCTCGTTAGATAGCTTACACCTATTAATACAACTGATTAACATCATTATTAGTATACTTAAGAACAGTTGATAAGAGGTTGAAAATCTTTACTCAAACTGTCACCATCAAATGGCAATTGATTGCAGTTTAGTTGGATCATGAATGAGGCACTTACCTGGCAATTGCATTAAATATTTGTCAAGATATGAATTACATTGATTATAATCGGATGGGTTAATCTTGAAATCTATTTCATTGTCTGGAGCTCCCACTGGAAGTTCTTCAGTCAGTATATTTTGTTGCAGGCGGAAAATGTTTGGATATATTTTTTATTAGAATTGTGGGTTTTAATTAATTTTTTATCACATTTTAGGTAAACAAACGCATCTAAAATCAGTGAATTTATATTTTTAATTTTTATAACTGAATATTTATTAATCCTCAATGTTTATTCAGAGTTTATTATAACCAGTTTCAATAAAGATGGATGAACAAGAGGAGACTTGGTATGCAGATGATTTTGATGATGGAGAGTTGTTGGAAGACGACGAAGACGACGAAGAAGACAATGATCTGTCCGGAAATTATTTGAATGATTTAGATGCTGATGATGAGGATTATGATGATCATTTTCAGAATACATTATCTACCAAATCTCTGTCATCGGAAATATTATCATGCTCAATACCAGTCTTAAAGCAGGCTTACTGGCTACTTATTTTAGTACTTGCATCGTGTCTTCTATGGCGTGTCATTCGCTTCTTGTTCAGCATATGTTTCCCTTCAAGTGGTATGTATGAATTGTATGTACAATTATACACATTAGTCATTCAGTATGTCTTCTCTTAGTAACCTTAAATTACAGCTGACTTGTGAATAATCATTTACCTTCAGCTCAGTGATTTAGCATATATTAATCAAAACATAAAAAAAATTTTAGTGACTAAAAGCGCTACCATTTACTCCTTCAGTATATGGAGCAATGCATTAGTTTAAGTTTAAAGCAAGATATTTATGATATGAAAGTAACATTCAGTTCACAGCGTTCTCTCTCTCTCTCTCTCTCTCTCTCTCTCTCTATATATATATATATATATATATATATATATATATATATATATATATATGAAATGTTGCGTCTACTGTTATTTGTCAGTAAAACAGGCTCTGTTTATTTGTGTTCTTGTTCAAGATGTCCAATATATCGCCAATGTTTATTAAAATGTTGGAAATTTTGAAATAGACGACAGTACCTACTTCTGAAAGTTAGATATCAGAATAAATGAAGATGTATTTCTCGAGTGTTTTAAGAGGGTATTTAATCTTGATCTCTTTTAAACCATCCAGGAGTTTCAAAGTTGTCTCTATAGAGCGTTGTTTCACGAAAATGTCAATGTAACGGCTGCATTTTTTACGTTTATCTTCGACTTACCTTAATATCTCGTTTATGAAGTTCATTGTGATGCGTAAATGTTGATTTGGGTGGATGCGAGTTTTATGGAATGGCCTTCGGATATTCACGTTTTTCTATGTAGCTTTTCAAAAAAACCCATTTTGCTGTTCACTAAAAGTGAATTCACTGGTTTACTTTATTGTCATATGATCATCATTAATAATAAAACAACGAAAAAAACACCATTTTGTCAATGATCGGGATAATAACAATATATAGGGAAGTATTTTTATTTAAACGATCTCATTTACTAAATCACTTAAAACGTATGGTTATTCATAATTGTTTTTCTCATAGTGACCTGCACTAAACTTCGTCAATCAGTAAAATCATGTCACATTTGAGGAGCATATTGAGTTAAGTAAAACATCAGTATGGCAAAATATATCTTTTCAACCATCTTGATTACTTCGTTAATTAACTCAACTAAATATGGATGTTCATTTTAAATATCACTAATTGATACATAAACTACAAACAATTAGATATGCTCGCTTTAAATTTCAAATGATTAGATGGTTTTCTATAAGTCCTGTGTTTCTAAGGCTTACATTAACTGTAATTAATTTTGAAATTGGCTTTGAACGTAGAGTTATATGTATAAATTTTGGTTAGGATCCTGTTAAAACATAGGCATTTGTGAAAACCATGTTATCAGATAAAAAATAGCTTAAGTCAATTATTACAGTAGGATTATAATCGATGCCCCACAGAAAAGAATTTTTTAATTTAAACATCATAAAGTGAACTTAGTTATACAGCTATTAAAAAATTAGAAAGCACCGTTTTGTAAAACTGCAGATTTAACAATCTTCATTATACTCACTAATAACAATCACCTTGTGCTTACTAATGACTAACTTCAGAACATCATTTCGTAAATCTATTAAAAACGTGTGACTAGTAGAGTTTAACGATTTTGGGTGTTAAATAATTACTCATGGGTATAATCTGTTGAATCTCAGCATAGTGATTTGAAGGCTGAGCACTCACCATGAGGCATGAACTTTCTAAATCCAACTATTTGATGGATCGTGAGTGCACACTGCTGAATGTTTCTTGCTAGGACCTAACAGTTGTCCAGATGATTATCTGAATCAAGTTGGTCAGTGGTGTAAAATTTAGATCCAGTATTTACACAACACTTACTAGTAGTAAACAAGTTCATAGTGAAATCCTCACCCTGCAGTTTTTTAGTTCATACTTCTGAGAATTCGTATATTTCAATAACGTAATAATCTAGTTGTTTGTAATTGAATGCTGTGGAGATCGTTAGTTAGTCTATCTAATTTTAATTTCTATACTTAAGATTATGTTCGAGAATTCTGTTAAGTTAATTATTCACATTTTAGACTTCAAAATATAATGACTGGAAATAGTTTAGTAACCTAATTTTTAACTAAACTTTTGCTGTCATAATAGAAGAAACATCTACGTTTGTTTTTTGGAAAGTCTGCAGTCAGTGACTTCATTTTTTAAGTGCTTTTCTTAGTTCGTTTCATGATACAAATGAATTTACCTTATTTAAAAAAAATAATTAGTGGTTACGTAGAAAACGCAATCTAATCACTTTATTGAATGATAGACTGACAGTCAATTGACCTGTTTCTTTCTTCATCCAAATCGAATATTACCTAACTTACTGATTCTGTGAAACATAATGTATATTTGAAATGATAGTGATGATATGTAACTTAGTGGTCGCTTTTTCCTAAACAATTGTGAAATGCTTAACAGCTCACTTTCATATGACGTATGAGCTGATGACAACTAAAGCTTTTCAATTAAGTCACTAACCTCACAACGCAACTAAAAGTAATATTAATTTAGAAGTCCTGGTAATTTTTAAATTGCACTCAGTACTCGTTATTGTTTATGTCACAAACTTTTTCAAAGTTCGTTTACTCACAATGCCCCTCCTCCACTTCAATATGAGCCAATCAGTACACCTAACCATCTCACTTACAGTGACTATGATAAAACAAGAAACATTTGACTCCATTATTTATTAGATTCTATAATAAGATATGAATATCGCACAGAATACTGAATTATTGTAGGTTTCAGTACTGTAACTAGATGATTTGAATTCACCATTAAGTTTGTTTTACTTAGTTGTTTACTATGTTACTTATGTTTTTACGCTTCGGTTGTCGTTGCTGATATATTTGTATATCTTTTCACTTTGTTGTTACTTCGTTATAGGAAAAATATGCCGTACATTTGTTACAATAATTCTTCATATATCTTCTATTTCTCTTGGTAAGTCCTGCTAGTTTTCAATTAATACTTAATGGTAATTGTATTGAGGTGGTATTTTAGAGATAGATATTAAGTCTAGTTGTTTGTGTTCATCATACATTGATGTTGGTTCTGTATCACTGAAAACCAAATAAAATTATTTAAAAGTGATTGAAGAATGAGAATTGAATAGCAGTCTGCAGAACCCTTATATAGGGTGGATCTCGCTACCCTCTGGGAAATCGGAAGCACTCACTCTTATGAAGCCCCATACTAGCGTTACACAACTGTTCAATGCTCCCTGGTTCTTAGTAATACCCAACTAACATCAGTGTCTGATGATTACAAATAACTAAATTTAATATTGATTTTTATATTTGAATATTATATCTCTTTTATTTTCTCTAGATTCTTTCCTTCCAGATGACTTTCAACTGCATTATGTTCTGTAATATTTTGCGCTACCTATGTTTTTATCTTCGCAAATATACGTCATTGTTGATTAAACAAAAGGAACATTTAACAGTTTTGCTGTAAGATCCATTACTAAGCACTCACCTCTTCGTTATTCGAAAGTATATGAATCTCTATATTGGGTAAAGCTTTGAAGTTATCATCGAATGATCTTTCATACCTAGTGACATTCTCCACACTTTGGTGTTCTCTTCTTGTTTCGATTTAAATAAACGAGGTATTACTTTGATAGCTAATGAGTGAGGTTTAATTAGAACTGGTTAAAAACTTAGGTCGTGTGGGTTAGTGACCTGGAACGTCGTTGTTCGTACGTTTCTGTGCTTAAACTCCTTCTAATAAATGCCATATAACACGAAACTTAGGTCCAGCTTTCCTCCTAACTATCTTCAGTTACCTGACATCAATACACTAAATACTGTACACCCATAGCTAACTAACTGTTCCTTAGCATGACTTCTGGCCTTATCGAAAATCGATATATTTGTAAGGTCTCAACGCTGGATTGTTTCTTTAATTTCTCATACAGCGTTTCATTAAAAAATTTTTTAGGCGTGAATTTTGAAAAACTTATCTTATTTTTAAGTTCGTCATTATATAATTGCATCTGTTGTTGAATCGTACTAATATACACTGATGTATGACCTGAATTTTTTTAAATTTTCCGTGCGACTCTATAATTAAAATACAACTATTAACTTATTAGTTGATCGAATTCGTCACCGGCATCTAGTGGTTGAATTTCCACTTCCATCTAGAGTATGCACTGCTGAGGAGTCCCATACTAGGACGAGACAGCTTTCCTGGTTTTCAGTGGTACCCTGCCCGCATAAATCTATGACGAATTCAATCAACTAAAAGTAATTCCAATCTTTACAAACCACCTCCATTCTGTTAGCTTATTAATTTTAAAAGTTAACTCCCAACATTCTTCTATTAGGATTTCTACTTTGTTACGTTTTCCAAGACTCAAAACAGATTATGTGATTTATTTATTTACTTTTTACGCATAAATTCTGATGCACTTGTTCATCAAGTGGTATGTAATATGCGGGTAGAGTGATATTACTTTGAAGAACTAAAATAAGGAAGTTCAATCAAAAAGTACATGAACAAAAGAAGTTGGTTAAAAAGTTCTTCACGCTTCTTCAGGCGGATGTAAAAAAGAACAACAGAAATACCACCACTGGCCTCTGTTCTTACCTATGTCTAATAACGCTTCAAATACTGACTAGAAACTCGCAATGTACTAGCAGAAGTTCATTCTCTACAATTTTTCTTCATACCTCGGCTCCGTGCTATACATGTACTATCTCTACCTTTTCTATCCAGAGTCGACAAATCATAAACGTTTTGGAAGCTTCGGAGATGATGTCCATAAAATATACCCAAGCCACTGAAGTGATGTTGATATTACTGTTTCCGTTAATGAATACATATTTCCTAACCTCAATATTACTTAAATAAATTTGATTTAACTGGTGAATAAATTAGACTGCAATATAGATTATCGACAAGTTAGTTCTAATTAGTTTACTCTTCTCACTATAAACTATTGGTAAATTTTATTAGAAAACATTATTTAGTCTTTGTTAACATGATGTATAAGCTAATTAGTGCATTTACTGAATAGCTTCATGATAGATCTGTTAAAAATAACATAACAATTTCATTTTATTTATTAGGTTTACTTGTCTTATATTACGCTTCTTATGATCTATGGTGGATTGTTATCTGCCTTGCAATGAGCTTAACAGTACTGTTTACCTTGAATATCAATTCAGTTACTTCTAAGCAGCATAAAGATTATACCAATTGGGAACTGTTTATAACACTTGGAATTTGTTCATCCGTTCAATTATATTGGTAAATTCAGTGACAATATTGATTATTCATGTATCTTTCCTATCTGTTTATTATACATCCTTGGATTTACGTTTTTCTGCATCCTAAATTGATTGAAATTTGATATGTAAGCCATCGGATAGCAACTCAGTGACCTGACAACTAAACACTGTCTGCAAGTCTCGAAGGTCCTGCGTTCAACTCTGTGGAGTCGTAAATGCGCAATGCTGATGCATACTACACTAGGGAGAAACTTTTATTTGATGCTTCCTCAACTACAGTGGTTGTCTAGGTTTTAGCTCATAGTGTTAAATTCCGTCAGTGTTTTTCACTGTTTCTCTGGTTTTCGATTTACTATTTTCCGATAAAGTCTTTAAAATCAACAATTAGAGGATATAATCATTTAAAATTTATTTATATATACCCGCTAAGCAAGTGTGGCTATCTTGGTTCTGTAGCTCTGTAGATAACACAGTTGTGTGTAGAAGGTTATTAACTAAGTACGGATCTCGACGTGAATATAAGAGCTCGGTTGCATGTAGACGTAACTGGTGAATTCCGATACGGCTGAAACTCGGGTTATAGACTCCACTCGCGACCCGTAATCCAACATTAATAATTCTTACCACTGGAAAGGAAAATAATTGCTATCAAAATAGTCTGGGCATTGACTACCTAACCTTTGATGAAGTTCCAAGTTGTTTACTTAATTTTTTACTACCTAGGCATATGTTAAACTTTCCAGTTTTCTACTTCAATATCATTAATGTGATTTATTGCATCTATTCTCCGTAAATGTAAATTATATGCATCCATTCACTGATTAATTTAACACTGACAATTTAATAGCTTTTGCTTAATCTTTTGAAATTTAATCATAATTTTACCTTACAATTTACAAATGAGGAAGTAAATAAACTAGTACAGTAGATTTTTATATTTTGTCGTTACAAGATACCAAGTAAAACTTTATGTCGATTGTTGATTGTCTGTATTTCACAGGGCATTTAGTTCCACTTTCAATGAGATTGGTTTCCATATATATATATATATATATATATATATATATATATATATATATATATATAGATCATTTACTTTCCGAATCGTTCAGTGATATTTTCGCAGTCCGTGCTATTTAGTGACGCTAGTTCAAAACTCATACGATGCATTAGTTTCTTTGAGATTTTAGGTACTAGTCGGTATGATACTAGAGCTAGAGCGTTTTTGATGAACTACTCTCAGTTTCCCAACATTACGTTAATTGTATTTTAAGAATTGGACGCTTCATATTTCATACTATTAAGTATGAGTCGTGACATCAATATCTATAAAGTATATTTTAGTTTATTTGTTCTTATAATTTTCCTGAAAGCTTATTTACAATTGATAAAATAGAAGTATAGATAACTTGTACCAATCAGTCGACGTCATTGTCTGTCACTATTTCTTCCTTTATTCGGTGTTTACATCTTTCTATGTAGTGAATTTTATAAGAATCCTGTAAAATGGCATCAAATTCGTGGTAAGTTATTTTTCCGGTGTTTAAATATTCAATGCCTGATAATACCTTTTCTATGGAATGATAGTTTTATTGTGTTTTCTAAAGTAGATTATTTATTCATTACTCGGGCCTACTACTGCAAATAGAAATGCACCTATTAGAATTACTACATAAATGAGTTGTATTTGTTTGATTAAAGCGTGATCAAACAGACCATGTATCGCATCAGAGTGGATTTTTGTGTGCCTGATTTTATTCATTGTTCGAGGAATCTCTGTCTATTTGGTGTCAATATACCAATGTATATTCTTTAGCTGATTCTGAAGCAACAGTTGAGATATTGTGTCTGACGTCAACGCAGTTATATGTATTGGTATATATCGTTCCCATAGATCTCCAGTTTGTGTACTAAGTAGTAAAATATTACCGAAACTTGAAAACAACTGTTTACATTTATACCAAAGTGCTAAATCCATCGGTTTTTACGACTGTATCAATAAATGTTTGCACTCTTTCCTCAAGTACTTTTTATATTTATGTACTCATGTATTTAAAGTGACTTAGGTATTAAATTAATCTTGTCCTTACTAAATACTAGATCGAATTCACATCGTGATTTTTATTAATTCTGGACTAACCTGAGTGTCACGCTTTGAGAAATTTTCTTATATTCTTTGATTTTCTTCGTTCTTAAATTTTGGGGTTTTTTTTTCAATTGGATACGTGTCCGTAGTTGTCTACAAAGATTAATATTAGTTGTGATATAACTTCCTTCTGTTCAAATGATATTAGATTTTGTCTTCTTTAGCTATGTCATGAAAGAAAATCAAGCGATAATGTTAGTTTGCTAATTCTTAATCTTTCATAATGTCAACAATTATTTTTGAAATGTTCCTTACACTGAATTCATTCGTTTTTGACAAATAATATATTTGAAACTGTATGCTACCAACTGTTTTAGTATATATAAAAGGAATAATTGTCTTCAGTTTCCGCAACTTTAAACATGAAATGATTTTTTTTCTTCGACATAATATCTGTTCGCATTCCCCTTTGTTTCCTCATGAATTGTTCGAACGTCAATTTAATATACAATATTTAACTTGGGTCCCTATATGCTTGCACGTTCAAATCCCACCCTCAACTCTCAATAACTCCCTTATTCCCACGATTAACCCGTCTAGCCTAACTTCATCACCTCACACCTCTAATGCTAATGGTTTAAGTTCACGAAACGTTATTCCTGGTGTCCTGAAACCTCGCACTAAACTACATATCGGAGCTTTCAACGTTAGAACCTGAGGCCAAATAGAACAACAAGCCACCCTAGCTATGACCCTAGATTCTCGTTCCATCGATGTCTGCTGCGTCTCCGAAAGCGTATACAGGATCCAAGTACAATCATTCGCCTGACCTTACCTTGTGAAAATAAAGAACCGGTCAGGTTCACCCTTTGTGTTTCCGGAGACCTCACTGCTACCACTCGAAGCCTTGCAAGTGTAGGTATAGCACTAAGTTCAAAAGCTGAACAGGCTCTCCTTGACTGGATTCCCATAGACAGTCGCTAATGCGCTGTCCGTCTAAACGGGACGGTAAGAACTCGGAAAGATATGGACACACGCCGTTGTCTCTTTGTTGTCTCTGTCTGTGCTCCCACTGAGTACAGCTCAGATGAAGTAAAAGATGAATTTTACAGAAATCTTTCAGACCTCCTTCGAATAGCTTAGCATACTGATGTAGTGATTATGGCTGGTGACTTTAGTGCTCAAGTCGGTAGATTAGACGAAACCGAAAGGCACCTAGGTGGATCCTATGGTGTCGAAGCTCAACAAACAGATAATGGTGACCGTTTATTACAACTGTGCCCAGATAACCGTCTATTTCTTGCAAGCACTAACTTTAAACATAAGGATAGACATCGGTTAACATGGCGGCCCCCACAGTCAACTCAACGTTGAACTCAAATAGACCACATTGCTATCAGCCACCGTTGGAGAGGCACGATAGAAGACTGCCGCTTATTTTGGAGCACATGTTTAGACTCAGACCACGCTTTAGTATGAGCGCATATTAGTCTGCGTCTCACTGAATGTAAAAGACACACTGCAAAGATCCCCATAAGAGTCCAACTTACTGATGAAAAAGTCAAGAATACATTTCAGGAATAACTAAAAAACCGATTAGTCAACTGTGTAAGCGATACCCACCCCGAGTCAGCTTGGAATGATATCCAAAAAGCTGTTGAAACAGCAGTGATATCTACTAGTAAACTAAACCAAAAGGTTGGTAAAACTCAGTGGATTTCAGCTGCGTCTACCGAACTGACAGATACTTGGCAACACATCCCGTCTAGTTCTGAATACGATGAGGAGCGAAGGCAACTTAAACACAAACTGGTTAAAAGCTTACGGAATCTAAAGCGAGGGAGAGCAGTAGGACCTGATAGGTTAACCTTTGAGATATTTAAGGATGGTGGTCCAGTTTTAGCAGCGAGATTAACCGTGATATTGGCTAGAATCTAGGATCTGGACGTAACCCCATCTGACTGGTCTCGAACACTAATCATCACAGTCTACAAGAAAGGGCAGAAGTCCTCTTGTGACAATTACTGAAGAATCAGCTTAACGAATATCGTGCCCAAAATATTGACTTCAATCCTTCTTCGACGCCTAACTAAAGCTCGTGAAGAGCAAACTCGAGAAAACCAAGGTGGTTTCAGACCTGGACGTGGCTGTATTGACCAAATATTCACACTTCGGCAGGTTCTGGAACATAGGCACACTTTTAGATGCCCGACAATAGTTGTATTCCTTGACCTTAAGGCGGCATCTGACTCTGTCGATCGTAAGGTTATGTGGCAATGTCTGTCATTGAAAGGCGTACCAGAGAAGTACATAACCTTATACAAGCTCTCTACTCGAACACTACATTTTGAGTCAGAACTGATTACCTCCAGTGGTGTTCGTCAAGGTTGTCCGCTTTTCTTCATTTTTATTTAATTTTATCATTGACATACTTTTAGAGTCGACATTTTCATCGTCTGACTTCTCCGAGGATGACTTCCTTCCAGGAGATAAACTTGCTGACTTAGAATATGCAGATGATATAGTCCTTTTAGGTGAAGATGCTGATAAAATGCAGAATCTTTTGACTACCTTAAACATGAATGTGAGGATGTTTGGGATGCGATTCTCCCCATCCAAATGCAAAATGTCACTTCAGGATTGGCTTAATTCGGCACCGAAGTTGGTGATAGGGAGTGAGGTAGTTGAATGTGTTGACCGCTTCACTTATCTTGGCAGTTTCATCAGTCCTGACGGTCTGGTGTCTGCTGAAATCTCTGCTCATATACATAAGGCCCGATTAGCTTTTGGGACTTTGCGTCAACCGTAACGTAGGCGAGACATCCGACTACTGACCAAAGGACGCGTTTACTGCGCAGTAGTTCGGTCCGTTCTACTTTATGGATGTGAAACATGGCTATTAAGGATAGAGGATATTCGTAGGCTCCTAGTATTCGATCATGGATGTCTTCGAAGCATTGCTCGTGTTTGCTGTGACCACCGAGTAAGCAATACGTGAGTTAGGAATCGAGTACTAGGTAGATACGGTAAGACTATTGATGAAGTAGTAAATCTCCATCAGCTAAGGTGGTTAGGATATGTGTTACGTATGCCTGACCACCGCCTACCTCGACGAGCAATGCTATCTGATGTAGGAGTAGGCTGGAAGAAAGCTAGGGGCGGCCAAACCAAAACATGGCACCAGTCCATGAAGTCATTGACAATTGGGCTGAGCCATGTCAATAGGTGCAGACTACCTGGTTGGGGTCCGCGTGACGCTCGTAATAAATGGTTAGAGACTTTGGGTGATATGGCTGAAAATCGTTGGCAATGGCGCAGGTGCATCCACTCCTTGTCTTCCTCCAAATTCTAAGTTTCTGAACCTATCATAGTTTTCTCTTTACTAAATCATATTTTCTTAAATCTTATCACCGATCTCTATTCGTTTCCATGAATACTAACTCTGTTACTACCTCCCCTACTCTGGGATCTGATTTGACAATTTTATCCCTATTTGTTAATTGATGCATGGCAACTTGAACTGACGTACGCATGTACCAAGTTCTACATTGTAACTGTCTGTCTGTCTGTGTCTGCACGTTCAACATATTTTATCGGTTCTGGTGAGCTAAATACCCAAAAACAGAATCTGACTGTCGGATTCTTCTTTAAAGTGCCAACTTCTGTTTTAAATTCGAGCTTCTGCACAGCTACAATGAAAGCTTTACGGTTGAACCGCCCAGCTTGTAATATGCAGCATAACTAAGTTTCAACATTTTGATACCAGAAGTCTACATAAATCTAAACAAATCGGCAGGAAACTTTGATAAAATCACATAAAAGTCTACAGAAGTCGGGAAAATATTTACAGTATTCCATCCAATTAGCCGTCTTCCATGGACTTTTAAGAAAAGTCCAAAAGACAAATGCTTTATTTATCCCGACTGGGTAGTTGTCGACTATGAAGTGATTTTGAGTTGATTGGCCTACGTATATTATTTGTATTCATGATAGATTAGTGTCGTTTTGTTGCACACTACTGAGAAGTTTCATACTAGTGCTAAATAATTGTCCATTTGTTTTGACTTTTAGTAGTACCTAACTCAGATCAATCTCTGACATATACATATAACGATTTACCGAATTAATTTCATTTTTTTCCTGAGGCTTCCGAAATCTCAAGATCACATATAATCTTATAAATACCTTTGTTTTTGTACGTAAACTAAACTAGAAGTAAAGTTTCTTTCATACTTCTCGTCATTTGCATTCTTTTCGGGTTTCAAGAATAGAAGATCTCTGTGGACTAGTAATCCGTTAAAATGACGGTATTTAAAAATTTTAATACAAAACATTTCAAAAATTATTGTTAACATGATTTCTAGGAATGAAAAAATACATATGGTCAGACGAAAACATAACTGGGATGCTATAAACAGATAAGATTAACATTTGGAAGTCATCATTGAAGTAGCTCAGTGTTAGTCACTGTTATTAAATACGAATAACTGAAGTTTTTAGTCGTAATATTTATCCAGTCATTGTTAATGTTCACATGCACTGTTTAAAACTGTGATATTTTGGACGTATACGCTGTTATGTTATGCCATATATTATATTCTTGTCCACAAACTGAAGAATAGAGTTCACTGTCAATGTTGTATTTATTTTTTAAAAAAAATAATATTTGTTTTCATCATAGACTGACATAAATTGTTTATAAGTTGTTTAAATCTAGGATGTTCAAATTACCTATGTCACTCTGAGTTAGGATTTTTCTCCAATGCGCTCTAGTTATACATGCAAGGTCAAAGCAGGTGCCATTATAACTTACTGTTGTTAACACATTATCTCCATGCC
Organism: Schistosoma mekongi; assembly: GCA_034768735.1. Classification (NCBI taxonomy): domain Eukaryota; kingdom Metazoa; phylum Platyhelminthes; class Trematoda; order Strigeidida; family Schistosomatidae; genus Schistosoma; species Schistosoma mekongi. Next base: position 65,254,466 of record CM068306.1, on the reverse strand, counting down.
ACTGAATTGGTAACTAATGACGAGTAATTCTAACTTCAATTGATTCTCGATGGTTCTCAACCATTATCCAAAGGTATTTTGTTACTCGCTACGTATTCGTAATATGTGCAAGCTTCATTGATCATAGCTTTTCAGTATAAATGTATAATTCCCTCTCAACTAAGTTAGTCACTAGTTAGCGCATAAGCATTCCCAATATGTAGGAATTGTTGTTAGGATTATTCAATCAGGTATTAGTTCGCATCACAATATTAAAGTTTCTCTCTATTATAAATGTTTGTGCAAGTGTAGTCATAGATTGTCTTTGTGGTTGTATACATTATATTTAAAAAACATAATTTATTAATTTTCTACCATTTTTATACACCACCTTCACCTAATTTACGCACTATAGGTAGTATAATGATAATCATCATGAAATGCATATCTTTTTCTATGGAACGCAAAACGTTTTATGAATTGATCAATAAAGAGCCTTGTATACATTTGTGGGCACCATTACACCGCGGATTACTTTGGTTATCTTATTGTTTATGCCCAGCTAGTTTATTGTTTGGTCCATGGTTTAATCCTCTAAGATATGAACAAATTATCAGAAACTATGCTAATGATAGACCATTTTCTTTAAAAAATGTAAGTTGTAAGTAATTGTATATTCAACTGACTAGTTTCTAAGTGAAAGCCTCTAGTTTGTAGTCTGGGTGTGTAACCAACACCAAACAGGATGAAATACATGTCCGTGACTTTATTACCAGCTACATTTCTAATTTACTGATAATTCCCCTTGTTTAAATTGTTCTTTCTTAGACAGTCAAGTATAAATAACTCCAGAATAACTATAAAACATTGTGTGGATAACTTTTACTTTGCATATATCAACTGATATGCCATTTGTGCCTACTTATTTATTTCGTGTATAAAAGCTTTTCAAATTAGTTCACCTTTAAAGGCATGAATTATTTGATCCAGAATAGGACCTTGTTAGTGATACATTAATTAGTTTAAAGTGATTGATTTACAACAGCCTTCAATCAGCATCCGTATTAGATATATCAATGGATGAGACAAAACTGTCCATTTCGATTGATATCTTCTTAAAATAAGGTTTAAAATAAGAACTCTATGTTTTCTGATTGATATGTCATCAAGATTAAATGGCTTCAGTTAAAGTACTATGTAAAACTGTAAAACACTAAGCAGCTACTTTATCTTCGTTTTTCGGATTTCGCCACTAACAACTAAAAAATTAAGTACAGTCTGTGATATAAACAAATTTTCGATCACGAATCTACTTTCCATAAAACTCCATGGTATTAGTGGTGATAATCATTTTCTCAATAAAGAATGTACCTTTGAAGTGAATTCTTGGAATTCTAGTCAAACCTTATGACCTTTGGAGGAGCACTATCGATGACATCAAATAATTGTCATGATATACCGTAAATCTATTTACGTTGGTAATGTGAACGCCTATTTAAAAAAATTGAGTATCTCAGATTCGGTTCACTGTATCTGTTATTGGGTATACAAACTACTGTTTACCAATACTCTGATTCTCGTCATTACTTTCTCCTTTTTCAGTTCGTGATGATGATTATCGTGATACGTTAACTGTTCCATCTAATGGCTTTTTAGATTAAACTAATACATATCTAAACTATAAATGTTATGAATTTCCTGAGTGAAACAACACTACTTAAGTCTATTTAAAACATGTTATAAACAACGTTAAAAAATAGTTATGCGAATCACTAATCATGTCAGCTATCGTTTCTTCAATGTATGATTATTCACACCGAAGATAACTTACTTCATAGAACAAAATATTTAAATAACTTTTGCTACTTTATGTTTATGTGCTATAACATATCATTAAAAAGAAATGGTGGAGATTTTTGCAGTTTAGGTGGATAATATAGATGTTTTTGAGCTCTTTGAGCTAGTTAACTTCTTTAAGTTGTTTTGATTGTCTCTCTAGACGACATCACTGGCACCTATTACTCCATAAAATAAGCACTGATACTATAGTCCGGATAAACAACCCCAAAACAACTCGAAAAAACTAAGTGTTAAAAATTCTTCTCTGATTCAATAATACTACTTTATTAATATCACCTGGCCTTGTATACTTTTTGAAATACATTTCACGCAATTTATAATCACTTTCGTCGATGATGTAAGTACTTAAGTCTTTGCCCTCCTGAATAGTTAATGTTTTCACTATTATTTTTTTCCTTCATTGCCAGACTATTATCTCACTTTTCCAGTCAATCAAATTATTTGGGCTGTCTTTGTTATATTTAAGTTATTCAACTTGTTTCACGTATACGTTACTTTCGATATTGAAATTTCAACCGTAAGTTTTTTTTAATAATTTCTAGTCTTTTTTTAGAGGTGGTCTTCTTTGTTAGGAGGACAACACAGATATATTTGTATTACATATTATACGAGCAGAAGCTTGACGATTGAACCAATTGACTGTTAAATAATAGGTTTAAATCGATCCTCGCCTACTTTATGTTTAAACAGCCGACAGATTCTTCTACTTACTATCACATTTAGTATGTAGCACAAAATTTACCGTCCTAACATATGCTTTACAAATCAATTACATTTATGCTCATTACCAATTATCATAATATTTCATAGAAATTTGTAATAATGACTACCTAGAAGGAACAATATTTAGTTGATACATTCCGAATTGGATGATATTCTCAGAGTGAAACAATTATCTGTCGGAAAAATGTTTCATTTTAACAGTGTTTATTTACGAGCTTGATCAAAGCTCAGAACTTTCGATTTTCAGCTTACCTGCCGTAGATTACTTAACTTGTATAATTTTAGTACTGTAGATTATTTAGAGCGAAACTATTTAACGAAGTCATCAAAGTTTCTTTTTCGATCTTGTCGATCGGAATATTTCAAACACTACTTTTACATAAAAGATGTAGTATAGAATATTATGAATACATAAACAATAGTTAGTCAAATCTTTGATAGACCATTATATTACTGAATTTTCGACTTGTTTGTCAAATTTATACCATTGTTCCTTATTATGGAACATCTACTCAGTGCTTCCTAGTTTTCACTGGTACTCCGCTGATATCAGTTTGTCATGAATATAAACAGCCAGTTAAATTGATCTTTACAAAACCACTTCAACATTCTAAATTAACCACTTTACTCTTAACAGCCTGCTGAAGTTTATGCAATGTATTTAGCGAAGTAAAAATAAGTATTTTTCCATTTAACTTAGAAAATCGTTTTCTTTTATCTAAAATATTCTATCACTGGGGTTTTTCTGTTTTTATTCTTTCTAGTTGGCTGTATGCTTATTTTGCATCACAAAGTTTTCGTTTCAGTCATTATTTCGTATGTATAGCAAGTGAATCTTTCATGATGATTTTAGGATATTGTGATAAGTATCCAGTAAAATCAAGTGATAAAACAGAAACTAAAGAGAAAGGCAGCGTAAGAGATTATGTGTATAAGTAAGTTGTTGTTTGTTTTCATTTATCAGTTAACTTGTAGGCTATATCTTTGTTTTAGAAATTATATATATATATATATATATATATATATATATATATATATATATATATATTTGTACACTAAATTCTGTTGATCAAGTCTCAGTATGGGCAGTAGTCACAATAAATCGACATTGCTTTCTCTGTTTTGAGGTAAGGTAGCTTGAGGTTAGCGGCAATAAGCCTTATTAAAGTCAAGGCTTACCTAAAATCTTGGAGGAACTGATACTTTCCTTTTTATTCGAACATGCGTCACGTAGCTACCTAATCTACGACTACTATCACTGAAATATTCCTACTGTAACTGACCTACCAACTACTTCCAACCACCTTGCATCAAAATACATAAGTCTGTACATGTGGTTGATCGTAGGCGGCAATAAACTCATATCATCAGTTCGACCTTGTAAATAATCATAGGTTCTCAACACAGTTACATAGTCGTTTAGTCAACACTTCCTACTATTGGTTTGTGAATACCGTCATGAAACAATTACTTCTTTAAATAAATTGCTTATTGTTGATAATTTATTCCTCCTAATCATATTTTCTCATTCCGGACTATACGATAAAATCTGTGGATCAAACTGGATTGGGATTCGTGTTTGTGCATTATAAAAATATACCTGAAGTTTGGAATTAAGGATTGCTATTCACTTATACAATAAATTTTCTTTTCCTACTTCTCAGAAGTAATGCAAGATGTAAATTTGTAAACTGATATGATACAAATGGCTAATTTTTTTCTCCCAATTTTTCATAATCTACATTCGCTTCATGTTAATTTTAAAAAGTTCTGTATTTGAACTATTAACTTTATCGAAACCATAAGTTCAATAGATTACCTCTAATCAAGTAGGTCTCATTAGTATCATCTCTTCTGCGTATTAGTTTGTAGAACCGTTAATCAAGTAGTCTTAGTGTAGCAAATCTGTTTTCTTTCTCACCAACAACAGAATTGTTGTTGTTATTGGATATTGTAGACATTGTTTAGTTTTAAGTTTACCATCACAGTTTTAACATAGACAATAATTGAAGAATCAGGAAGCAACGGACAGTTGTTTCGTGGCAACATGGAACTTTTCAGTAATCACCATCAAATATGTTACCGAAGATGTTCAATATATCTAGAGTAGGTGGATCACTCACTGATTGGATTAAAATATGTGACACAATACCACCAGTTGATTGAAGTCGCAAGTATTAACTAATTGATACTAACTCAATGATTTGAAGCCCAAGCGGTTGTCTGACTGAAGGCCTGAAGGTTTTGAGTTCTATTTCTGACGAGGCTTTAGATGAATACTAATATGAACTTATATACTAAGACGGAACAGTTGTCATATTTTGTTGTAAAAGTCTCCAACATACATACTTCATCCAGATTTTCTTTATGAATAACAAAAAATTGTTCAGTGAAGAGAATCTCGTTTTAGTGATTTCATTTTTAAGACTGTATGATCACCTGTGTATGTGTTAGATTAGTAATAGGGAGTGTTCAAACCTGGCAACAAAGATTAATGTAAATACGCTGTTTATTCTTAACAGTTAGTATTTGGGAACTACACTTCTTATTTGATATGTTTTGGGATAGACAAGAACAAATGATTTGGGTTATGTGATATGGTTAAATAAAATCGGAAATAGGCAAAGAGTAGCGATTTTGGATTTGGGTTGTTTGATAAATTTGTAGTTGAAACGTATCCGAAAAGAGAATAAAAACATAATTTGTGTGAAATTTCTCTACTTAAACAAGGTAAAATAAAAATAAAATGATAATCTAACTAATTAAGTTATAGCTTACTGATTAAATCCCTGGTAAGATGAGAGGTTGAACAAGTTTCATTTAAATGCATAGTTGTTTGCGTCAAAAAACTTTAGCAATACCCAGTAAACGCCAACATTAGTAAGTTTCTGGTCACCGCATTGCAAACTTTGTATAATGAATCTGTCTTGATTGAATGGTCAGTGGTGACAAAGTCTTTCATTAATCGCACTTCCAATGAATGATGCTTCATTAATGTAGTCGTTTATGTAACCGTTTTATTAAAACATCCTTCCTATTGATTATACATAAATGCATGTTTATTTTAAAAATTAATTTATTAGCACATAAATTTAGATGTTTTTCGTTCCCTTGCTTTTCCATAGACCTCTTATAGTGACTCGTTCATTGTATATTGAATTTCCTCGATCGTTAGTTGAAGTTGTTACTTATTGGAATTTACCAATGCATAATTGGTTAAAACAATGTAAGCTATAATTATTTTAATCGTTTATAAGAGTAGTCGTTTGCGTTTATTTTCATTTAAAACTACCGCTAATTTACAGATTATGATTATTATATATACACTAGTTAAGATTCAACTCTTGTATATAGAATTTGTTCTGTTTAGGTGTACGTACATTTCAGTGTTGATTGATATAGCATATAATTATTATTCTCAGTGAGAAGAAATAATACTTATCAATGAATGAACTGCTACATCATATATTTTATAACATTGAAGACAACGCGTAGCTCTTACTAGCCGTATTTATTCTTTCACCAATATATGTATTCATATTTCTGATAGATCTTGTGCTTTAGCTTGAATTACTGCTTTCAAATCTCCTTCCTAGTTTGTCCAAACGTGAGTCCTTAAAATCTCCCAACTCCCAAACCAAATCATAGAGAAGAATCACGATTTTACTCCAGTAATCGTCAAATATATACAAGAAAAGCATGTGTATTATCAGTTTCGTGTAGATTATGAATCATCATGATTCATCTACTCCAGGAACAAGAGGTCTCACAATCACCTAGCAGGATGATGCAATGTAGAAGTTTCTAGAAATTCCTCTGGACGGTGATTAGATGAAACGCTGCCAACTCTTCTGGGGCTTCTTTGGGATATTTGCGAGCTACTTCAATTCTTTCTTTATTTATCTTCCAGTAGGCAAATTTCAGTTGAAATCTTCATTGAACTAGATGCTATCAACATAGTGTTGCTTTTTTTTTTACAAATAAATGGACGTATTAAGCTCAGATCGGATTGAAAAATTATACTTCGTTAATGTATATAAACGACATAGAATTGGGTTGATTTCTATTATGTGATTGATTTAAATACGCCTTAATAACATAACAGTAAGAATTCCATACTTGAACCAGAAGAGACGTTAATTGTTATGTTTACGTTTTATTTCCAAAAATAGACGAATATATAAATTAATTATTTAATGTAATATGGTAAATGTATATCACTGTGGTTGCAACACTGAACTGAGTGAGTTTGGAAGTCTCATAATTTACTATTGGCTTTTATATCGTAGATGTTCCGTTCCTCTGTAATAGGAACAGTGGTTATTTCATTCATCAATACATGATCATGTCTTAATTACATTTGACACACAGATTATAGGCAAATTTATATTTAAAGATGTATCAGGCTGTTGACTGAAAGCTGAAATTCAACGTCAACTGTAGATGAACTTGTGTGCTACTGAAGTGATACTTAGTGGGATACTTGTTCTTTTTCCATAGGCTTATTGTGACAATATTACCTTTTTTCAATGTGTGGCTCTTTACATTATTTCTATTGTGAACACAGTTTGGCGAAATGCCATGCACTTCAATGCTCACTCTTGGAGTTTTCGACTTCTGCTGGTTTTTCGTAATGACGTGGTGCCGTGGATACAGGAGATCTTACCTTCTCTCTGATTGGCTTGGTGTGAGTGTGCACTACTGAAATTACTTATGTCTCGTGACTAGTATAGGATTTATAATGAACATTATGACCTCTAAAACCCCATTGTCTTTCATACTGAACCCCATCGCCATCACACTTCGTATTTATTAACTGTCCATATTTGACAGTAGTATCATCAAAGGTTAACTTAGGATTCTGGTCAAGATTACAGTAATTCACACCTAGTGGTTGAACATATGTTACATGATAGATGGATATTAAGAAGAATCTCAATTAGTTTGAATTGTTGATCCAGTAATTTCTCGGATTTTCCTGTAGGAATTTTTATAACCATCACTTATCACAATTGCATTGCATTCCAATCATATGTACTACTATTTGAACATTCTTTAATAACATAATAACAATTCAACAACAAGAACTCCACACTTGAATTAATGAACAATTAATTTTTTATTCATACTTATGAAATAAATATTCGACAATAAGTACTGATTGTTCAAATAATCGTGCTGGTATCCACGCCTCTTAACTATTGGATGGCTAAAGGAGCCATTTCTGTACCTAACGCTGGTTTTTGTGTACGTCGATTATAATGTAACTTGTTCTTTATTTTAGTCGCAAATCAGATATATTTTCAAGTTAGCGTAATGTTAAAGAGCCTTTTCTAAGTTTCAACTTTAGACCTATAGGGTTGGTATTTAACTAATTATTTAGTGTACTTATGTGCTGTCATCTTTGGAATGCATAATATACTGATAATTTTACTGACATTTTTTTCTGAAATATGTTCGGACAAGCTTTATCAGTTACACTTAAGTCATTAATATAAATGGTTTACATTACAATAGTTCTACTAATCGCGTACTAGAAATAGACCATTATCTCTGTAATTTCTATGATATATAACTTTATTATTCTAAAATTTATTAAAGCTAGCACATTTTCCGGGTACTAATAAGAAGATAGGGACTGTCCGGTGTTTGAATGAAGAAATTCTCTTTGGAAATCAGAAAATCTCCGTAGTCACCTAGTGAAAAACAATAATCAAAAATAACTAGTTTATTTCTTACGCTTTTCAATATTTGAATATACTATTGAATGTATTTTGCTGTACATATCACAAATTATTAAAAGAAGAATGAATTGCATATTAAACTTGACCTATCTATGTCAATTTCTTAACATAGCGATCTGCTGTCTTCTGACGGATAGACGTCTCTCATGAAGTACGTTTATTCGAATTATTATCTTTTTAATAATCTAAACACAATAAAGATTTTTATTTCTTTCTCTTAATTAGATGTATACAAGCCATTACGTTCATTTGGACACGTTTATGCTATATTGGGCACATACACAGCTAGTTCACTATTACATGTAAGATAATGTGTAAATATTTGCCAAATTGTTGCTTTTTTAACAAGCAGTGAACATCAACTTCTTGAATATATTTCATTCACTCATGGAGTTCACTGAAATAGTTTTTCACCCTATATATCTTTTCGTAAAGGAACATAAACTACGAAGTAAACAATTTCTATCAAACTACTTATTAAAATTAATTATTAGGAAAAAATATTGTGACTAGTTATCATCCATTTCTTTAGGTTGAGGTTATCCGCAACGTTTCAATTGTATTCCAGCTACTTCTTTACTCATTCAGTAGAGATGTGCTGTATATAACTGTGTAACTTTCATTTTTGCTTTCGCTTCAAATATCTAAGGGTATGTGTAACTGACTACTGTGAATCTGTCACTATAGCGCAACTTGATATGCCTTTGTAAACAGAAATATAGAAAAATAGTCCTTGAAATGGAATTTATGGTGGAAATTGCACTCAAATATACAGCACTCATCCAATAACTAATCAAAATGTTTAGAAGAGATACTCTAATGGAATTTTGATAACCTCAGCTAGTCCTGTAAAATATTATGATAGAAATATATAGTGCAGCTGTGGAATGAAATTATTCTCATAGATTTATTATGCACTAGCTTTTTTTCTATTGTCATTTACATCATCATTTAGTTAAAATTTCATTTGGACCTATTATTAATTAAACTTAAAAATAAGGTTTAATTTAAATAGCTACAATTTGTAATTACTACATTATGTAATGAATTTATGTAGAAGGAACTATTGTAATGTTTAATCATTATTGAATGACTAAGATTAGAGCAGTACAAAATGAGTGAAAGTATAATGGATAGAGTATCCGACTTTCGGCGCCCAAACTAGATTTGTGGATACGGAAGGTTTATTCAGAATACCCATTATCCCAGGGAAACAGATACGTTAGGGATATGTTTTGGTCACTAACTAACATAGAACTTCATCTACTGACAATGTTCTACTGCTTTGTGTGCTAGACCCTCAGGTCAAAGTCTTAAGAGGTGGCCTTTTTTGGCAGCAATCTACATCTGTATGGGCGTTGGAGCAACATCCCTACTCATACACAATTATGATGATTTTAATTTATGAGGAGTGTAATGTTTCCTAATAGTATGGCGCATACATTTTTGGTACTAAACTTTATGTGTTTAAACTAAAGGTAAATAAATTAATAATTAATTTTACTCAGAACCGTTGGGTTATTTTACCGTTCTCTTCCAGGGTTTAAACTTTCAACTTAGTGCTGTTTTGTTCTCTATTGGAATTTATGCGTACATTGAATATGGTAAGTGTGTAATGACTTACTTTATTTGTATATCTTAATTTATCAATATATATGATGATAGTATAATTGACTGAAATAATCTCTGGATTTAATTGATTCTAATTGAACAGATTGTTTAAACAAGAAAGGTCACAAGATAATCAGAAATTCATCATTTTTACACAACGTTTCTCACAGTAAAGTTGATGATAACTATAAAAACTATCCACTTCAGTTTATTATTGCTAAAGAATTTGTAATTATCCGTTGTTATTCAAAACTACCGCTTGTCAATCTCAGTTACTATATGTACATTCTTCATACAGTCATTTCTCACATTTTAGTGCATTTAGTATATAGTTCAATGTAAGATTTACGACACTTTTCTCGTCTTCTTTATGACTTACCAGCTGCATATACCTACAGTCCACTTTTGGAAGTCACACTAACACTAGTACGCCTATACTTTTTACTTCAAAGTACGAATTTTAGCATAGTAAATATGAAGTAAATGATAAAAATCAATAACAAATATCCTGTTAAATGAAATTGTCTTAAAATTTATTTGAACTTAACAACTTAATTTACGTTTCCGATAATACCGCCAAATCACTAAGAATTTGGATGAGGACTTTTAATTCGTTTGTGTCAGTTTCCAAATATATGTTGCCAAATATCATTCACAGTGTACATTGTTTAAAATGTTTATATTTGATTGGATAAATTGCAAATGTTATTTTACGAGCACAAAATACGCTTACTCTGCTTCACTCAGAACGTAAATCAACAAAGGGTTGGTTCAATTCTTATTTGTTCGAAATGAAATCTCAAGTGAATTATAATGAATCATAAATGTCGTTATGTAATCATGTTGCAATCTAAATGTTAAGAACAAATTAAGATGTCTATATTTTCACTTTCCATAGTATTCTTACAATAGCTTGAAATGAGATGATACACGGAGAATGTGAAGTGTGTATGGAATTGTTAGCTGATGTCTCTTAACAAAACATCTCCGCATACTCACATGAATGTGTTACCGTGCCGAAAATCTTTTAATCGTAAAGTTGGGGGATCTGCTACAACTCCTTGTAATAATCTTGTAAACCATATAAAGGTGCTGTACACACTTGCGTTGCAACATATTTTAATTAAGAAATTTTAGATTGGTCCGTCAATGTTTTTAAAAGCAACCGAATTCCATAACACTTTCAATGCCATTGTGTTATCCATTTTCCTAAGGTTACTAACAAACTACACTCCTAAAATTATTTTTTTTCGTATGATATTAACTTAATTTGTCCATTTTATTCGTCAGAAATCGGTCTCGACCAGGTACTATTCAAAATCAATGAGCTCTAGACAGTTGGCTTAGTAGTGTCGTTGATTGAGCTTTCACCACAAACCCTGAAGGTCTTGATTTGATCCGATTTGCACTGGTAAGCAGTTCTGTTCTCAGACTATCAGGTGTCCAATACCCCCTTATTTTAAATAATGCTCAAATGTGTTCAATTTATTACAAATATTAAACTATTAAGTCTTATCTCCACAACCATTTAAACTTAAACAGAGTCAATTATTTCTACGCTTCTTTCAGTCTTTCGTGAAAAATTAGCCAGGATCCTAGATGCATGCATAGCCAGTAGACCTTGTCCTGAGTCCTGTTGTCATAGTAACAAGGTAAGAATGTATCTCGTAATTTATTTTTGAGTTACATGTACTAGAATTATAAGTATATATGTATATATATATACTAGCGTTTTATACATATGAAATTTTTTCTTGCAAATCATTTTAAAGAGATTTATGAAGCAATGTATTCTATCATTTGATTTTATCCCTTGAAGGTAAACAAAATGTCACTTTTATTTCTAAGATTTTTATAATACGATATTGTAGTAAAGCTACGAAAATTAGTTTGGTCTTTTGCGTTATGAGTTTCGATAATGGTCATTGTTGATATTTCAGGTTACATTTCTAACCGGTTTTTATCGACGTTTAATTATTCCAAGCGGATTGCCTTGATGTAAGTATTTTGGAACAATAACAATCGGATAATTCAAACCATTACTAGTGTTAACATGAACATCAAACTGTTTTAGCAAGCTATTAACTATCTAGATAGTGTATCAATGAATAACTTGTTAGGTACTTAGGGCGAAATGTACTAGCTTCTGGTATCACTGTGAACGACAATATTCGTTTACAGACATTTTCAATTGATGAGTTCTGAATCGGACAAAACGCTCATTTAAGGTTACACTGCTAGTCATAATTCATAAATTTACTGATTTTATTTTGTTTTACCAAGGAAAAACTTCATTAGACTAAATGTTCTTGCAGTCAATTAATCCAAATATCTACATAATACTATATTCATGTAGATGAGAATTTGATATGGTAGCTTAATGGAATACGTATTGAATATTGAAACTGTGACAAATAAATTTCCTCTGAAATCCAAGTTGCTCTAATAAATATACACTTGGTTACTTTTGCAAATAATATTAGCTTACGGTATTCACCACCTAGTTATGTGTATAAACTCAAAGAACTTATTCGTTTGCTTACAGAACTAAGGCTTTTTTTATTCTTTATATATTCACCTTTATTTTTTATTAACAAACTTAGTGTTACGTTAATGATTTTTGATTGTTTTGTGTTCTTCAAGTATATTGTTTCTACCTCATCTTAGATTTGTACCAATCTGCCTAATTAAAACGTTTTCCGACATTTAGTAAACTTATATCCTTATGCAGTATGTTTCTACCTCATCTTAGATTTGTACCAATCTGCCTAATTAAAACGTTTTTCACGACATTTTGTTTAGTAGAAGCTTATATCCTTTATGCACCACTACACATTTACACATTCACTTTTTTTTCTATCTGATTCCTTTCAGAATATATCGTGGGTTTATTGGTGTAATGTGGCTTTCAGTTGTTTAGCTATATTTCATTTAGCTTACTTAGCTGTGATGTTTGATACAAGTGAACAACAATATCAGGTATGTTTTAAAGATGGGCTATTAAATTGAATGATCATCTATTTTTGTAATGATTTATAATAGAATAGAATATATGTATGTAATCTATAATTCACTACAGATGTTGTTCAGTTTGGTAAGAAAGATAACTGTATGGAACCTCAACCTTTAATTATTTAAGTTGAACATTTAATAAAATGATTATTGAAAACTGGAAAGAGTAAGATGTTGACTCCAAGCATAATTATTGGTCATAGTATTTTAGTCAAATAGTTTTCCGTTGGAAATAATCCTTTAAACACAACAGCTTTTAGTAAATGGTGTAATTGGTAATTAGTTCACATAGAGAGTAGCAGAAATATATCGTCATGATCGTTTTGGAATGGTCGACGTTGCATAGCATACAGCAGTTTCAAACTAATGTTTTATTAGGAAGTCAACCAAAATCTTATGTTTTCAAAGAAAAATTATGAACATTCTAGTGCAATGAAATTCCATTAACTTCTTAGATAATCATGTATAACTAGAGAATGAAAACGAAAAACAAGTAGTACAAAGCAGCAACAGAAATATCGATGCAGTAATGAAGCGAGTAGGCAGAATTTGGGCTTGCTCGGGCAGGACAATAATAAAAGGTTACAATGAAGTCAAGATGTTGAAATATTGATATTTAGCGAAGTTAATTGAGTATGCTTAGTGATAATAATGTTCACACACTTAAAGTCCCTATACTTTTTCTTATGCGCTAAGAGATAGTCATTTAGGCGAACACTTTTTGCCTAGTACTGGGAGAGAGGAAATTACTAATACGTCTTATAAGTAATTGAAGTGGATCTGTTTCGAGGATAGATTATGGTAAATTCCTTCAGATTTTCGTATTGGGGCGGATTTAGAATGAACCACTTTTGTTTTTCGACTTGAATTTTGATGATTATAACATAGCAGCAATGTGTAACTTTAATCATTCGGACTCGTGTATTAAAAAACTAGATTCAGTTTGAGTTCTAATTCATTGAACCTAGTTTTACAGTGTAAATCAACGCTGGACAGATTACAGTCTAATTTTATGCTTGAACTTAAAACGTTAGTGCATTATTCTAGTAGTGGCCGGATACATACTGTATTTAGTTGTTTACAAGCGTTATTGCTATAAAAGTTGCGTGCATGTAACTTAGACGTTTGCTGTGTAACCAACACTGTAAATAAGAGCTTTCAAAAAATGTTTGAGTCCTAAAACAACTAGTGAATAAAACCTTGTTAACCCATTATCGTTTATAGAGAGATTAAAATTTGATATGTATCCGTGCGCCAAATTTAAAAATTCATTTTGAGAACCATAAAACAGCCTTGTTGAGTTTAGTAATGATGGAATAGTGTTTTAGTCCAAACTGTAGTGTTTTCATTAAATAGCAAATGAGGCCTACTATATCATTTTGGAGAAATTAATGGTAACTCAACAAAGAGCACTTTCTTTTTGCCATTGACATTTGTTGAAGCTGTATACTCGTATTTATAATTTTACAACATTTTAATCTATCGAAAGATCGGTGATTATGTCATAATTTTTTTTGGTGATTTATGATGTCACAAAGGCCAAGAGAAGGTTACTTTATGGTCTAAATCGAGAAGTCTTATGTGAAAAATAATCTGCGTACCAGAAAAATGAGTGATGTTTGTTCAGTTGAAGATAAAAGAGAGAGATGGTAGAGACAGTAATAAATATGGAAAGGTGTCAGAGGCTTGTAACAAACAGGTATTAAGTATGAAAAATTAAAGAAATAGCAAACTGACCTATCTACCTAGGATGTTATTTAAATTAAAGGTTTAATGTGTTACTTTAGCATAAACTACTGGATGGAGAAACGTTCTGGAGTGCATGCTCCGGATTAGTAAAATGAACGTATATAGTACTAGAGATAGACTTTAATGTTTTTTTAATAAAAAGTCAAACTTGGTTATGTACAGAGATGCATTTGATAGCAGTCGTCAAATTTACAATGACCCCAACACCTTTTTCGTTATACTTGTTTCCTGTTTTGTTTACCTTTTTACTTCTCAGTCAGTAATTGTTTATTACAACCTTCTGACACCTTTTCATATTTATTACTATCTCTAATACAACTTCATTTTTCTTCGACTATACAGTCATCTCTTATTTTTCCGACACATAAGTTATTTTCAACATAAAACTTCTCGATTTAGACCATAACGTGACTTTGTTTTTGATCCTTGTGATATTTTAAGTTTTCAAAATCATTTATCATATAATCACCGGCTTTTCAATAGATTAAAATTTTTTAGAGCTATTTTACCATAAATACAAGTACACAGCTTCAGTAAATGACAACATTAACAAGAAAGTCTTTTTTGTTTCGCTGTCTCTTATCAAATTGTTCATGATTGTCCTTTATTTATTTTTTCTTTTTTTTTAAAAAAAAAATTTTCGTTAAACAGGGTTATAATATGTGGCATACCATAAGTAAATGGTACAATTTAGGATTTCTTAGTCATATTGTTGCCTTTGGAAATTTTTTATTTTATATTTATTTATAAGTAAATACTTTTTTTTAATTTGCTTTCTATCTTATATAATTATTCATCTTTACAACTAATCTGTGTAGTTGTGCAAAAATGGACTCTATCATTATAACTTTGTATGTATTCATATTCAATGATAATAATAATAATAATAATAATAATAATAATAATAATAATAATAATAATAATAAATTATCTGAAGTGTACAAAAGAAAAGTGTAAACAATAAACACTATCGATTGGTTGTTGTTATCGACAATTTCTTTCAGTTAACTTGCATAAACCTTTTTTTTCTTACATTTAAACAATTTTATTTTATTCAATGTATTGATCGTTTGTTATAATGTAATTGTGTATTGTATTTTGTTCTGTTGAAATTATTACGCTAACACTATTTAATTGAATTTGTTTTAGTATTTTTTTTTATTCTCTGCAGATTGATTTCATTTGAGCACTATTGAAAACTGGGGAATATTTAACAGTTGATTCATCCTAGAATATGATTCTTCAGTAGTGTTATCTTTCGACTTTACTGGGGGAATCGAACTCATATCCTTCAGATCTCACAGTGAACGCGTGAAATATTCATGTGTATCAGAATGTGAATTCGGATCATATCGTTGATACGCCATCCTTTTTTAAAGTTATGATTCTCTTATTGAGAGTGAACATAGACAGGCATATTTAAGGTTGTAGATTATTGCGACCTAAAGATATTTATCATTTCATTTTGTATGAGGGGATTTTTCACTCAGTACTTCTTGTGCTACATTTATTGCATCTGACTCATTTGGTTTATAACTGTTTGATTGGATTTATTACTCCTGAATAAGCAAAGTTGAGACTATCGACTGTATATCATGTCATGCGTATAAGTAGCCTTAACTGAATCGAGCGTCCCACATCACTAACGGTATCACCAAGAATTTAAAAAAAGAGAAGCCCATGGATCCTTAACAATTTTGAAATCGGCTCCACAGAAACGGTCGGATTAACAAATACAAAAAAGTTGAAACTTGTTTAAGTAAATATGTATTTAATCTCCTAATCCAACTGAACTTTATTGTAACTGTCCCACATGATGTGAGCAGCCAGAAAGTGGCAACCGCCTTCATACCTCTAACAACACAAGAGATCATCTTGTTCGAGGTCAAATCCCACCCTCAACTCTTAATAACTCCCTTACCCCCACGATTAACCCGTCTAGCCTAACTTCATCACCTCACACCTCTAATGCTAATGGTTTGAGTTCACGAAACGTTATTCCTGGTCTCCTGAAACTTCACACTAAACTACATATCGAAGCTTTTAACGTTCAAACCTGAGGCCAAATAGAACAACAAGCCACCCTAGCTATGACCCTAGATTCTCGTTCCATCGATGTCTTCTGCGTCTCCGAAAGCGTATACAGGATCCAAGTACAATCATTCGCTTGTCTCCCGATAGGCAATCTTTAATAATGTATTATGAATATGCAGTGCTTTACTATCAATAAAATTGTTTTAATTTGATTAATTAAAAATTCTACTACTTATACAACCCACATCGAAGTATAAATAATTTCACAACTTATATTTACAAACTAACTAATCGACTACAAACAGAGTTTTATACACGATCCTTGTTAACTAATTTGACAGTAGCAAACTATTACTGATAAACGTAGATATGAAAACTCCGCCTGTAGCTCTCCTAGGGCTACTACTGGTCCCAAGCCCGGATAAAGGAGGAGGGTTGGACGTGGAGCTAGCACCCCCATCCCGTAAAAACCCAAGATTGCTAAAGAAACGCAAACCAGATTAAACAATATAAACCATTTAAATTCTGCCCTAGGAGTAGAAAGATTTATGACGTCTCATGATGAAAGCCGAAATTCTTCGAAAGTCATGAGGCCGATGCCCCCCTTCTAACAACCAGAGCAAATATTTTTATACCTACATGGAATGTTTGAACAATGTGGGAGAGCGGGAAGACAAATCAAATAGCTGAAGAATTGAAGAGATACAACTTAACAATACTCGAAATCAGCGAAACCCATTGGACTCAAGCTGGACAGAAAACATTGGCTTCGGGAGAGATGCTACTATACTCCGGCCACGAAGAGGAAAATGCTCCTGACACCCAATGAGTTGCTCTGATGCTGTCCAAGGAGGCACGTAATGCAATTGTGGGATGGGAACCACATAGACCCAGGATCATCAAAGCATCTTTCAAAGCAATGAAGAAAGGGATTACAATGAATATTATCCAATGCTATTCACCAACCAACGACGGAAACGACGAAGACAAAGATCAGTTTTATGATATACTGCAATCAATTATAGCATAGTGCCGAGGAAAGGATCTGACAATCCTGATGGGGGACCTAAACGCCAAAGTCGGAATGGACAACACTGGATATAAAGAAATCATGGGATGACAGGGACTGGGAGACAGAAATGACAATGGTGAAAGACTTGCAAACCTATGTGCCTTCGACAAATTGGTTATAGGCGGTACAATATTCGCCCACAAACGCATACACAAGGCCACATGGGTCTCACCGGATTATACTACAGAGAATCAAATCGACCATATATGTATCAAGAAAGAATTTAGAAGATCAATGGAAGATGTAAGAACCAGGAGAGGAGATGTATGTAAAGTCGTTTGAAGAACGATTTACAACGTTACTATATGTTTGAACTCATACAGATAAATTTTCGTCATTATGAAGTCATAATGTATTTAAACAATGTACATACTTAAGGTTCCTTGCATTTAATAGCCTATTTCTATATCATAATATTGGTTCCTTTAATCCTAAAATAGTCACTTTTCTAAATCATATAAATGTAGAGGAGTTCACTATTCAGTATTACGCATTAAAATAATAACCACAGTGGAAAATATCGACGAATTTCTAGAAGCAATTAATATATATATTAGACTAGGCAAGTCATGATGAATGATTACCTTCGAGAATCGCTTTTCAGAAGATTGTTTCATGTGTTTTGCTTGTATTTATACTGGACGTTTCATTTTTAGTAGTTGTATACTCCCCTTGCTCTAACTTCTAACTTTACCTACTAACTGTTGCTACCACTTTCTTTTTGTGAACTATAGTTGATTGTGTATACCTTGCTTTAGTTCCTTATCTTTGTTGCCTTGGTTCTGTACTAATATTAATTTATTAATTGTCTGGATGTGTTGCTTAAAATTTAGCTGTGACTCCGGCCAATTACCTCAGTTGTCTTGTCTATTCAACTTCGGGGATTAGCAGTATCATGGCTGATACACGGGCATAGAACCATCAGTCTTTATGTCTTGCTTTCTGCAATGGTTTTTAACAGGGTTGTTATGTTCCTTGCATCCTGATTGTTCAAATTCAGGATACTACAAGATACTACATCTGAAAATCTGTCTACAATCTGCAAGCATCCAATAATGCTACTTTCATTAATTGAGTATATAATTCAGTAAAATATTCCTTTTTTAAACAGTTTAATTTCTAGATTAGATTTAACAGTCTATACACACTAAATTTTTCAGTAATAAATATTTTGTAAAGTATTTCATAACTGTTGACATCAATAAGTGACATTCAAATTCGTATTTGATAGGAGTTTGTTGACATTTGATTTCTGAGAAAGAAGTAAAAGGAGAATATTATCAATGAAAAATCATTAATATTCATGTTTCTTTTTCAAATATTTACTTTATCACAATCATGTGGTTTCTTTATTTCAATGTTTCTCGTTCATAAAACATCGATAGTATATCTAGCTACTTGGATGTTTTGGTTTGATTGCATTCTTCGATCTGAAATGCAATCAAATTGGAACCACCTTCCTAAGTTACAAATCTTCTCTACTTGTACTTTTATTTGAAATAGTGATCTCTTTTTGACAATCTTACTAATCCATAATATTTTATATAATTCGTTGGAAGTAAAAAGATTCAGATTATCTTATTTATGTAACTCACTTAAAATATATAAATTTGATATTCTTACTTAATTAATACTGTCAGTGATCAGTTCATCATTTAGTAAACTTACCCTATAGTTCGCAAAACCGTAAAGATCGATTCGCTCAATAAATATCTGTGGACTTACATGCTGTCTTGACGAAGGATAAACTTTAAAATTGTAACAAGGCTGGAGTATATCTAATTAAACAACAGTATCTAATTAGTTAAATATTTCCAAACATCTATTCTCAAGCATACAACTAAGTTAGAAAGTTCAGTACAAACCGTATTTACGGTCTTCAAAATACTATACACAACAGCGTAGCTTTTGTTGAACTGTTTCTCTTAAATGAGTAACAACCAAAAAAATGCAAACACTACAAAAACAAGGTAATTTTAATCAAAAAGGAAAATATTTAATAAATTTCATAATTACTTTTTAAGTTTTGTAGTATTAACGGGTAAATTTTTAACACTTCTCCATTTATTCAGATTGGATAATAATGATATTCTATTGTCTGAATGCTTTGGTAACATACCTAAACGTGTCACTTTTCCATATGGAAGATCTTGTTGTTGTTTCGTTGTCGTTTTAAATGAATCTGCAGATATATTTGGTAGATTCTTCTTAATAATTACATCAGTCAAACCGCGTAACTGAGTATTAGTGAAAATTATACAAATATGAAAATTCATTTTACGTGAGATATAGGATAACAAAAATTACACAATATATCTTATTTCTCAATTATTTTTATCCAAACACAATTCCTCTAATAGGATGATGTCATTTGGGGAATTATTGAGATAGCCAAAGGCGAATGCACCAGTGAGCATACTACTGTGATTGCTCTCTTGAAGTGGTGATCTTACTTAACTATCATAATAACTCAATTGCAGGATTAACATACATTCTCTCAAACATTGTTATGTTAAACAGATTGATTTGTGAGCAGTAATACGAAATACAGCAAACAGGTCTTAGAGCAAAGTCTTGTTACCAACTATACTGAATTGTGACATCAGCAAGGTGTTTTCCTATGACAATCACCATTCACAGCAACACTTCCTATAACGTAAACAAGATTAGAAAACCTCAGCTTTAAAAATAGAACGCCACTTTTCTCTACGGATTCTTATTATTGGAAGCAAAGTCCGTAAAGCACCTTGAAAACACACTGAAAACTACCGGCACAAAAGCTGTTCAAGACCATCATCGAGAACTTGTCCCTTTTTCTGCCGGGTTGTCATGACTACTCTCCCCCTAACACTTACGAATTTCGGATTTTTCTAGAAAAAGTATATTTTCATGATTCCAGCAGTTTGCAATCGCATTCATGCTTTTAACAATTCTGGACATCTGTGATGTGGTAACCTTAGTAAATATATACGTGTCCATGTCTCTACGTTAATTATGAGTGACTGACTCAAAATTTGTTATGGAACTACACTCAGGGTCCTCATTTTTCATTGCAAGCACAATCTGTTTAAATTAATTAATTAAACTGTGATAGAACAGTATTTTTTGTTTCCAGTGACTCTGAAGACTTAATGAATGCATAAAATTAGCTCATACTTAATTGTACAACTTTAAACATCAACCACAATATTACTTTATATTATATAAGTTGGATTCCACATTCCAGTCACAATCCAACTTATATAATACTTGTGAAAAAATTCGCTATATCGAGGTAATCCACGCAGGATGCACATATAGCAACAATTACTGGCCAGCTTCAGTCTATAACAAATCGACGGGAATACAGGAGTTCATCCTAATATTACTTTATATGTTTCTAGAACACGTCATTTGGTGACGAATATATAAAATACAGATATATAAATGAAAGATATTCGTTTATATAGGTTCCGATCAGGTTCGACAACTATACGTTCTAACTAATAACTAAGGTACATATTTCTTAATATTACAGAACCTAACGTTATGACTGTTAGTAAGATGCATTTCTATGATAGGTTCGTTGAAGGTAATTAGCTGAGCTCCGTTCTTGGCCCAGGCTTTGCGTTACTTAACACTCGCCAGCATGACATACCTAGTGTTTTCAAGGGAAAAAACTAACAGTACCTAATGGATTTGATGCCAGATTGCCCAGTTTTACTAGCATCATGAAGAACTTCATAAATATTACATAGGTCGTTACTCATTCTGCAAAACAATTTCACTACCATACGTAATCACTAGAATTAATGATATGTGATGTGTGCTTCACTTTCAAATTGTAGGCGAAGCAAAATCATAGAAACAATAAATGAAATAAATATATATAACTTTTAATATGCAGCTCAAATTGTCTTACATGTATGATTATCGCTTATACAATTTAATGCGTGCGGAATATGTCCGCTTGGGAATAATATTTTTAAAAACACCAGATCAGTGTTTTTATTATTCTTTTTAAGTCATATGATATGATGAAACTGCTAAAAGTCCTTACTACACTTTTATTTATCTACGCAAAATTTTCACGAGTACTATGAGGAAGAAGTGTGACTGTATTGTCCATTCTACTCTGCAGGAATCTTTTGATTAAAGGAAAAATAGTTTAGACAATCCCTTGTCTAATCTTCTTGTCCAGCCGGACGTTAATAGTTAACGCTTAAAACATTAGCAGTTTCATTTGTGATATTTTTGAATTAATTAATAAACTAAGGTATTGTTGAATTGAATCTTTCCCCAAAAAGCTGATCTAGTTGTTCAAAACTCTTCTTACATCTGATATCAGAAAACCTGTACCTATTTTCTCAAATGATTTCTAGCTATTTTAAGCAAGTACCAACAAATACATTATGAATCCGCGTTGAGTTAAGGTGGTTTTACGGGGATTCATATCTTGTTTATGTTTATCACAGATTGATATTGGTTGGGCATCTTTCAAAACTGTGAAACACTGAACGTCAGTTTCATTGTAATGTAGGACTCTGCAGAGGTGTACATCTTCGACTCCATCATAAGACTAAATTCAGAAAATTCAGCTTTCACGGCGGACACTCAACCAACATCTCCTCTGGCCGGGACAGTATCCAACGAAATCAGTCATTAATATAGCGTAAGAGCAAATAAATCCTCACGAGTGACTGATCTTAGTATTTTGGTGCTATTATATGGCAATATATTGATATATAGGGTTCAGCTGCGAAGCAGTTTTCACGAATAGCACTTATTGTTGATCAAGTTATATCACAAATCGATTGATTTAAGAATTCTATTATTACACACCGGTTAAATTGTTTTGATGGTTAGGCGCTAGCCATGTGATTTTAAGATTATGGATTTTATTTTGCATTGTGGTCTAGGGTGCACACTGCTGGGATATCCCGTCTCAGTAAAAATGGTTGTTTACACTGGTACCCAAGAGAGATCAGTTTGTGACAGATCCAGACAACAAATTATGTAGTAGCTTGAACACAACGGGATCAATAGAACAGAAACGTGCATAGTGCTCAAATTAACATCAAGCCCCAATAACTAAATTCTAAGAAAGGCCCAAACATTAAGATTAAACCCCTTTAATTTCTTTTACTTTCTTTCGTAACTATGAAGTAAATTTTAACCACAAAGCATTTTTCCTGTTGCATATAATTGATACTACAAAGGACAAAGTATCTCTCATTGTTATCAATAACTTAGTAATCTAATATGTATTTATGTATCAAGTTTACAGTAGCAATTAATGTGTTGTGGACAGAAATCCTACCAACTTTAAGAAACCAAACTCACCTATCGCTATTTGTGGACTGAGAAAATTAAATACTAAACTGTAATCGACAGTAAATAATCATATGATAACTTACAAACAGTGAATAATGATCCAAAATATTATTTATTTCCTTTGTGGAATATCCTTTGTTTAATGAAATAACAGTGCCCTATAACACAAAAATGCATACTTCATTATTCTTCTTTTTGAATATTAAAAGTCTTACCCTCCAACGGATCTTTTCCAACATACATGGTTGATGTGGGATAGGCAAACCAATTTTCACCCTTATTAGTTTATGATAATGACTGTGATATGCTTCCATGTAATTACTTATTAATAAAGACAGACTCTAAATGAAAATAAATGAATTAAATAAATGATTTTTGAAAAAACGATCAGTTTATAACTATTTTTATTACTGGAAATTTGAGCGGTTTGTACATTAAATTTTCTCGTCTACTTAATCCCACTGCACCAAACAAACCACGAGACAATGAGTATACTCCAAGCACAACATGTCTAAATATATTTCCATTAAATTCGGAAACGAAAGATATTGTGAAACGTTTGAAATACTTTTGACCTTGAGTAAGAAAACTTGAAAGTGAACACAATGAGTCAAATGCATTATGTATATAAGAATAAAAGGTCACTTGCATGGCTAGTATGGTAGCTTCTAAACATTTTATTGGAAGCGCAGCTTTCATTATTATTCTTACAACTTCTCCAAGTCTGTACGATTAAGAGAAATGTTAATTCATGCAAATAGGTATATTGAGTGATGTTTAGAATATTTACCTAATCAAAGGCGCACTTCGATTTATCGGGAAAAATTGCACTCCGGTATAATTGTATCTAAATTTTCAAACAAAAAAACAGTCAACTATGAAATAACTGGCAATGCAGATTAATTTACACATAAGTGTATGGTATGTTTTTCAACAAACTAATCCTCATTTTTATATATTTGCTTATGAAGGCAATAAAAACACTCTTTCTAAGTCGAATGTATTTTCAAACCATAGGTGTCTGTGCACGGAACTTCATGACATTGTACACAGTTTCAAAACAACAATTTAACACAATGTTTTTGGATGTTTCACTGAAATGGTATATGATTGAGCAAATTGTCTTTAATTCTAAGAACAAATGACTAAATTGGCTGTAACGAAGACCATTCTCTTAAACAACAGTAAAGTCAAAAATAAAAATCGGTTAGAAAAAATTTAAAACATAAAAATACACATATTGTGGCAAAATGAATAAAACTGCATAATGTGAAGACTCCTCACTCAAGTTTGTTCATGTAATTTTGTACATCCTCCAGTACCTTCTCAGGTTTGCCCATTACACTGATTCCGAAAACAGGAAACTTTGTAATTGTTATGAATGCATTATTCAATTTACAGATACATCTGATATGACATGATTATCAAACGACTCGTATAGATCTTTGATCTGCTTTTGAAAATGCACATTTCGTTTTAGACAAAGCTCAAACATTGACTTCCAGGTATCCGAGTCAATAGGGAACCCGTTTTTATTAATGAGTAGTGTTCCATCAGACATTTTGAAAGAATACGCTATTTAACACCATGACTCTAATGATTAAAACAAATTTACGTGTGTTTCTTTGAGTTTGTAATTAAAATTGATTAGATGACGCTCTAACATCAACTCTCTTTATCTTCACTTTAGAATTTACTCTTAGCTACAAGACAGAAAAACGAAGAGATATTTCGTGAAAGAAAATTTTTATTTCGACTAAATCCTTTAGTGTAACTACGCATTTGTAATTAGAGCGACTAAAAAACACGCCGAAATACTGAGAACGGAAGTTGAATTGAATCATATTTTGTTCTAAAAGTCAGAGACTCAAAATTATGTGAAAGTAATTATCCATGTGACGGGCTGGCGGGATCAAGAAAAAGATTAAAATCATGGAGAGGTATTGAACGTTCCCATATTTTTAAGCAATTTTGAGATTATGCTAATAATTGACAAAGGGAAGGTTTTCAAAAGATGTAACCACATTCGTAAGATTACTGAGAATATTTTGTGCTTTATATCATTCCTGTGTTTAGTCCTTTGTTTGATTCTATCACACAACTTAAGCCTGTTCACTAGTGTTTCGAGGTTAGCATTGAGCTTTTAAGAAACAATGTCACTCGTTTTTTCATCCTGCATCTTCACATCATCTATGTATAGCAGAAGTGGAGATTTTATGGGCAATTGAAGGCTACTAATATAAAGTAAACAATCAGAGTATTTGAGCAGAGCCTTAGGATACCTTGTCTAGCACCAGATTTTAGGGAGAAATTCGAGAATACGTCCCTACCTTTTGTTTGTAACCATTAGAAAAGGCGTTTACCTACTTGAGTAGGTTCCAGAAAACCTCAAGCTTTTTAGCTTCAACAGAAGTTTGTTAAGAAGGACCTCAACAGAAGCCTTGCGAATGTTCACATAGGTCGTTTATGCTGATTTCTTGTAAGCGACAAACTATTTCTAGCGTTTTATTGTCAGGAAATGATTGTGGTGCATGTTTGGGCATCCTTAAATTTATGTTGCACACTATTTAGTAGTCCATGTCTAGATAGGCATTGGTTTAGATCCTGAAGAAACATACTTGTATTTTAACGTCAGTCAGAGAATTGGTTGGTGTTACGTTGAATTTTCTCGGAGGCGTGTATTATAAATTCATGTTACACTTGTACCTTCCCAATCAGTTGATGGTGCACACTGATTGGGGCGACATATTGAATATGGATGCTATTCAGGTTGCTGCGAGTATTGCAATTTGTTTCAATAACAAGAAACGTGACTTCCGGCACTGGTGATTTCACGTGTTTAAATAGGCCAAACGCCTTTAGTACGTCATAATTGGCATCCACGCTAGACAGTCGGTTTTCTGATATTGCTCCTTAAGCAAAGATTCATAGGCGAGAAAACGCCACTATATTTACTCATGGAGTCCCATTTGTTCGAATCTTCTTCACACCTCAGAGACTAGTCATCTTTTAAAGTTAGGACAGAATCCAATCATCAAGGTAAAACTAAATTTAGTCGAATGTCGGATAGCGAACCTGGAATATTTTAATCTTCGTTGGTAATACCAAGTAATCAGAAGGTCAAAATATAGAAGAATTTTGAGGGTAAAAGTTATGGAGCTATAGAAGTATAATTCATGTGTGGTATATCATCGTGGTCCTGGAAAACCACGCTGACCAGACGTCATCGAGTTTCGGGGAAGTAATTCACCACTCTTTCGTATATTGCTCTTTGTGAAGGAAAGGCTGTCGACTGAGACCCGCTAGCTAACACTATCCTGAGTTCTTCCAGTTCCTACCACATGCAATTTACTATTCTTACACCTGCCTCTAATATACAGCGAATTTCCTTATCTGATCTTCTATTTTTCCTTCCTTCCTGAAAATTCCAATTTAGGGCCTCCCTTGTGAATTAGTTTGTTGAATTCCTCAACTTGTGTCAAACCTATTTCAACTGCTTTTCTTTTCTCAGATGGGAGTTGGTTTGTTTTCTGCTGTAAAAGATTGTTGTTGATGGCATTTGGCCAACCGATTGAAGTAACTTAAGCACTCAGCCGTTTATAAATACTTGTATTTTTTGAAGGATATTTTTCATAGTTCTTCAAGTTTCGGCTTCATACAATAGAACTATTTTCATTTTTGTACATAAAATCCCGACTTTGCTATTGGCTGACAGCTGGTTTGAGCTATACACGTTTTATAGTTGCTAAAATTCTGCCTTTGTCTTGCCAACCTCTGTCTTCATATTTGTACTAGATCCTCCAATTTCATCAACGGTGCTGTTGACGTGTGTAAAAGTTTCCATATCTTCCACAGCTTCATCGTCTAGGGTAATTAGGTTGGTGTTCATTGTTTTGTATCTGAGGACTTTGTTTTCCGTTTTGTGTATGTTGAGGCCTACTGTTGGCTGCAGTGATTTTTGCTACACTGTCCGACTTTACACACATTGAATGTTTAGGTCATCTGTAAAGTCCAAGTTGTCTAAATGCCCTTTTTGTCTACTTTATCTCGTGCTGCAGTCTCCATGATTTAGTCAGCCACTAGTAGAAATGTAAAGATGGAGATTAAGTAGCCCCTGTTTAACACTAGTCTTTACTTTGAAGGAGTCAATGGCCTGCTTTTCATGAATAAATTTAGGGTGTTGCGTATGATATTGATTATATAATTAGATACGCCGAATTGTCGAAAAGCCTCCTTATGTTCTTTTGTCAACACTGTTGAATACTATTTCATATTTGACAAAACAGATATAGAGCGGTGAGTTTCATCAATTTGATTGTTCAACAATGAATCGTAGTGTTACAATTTGGTTGGTGCATGATCGATTCTTACGGAATCCGGTTTGATGATCTCGGTGTTGGGCGCTTACTAGATCTTTCACTCGGTTAAACAATACCCGCTCAAAGGATTTTCTTGGCATTGGAAGGAAAGTGATGCCACTGTAGTTCTCACACTTGCTAAGACTTTTTTCCTTTGGTATCTTGATGAGGTACCGTTCCTTCCATTCTGTTGTTACTTTTCCTTCTATTCAAATCTTCCTTGTTCACAGGTGTAAAGACAAGGACTGGCAGGGCGGGGGCATCATTCCTACAGTTAAAGAATATATGGGGCTCAAAATTACTGTCGACCAACCCCAAAGTCAGACTCTTCATTTCGAATTTCAAGACAAATCTGCTGTATTGGGCTGAAACGTGGAGAATTACTGCAAGCATCAACAGAAGGGTACAAGCATTTACAAACAACTGTCTACGCAAGATACTGAATGTTCGTTGGCCAGAAATCATTAGCAACAGTCTACTATGGGAGAGAACGAACCAACTCCCAGACGAAGAGGAAATTAGAAAAAGACTTTGGAAATGGATAGGACATGCATTGCGGAAATCATCAGATTGCATCACGAGGCAAGCATTAACATGGAATCCTTTCAGAAAACGGAAAAGAGCAAGGCCAAAGAACACTGCGTCGAGAATCAGTATCAGATATCAAAAAGATGATCAGCAACTGGGAACAGCTGGATGGGCTTACTTATGACAAAGTTCAACGGCGAATACTGGTGAGCGGCCTATGCTTCTCCGTGAAGGTTAACGGGCGTAAGTAAATAGCGTTTAAAATGTGATTAGGGAGAATTGTATCAAATTTGACTTGCCGAAGCATTATTCCATGAACATACACTCCTTCCTCCAAAAATATGTACCTGGCTGAATACATTCTTCTCATCCACTTCTCCTCGGAGTACAGAGACGAAGAGGGATTTTTGGGTAGTATTTACAAACGCATCGAGCACAGAAGCAAGCCATAAATTTGCCTTCCACCGCACTTAATGACTAGGTAGCGTACTGACTTCTATTCTGTTTTTTGGATTGCTTAGAACCAATGCTTGGTTTCAATTACAGGGCAACAAAGTCGTACCCCTTACCGACTGGAAAAGTGGATGTGAACTGTCTAGAGAAAGTCCGAAGCCATTAAGCTGGTACATAGTGGGTCTGAAACTACGGGTATTATGAAGACTGACATCATGGGCTAGGTCTCTTTAATATTATACGCAGAAGCGTATGAGAACATTTTATGTGAATACACAACACACTCATTGGAAAAGATCACCCGCACAAGGAAATTCCCCTCAGAGGCGCTTTAAAGAACAGAGGTAGTACTTCCTAAAAGTCGCTCACTTAATGGTGTCTCTACTGATGCATAATCACAATATTGCATTGACAATTTGTTCAACGTGGAGGGTCATGTCATTTGCCCCCCCACGTCAACTACTTTTCTGTAGATTGCTCGATATCCACGTCACATAATATGGGCCACAGTCACCTGCCTAGGACATCAGAATACTGTTTGACTAAAACCAGCTCTTAAGCTCCCAGATCACTTCTCAACACAAAAACAGGTGTTACAAAACTCTCTTATTATTTTCACTCATGCGCCTGATCACTGTTATCTTTTCAAACAAATAAGTGTAGTTTACTTTAAATCCAGTATATCTCTAAAATGTAGCAACATACTTTTGGACACCCGAGGATTATTTTGCAGCCCTTCAGCATACTGTAACGGACGTCATTTAACATGCATTGCTGCCTAGGCGACTCCTAAAATGAATTCAGTTAGGACATTCTCGTCTACATTTTCGAATGCTGAGGCACGATGAGCCTAAGTTGTCAGTAATTGCTCCTGGAGTCGTCAAAGGTACTAAAATGTTTCACGAATGGCTAGTACACTATGTCTCAGAGAGTTTGCGCTAAGATAAATAAGGTCCTCCCAAGTTGAAAAACTGAATCATTACAAGGAGCTGTACTTGGCTTCTTGTTGCTTCTCATCCTTATCAAGAATCTTAAGAAAATTGGAAGGTTCTTTATACCCGATTTTGCTTACAATACAGAACTGTGGGTGGTCGTAAGGCACGGCGCTCAGAAACTGTAAATGATGCTCTACTCATAGGGAAATGAATTCGAGACAGTTCGTTGGAATCTAACCTAATGTCATATGGTTTACATTCACACACTCACTGAGCAATTCCCCGAACTCTAAATTCGTAGTCAATACATTGATAGCTTCGTTGGGTGACACCTAGACTTGCTGTTACATGCGAATTTTAACACTGTAGCATACTATTCAAGGGCCGCTTTAAAGACTTGCATCTCATTACACCTCCTGTGCAGATAGACGAGCACGGCGACATTATGAGCTAAAATTAAAATACACATCAGACTTCCCATTTTGCCTTTCAGCTCAGTCGGATCCTCATACTCTCTAAAATAAGATATGCTACTTAGAAATAATACGGAGACAGGCGATCGAGTAAGTTATAGAACCATGGAATAAACCATGTGAACGTAATCTGGGAAGTGTGGTTATACACGAAACTCTGAGTGATCTGATAACAGCCTTCAACGTACTCAGTATCCCGGGATACTCAAATAAGTCTGTTCTGCCTACGGATAATCGCACTACTCTAAGGGGGTGGTCCCAGGAAAACTTTTCATTAAAGAGCTATCACTCATGTAGGATCGATTTCAGTTACAAACGTTGATGACGGCTTTTAAACGAACAGTAAACAGGAGTTATCCAAGCCTCTGTGACTAATTTCTTCAAAGGTGATCAGGAAGCCGTGCTCTACTCCATTGCTTAAAATCACCATTTTGAAGAAATAGTTAACCGAACAAACACACCACACAGCATTATGCCCTACTTTCAATCTTTAACAGCATAGAACTAAGACGACATTCAATCATATGTATATACGTGCTACAAATAAAAAGTGAAAATAATGACAAACAAGTAGATTAAATATTAAACAAAGGTTATAAACAAGCACAAAGAATATCATTAAAAAGTATGATAATCATGTAGAGAACAACGTAAAACCTAATAGTATTGTAGCAACTTAGCTTGACTAGTTAAAAGTTCACTTCAAACCTTAAGCATGCGACAAAACAATCAAGCTTCAGTATTCATTTGCTTCCTTATTCTGCATAAAGACTATATTTCCTATTAGCTTATTTTGAACGTTGAGAAGTATGTGTGTTTGAATAACTAGAACCGCGCTCCACTGTCTTCTGCCCACGCTACTGAATAAAGACTTATTCCCAAAATACTCTGGCTTCTTCTTTCACTAGATCGGGATATACCTAGGCGCTAAATTACTACGAAAAATGCCAAACTGCCCTATTGTGACTGCTCTAGGCCAAATGCAATTGAACAGCTAAGCAACTTCTGGGGAGGCAATACCTGGGGTTTGTAACCGAGCCCAGAAACACTTGGAGACAAGCGCTAAGAAAAAATTGGTTTGTACCAGTCCGTCACAATAATATTGGGTATTTAGTGTTTTAAAAAACATGAAACACTTGGAAGGTCAGAAACGCTACTAATCATATAAGTGTTTCCCTGGATTTGAGAACACAAGTTATGCTCTATTTGGAATTGTGGAAATATATCTTCTATTGGAAGAAAAATCAGGACAAATTTTACATACTGCACTGAGTAACGTAGTTAAAATGAATAACCAGAAACTTCTCAGAAGAAACAAAATGAAAATTGCTTTATATTGCGGAACAAATAAAACTAGTAGAAAAAGTTTTCCGAATGGCATTATCAGACTTCCGGTAGTCGCTACTATCTGAAGTCTTGAATTTTGACGTGCTACTGTTTCTGTTTTTCTATTTATTCAATAATCACCAGTACCTTATCAGACACCAGAGATATTTGGGACGTAACTTTACCCACAGTATATCCACATCACTCTTTCCTGGTTATCAATGTCAAAATACATCTAATCCACAAGGCGGTGTACCTGGTTGACTGCTGTACGCCGATTGATCTTATTGGTTACAGCTTGCTACAACTTAAATATTTTAATTTGCCAAGTGGTTCTGAATGGGATCCCAACTTCGTCCTAGCACAGTCAGAGTAAAGTGTAAGCTTACATGATATACTATTTTCTCCAACCTACTTATTACAGATTACTATTCTCCTTTGTTATTTTTCCTCATTGTCTTGATAGTCTTATACTATATAGATTTCTATAAGCCCTGGAATTCTTCAGGAAAAAGAAGCCAAAGCGGTAGCACACGTTCATAAATCCAGTGGCACTAGCAGTAGGTCAGGGATTCCTATCCTCCTGGCAGATTTTACTTTAAGCTACCTCCAAGGGATTCCCTGGTAGGATTTGCACTAATATACCGAGTGAATTAGCTTCCACATACACCTAATTAGCATCTACTAGTGCACTCTGTAACTCAGGCACACATGTAGTAACAAAACCTTGCACCAAACCCAGAGGACATGAG
The DNA here is from genome assembly GCA_034768735.1 of Schistosoma mekongi. Lineage (NCBI taxonomy): Eukaryota > Metazoa > Platyhelminthes > Trematoda > Strigeidida > Schistosomatidae > Schistosoma > Schistosoma mekongi. The sequence continues at coordinate 65,222,544 of CM068306.1, read as the reverse complement.
ACGAAACGACCCCACGTCATACAAACACAACTCAGAAATAAGCGTCACAGAGGCAACCCAGGAAAATTTCAATGGGAAGAAACTGCGGTCGCCTGACGATAAATGTAAGGTCTGTATAAAACTTTTTGGTGACAGGGACCCAGCATTCATGTGTAACTTCTGTAGCAAAAGGATACACTGAAGCTGTTACACAACGATACCTAGGGAATACAACACCTTCATGCTAGACAACCCCTGCCAGTGGTCCTGGAACGTATGCCCCGTATGCAGGCCTCTAACGGATTGCTGAGATCCGGGGAATACTAGCATGTCAAGCGAAGTCAAAAGTACCCCAGTGCCAGTGAGTGACACCATGCAAAAAGTTGGCGACTCACACCCCAAGGGCAAAAGATTCTGTTTGGACGCGTAGCACCCCGAAAAGACATAAAGAAAATTGTACGTTTAACCGTACGGCATGGGGAGCCTATGGAGAAAAATCTGCCAATATTGCCTAACAAAATTAAAATCCCCTTAAGCGGCTGCTCAATGGAGACTTCAATCCCACTGCCAAACACTGGTGACTAACCGAGATCGAGTAGAAGTAGGAATTCTTATCAAAGATAACGAAGTCTGAAGACGTACTTCACTGACTTTTTTCAATGTCATGGCGCTTACCAGTAGCCTGTTGGGAAGCCGTGATAACCTTGATAAGCAGCAACGGCACGAGTACTGTCTAATTCTCAGGCCAGAAACTGCTCCGGTGAGATCCAGCAGGCCCTGAAAGGAAGGCAGCACCACATTGACTGACTCGCCTTCCTCATAAGTATGGTTCAACACACCCCAATAGGCGAAGGTGACGTTACTTACCTCTTAGAAGCCATCCATCATAAGAAATACTAAGTTTAGGGCCACACCAAACATAACCTGGATGGAGTGAGAGTTATAAAAAGGCAGCCAAGTTTGGAAGAAAACTTCTCTATGGTTGTACACGGAGTTCCTGAACTGCCTGACGGTTGTTCGGACGAGCACTACCTGCACCATCTGATCCTATAGAAGTGTCTCTCAAGCAAGCTGAAACTGAGGGGAGTCACAGCAGTGGGCGTCTGTAGGCTACATCGCCCTGCCTACACCGACTGATAGGCACGACATTTAGAAGTCCTGACGATCTGACCGAGGCTCTAAGGGCTTGGTTCGAGGTCAAGCATATCCAACATGCGCATATCCTGTGCTACGAAGGGAGATCCAGTTTGGCAAGGCAGAGATCAGCCATAAGTGTGGCTCTCACATCTAATCTGGTGACCCCGAAAAAACAACACCCTGTTGACGAGTACTTCTCCAGTCAAAGGATCGACCACGGTAACTACCACCTATAAGACAAAGGACCTTTCCAGACCAAGCCAGTGGGAATTGGCCACTACCCATATACGAACGAGACTAATAACACTGAACCACAGGTAACAAGTCAACCGAAGGACGACACAACAACCAGGCAACTAGTTGGCTGTCTATAGAGTAACATGCACGAATTACGAGGCAAAATAAACGAACTCAGGCACCTATGCACCCGCCTGAAACTGAGAATAGTAATCCTCACTGAAACGTGGCTCACATCCTAAATCCCGGACGATGAGGTGAACAACAAAGATATAGCCTTGCTGAGAAAAGATAGGGAATATTGGAGTGGGAGGCGGAGTCGCAATGCTCGTAAACAGCCTCATCATAATAACACCCGAACTTACCAGGATCTGTCAAGCGGTGACAGAAATAAGCACCTAATTGACAGGATACACCGACCTCCCACAAACGCCTACGCACATAATGAGGGTTTACTCTGAGAGGTTTTGACTCTCGAGTAAGAGGGTGGATATTGTAATGGTCAGAGGTGGCATCAACACCCAATCACTGAACCTTGCCAAGGAGAGCTCATTAAATGGACAATTTGTTATCGGGTCCCTGGCTGCTATCAAAGAGGTTGGACTGGCAGAACGGGTGGGTTACGGTACTAAATAGGGGGCAGATAGTAGACTTTCGAATTTGGATTACGTGTTTTTTCAATGACAGACTCCACCTGGAAAATACTGAAATTAACGCCCGAATAGGGAACGTCGATTATATCTTGATAACGTTCGAAATGAACACAATCAAAACCCTACCACGGAATGAAAGCACACCATACTTTCGTTGTGCTCGCACGGATTATCTGACACTCAATGGGTATCTAACCCAAGTTATATGGCTCAGCGACTGGGAGAACCTATCCATGGATCAACAATCGAATGCAGTCAAAAGTATCATCAATGAAACAACCTTACGATGTTCCCCTATCATGAAAAATAAACCACTTGAAACTAACCTGTGGTTAGAAAATGCGATCGAACACCTCCTTAAAGCAAAAAGATAAGTCTGGCATATTTGGGGAATCACAAGAAGGCCTTCAACTACGATTCATACGTATATCTAATGAACAGGTGCAACGTGCGTGTCAGACGCCACAGAAGAAAACTTCCAGCCCACTTGCCTTGAATGTTGTGGAAGAGTCCAAAACAGCTGTACAGGTTTATGGCCTGGAGGTTGTCTTCGATCAAAACGCTCCTAACAATCTCAGGCCCTAGGAACAGACTGTCACCAACGCTGAGGTAGCCAAAGTTTTCAACGCCCGCTTCGCCAAACAACTAAACTACCCTTCAGTAGTGATCACCAACCAGTCGAGCACTGGAGACTGAAATTGGGCAAATCGAGATTAAACCCAGGCTAGTCCTGTAAAAACTAAGGGAGTTAAGGTTCAGTAAATCGCCTGGCTGCGGAAACACGAAACCGGCGGTATTAAAACGGCGCACAAAGACAATGATCCACCCAACTAGTAATCACTTTCAACACTGGTTGCAATCCAATACGTTGCCAGAAGAATAGAACTGGAGGACTGCATCCTAAATCTACAAGGGAGAGGACAGACGGGACCCCACTTGCAACAGGCCGTTAGTGATGCTTCCAATACTATCAAAAGTTTTAGATAGTATTGTGGATGTTCTAGTGCTAGAGTTCATTGACAATCACGACCAGCTTCACGAAGCCACATATGGCTCCCGGAAAAACAAGTCCTGTAACACAAACATCCTTCTGGCATGGGATGACTGGACAACATGTTTGGACATCATCACTCAGTATTCTTGGACTTTGCAGAAGCATTTGACACCGTATCCCAAATCTTTTTCATTCACATGGCAGTAGTGATAGCCATAACCGAGCCGTTATGCCTTTAGCCACAGAATTACTTGCAGGGACAGAAGTTCTCAACTAAGGTGAACAGGTTGTACTCACACTAGGGTGTGTCCATGTCTGGAGTACCACAGGGCTCGACCCATGAGTCGCTGTTGTTCCTAATTTCTATTATTGACCTTCCACTAAGCATCCATTCGTCCATTTTCATATATCTGGACGACTTCAGACTGTGGTGAGCTAGGAGAGAGGATAGGGACATGAAACATTTGCAACAGGACCAGTTTACGATAGCGAAGTAGATAAACAGCAACGGTCTGACTCCTAATATACAAGATAGCCATGTAATGTTCCGCCGCACTCCAGACAGTATTCAACTGGCCTATTACATAGACAGGTAACGAATAACTACCACCTCTAAGGGACGTGACCTACGCTTGGCCTTCACCAACAGGTTGGGGACTAGAAAAAATCATCATATGGGTGTCACGAAAGCATACGCCACGTTGCACCAAGTTCGTAAGCAGCTGGGTATGCTGACACTGGACCTGTTCCTCACAATATTTAAGACATACATAAGGCTGCTTTCAGACAGCCACAACATCGTCGCACCGCTTCCCCACCCACTAACAACCCTCAGTATGGATGCCGATTTCTTGGAGACACTCCAGAGGCGGGCAACAATGCGTAACCGAACTTCGGAACAAACAATACTATGACTTACTACAACAGTTGAGGCTCTCCACCCTGAGCTACAGACGGTTGATAGAGACCTAGTCACAGTATACAATATATTAAGCACAATAGGATATCCAAATAAAAGTGTACTGGCAGCCCCACCTGCTTATGCAATCCAAATAAAACCCTCGACCTACTGTTTATCAGAAAGCATGAACACAGGTCAAGGCAAATTTCTTGTCAGTTTCAAACCTTGATCTTTGTCGCTTTCAACCTTTATTTGTTCTGCGGTACTCTTTTAACCGCCAGTCAAAGAGCTGCTGTGTAGTCAACCAGCTACAAGAAGAAGTCGGAGACCAGGAACTAAAACCGTGAAACTTAAGACATGAGAGCAAAGAAGTCGGTTGATTTAAAATAGCTCATTGCTCAGCCATTGGATATAGTGAATCTTAGAATTATGACCTAGTTACTGTGACCTAGACAATGTGACCTCAGGACACGTAATTGATTACATATGGTGATTTAACCTGGTCAGTATTATCCCTATGCAAAGTACAAACTACTGTCACTATGCTAGGTTTATAAACATAGGGTAAAGGAAAATGTTATAAGAAAAGCAAATGTAGCAGTACGGTAAACGTCTGAATGGAGGAAATGGAATTCCCCCCTCCATTTCTACTGTATGGACAAAATTAATATTACCTCCTTCTGTTTCGGACGTATTTATTCATTTATGACTCTTTTCCCCTCCAGAAAAACCCTATTTATCGGTCTTATTTAGCCCTTTTGCGATACTATAGCATGACATCCTAATATCACATCCTCATATCCAAATACAGTACTTCATAAGCACACAATCAGTAAGACTATATCGGAGACAAAATTTTTATTTGCAGCCTTTAAAATGATAGAGCGGAATGTGGTAGCCGATTAAATCACTTTCAGATCTACTCATCTAATTCCTTTGGTAGTTGTTTCTTTCGTGTGACATGATAATTACTAATTAATCAAACTTAACTGTCCTTGGATGATTTGCGAAGCATCACATTAATTAGTTTTCAGTAAAGAAACTTATAAATGCACGTATTAGTTTGAACTTCAGATGTGGTGTTACCAAAGAACTTGGAAAGTATTAAAAGTGTAAGCAATATATACTATGTACTTAGAATTATTATATTTATGCACCGAATATCCTGACAGGTTTAATACAATGGCTACAGTTGTATTTGGCTTGCATTCACTCTTTTCTCTCGAATCACGAAGGTCGTAAAGTACGATCCAATTTTGAGCATTTAGTCAACAGTCTCATTTTCTTACTTCGTTAGTGTAGTGAGGTGGAGAGCGACAGTAGGTAAAGGTGAAAAGTTAACCAACGTTATTCTCATAGTTTGTCAGTTGATAAAAATTGAATATTCGTCATGGTTATTTGTGTATAAAGTCACTATCTCTGGTTTCTTGACTTGATTCATAGAAACTTCGGGGTGGAATTACGGTTATCAGATATTTTGTTGCGCAGCTCAATTGACTTGAAGTAATATAAGCTTACAATCATGGCCCTGAATTGCTGGTCTTCCAGGTTTTAATGGAAGGTAACTAGCATTTCTTTATTTTCCAAAGCGACTAAAATTCGATAATATCAGTCGTCATTAGATTCGAATTCACACTTTCCAGTTCTTAATAACAGAGGAGACAGCATTTCCGTTTTTTTCTTATAATATCTGTGCGTAACCAACATAAAACATATTTACACTGGTGGTTGCTTGTCTGGCTAATTTATTTGAACTACAGTTAATATCTCAGACGATGAAATCGAGGGCAGATTTGCTTAATTGGTTGCACTTGGATGGGATTAATTACAGTTAAGTGCGCGGTTTTACAGATCAGAGATATAAAACCACTACTAGTTATATTATTGTTCTGATAGTTCTGCGGTATGCAATCTTACTAAATATCTACAACTTCTGATTTGTTTGGAAAATTTGATTTCCGTCACTTCATATCTATCTAGGGCGTTATCAAATAAAAGGAAACATCGTTTTCGATTCTTCTCAGAGTAAGATAATGTAGTTATTCTGTGTTCATCTATGAGTTTCGTTCAGTCATAATCTGTGGTCTACATTTTCGGGCAAATATTCTACCACTTAGAAAATAATTGTACTTATCTCACTTGTGTAATCTAGTTTTATGGACTTACTCAAACATATGTAACAGTGGGACATAAATTACAAAGCTAATCATAAAATGGAGGTTCGTTTGCACAAATTGGATGATAACGGTAGCTATACTGTCTTATGACCTGCTGTTAGACAATGATATATCCCAATGTTAGACGTAGAAGTCGGTTGACTGAAATAAATCTTTCCGGATTTTTGTTAGGTCTAGAACGAAAAATATGCTCCTATTCAGTTTACGTATTGATTTCAGGCTTTCCGTTGGTTGTGAATGCGTTTTAATGCAAGTAGAATTTGATGGCGAGTCATCTGTGGGCATCAACTCTATTTATCAATAATACTGTCACTTCCTGATCGTTTAATTCTGTCTTCTTGTATGCTCTAAGTTCGCATTCAGAAATCTTTTCCATATTCCTCTATATTATATGTAGGTATGTATGTGTGATCAACATATAACCTGGCACATGTGTGCATCAGTGCAAGTTGCCATACCCCTAAAGCACAGTAAGATTAACACCACATTAGCAGAAGTTACATCAATCACAAAAGCAACAAAAATAAGGAAGAGCCAATGTATGCAATGTGGTTCAGGGAGAAAGAGTGTTATGGAGTAATTTTAGACTCACGACTTAAAAGAGGATATTGATCGAATACTTATGTGCCATTATGATCCATTCCGAGCTATATCACCCAGCCTTTCCAGCCACCGGTTACGGAATTCCCACGGACCCCAACCAGGTTGTTTGCAGCTACCGACACAACTCAAACCAACAATCAGTGACTTCATGGACTGATGTCATGTTTTGGTTTGGCCACGTCTAACTCTCTTCCATCCTGCACTTATATTAGATAACATCACTCGTCGAGGCAGATGGTGGTTAGGCATACGCAACACATGTCCCAACCACCTCAGTTAATGAAGATTCACGACCTCGTCGGCTGGTTTACCACCTTTGCCTAATACCCACCGTATAACCTCGTTATTGCTTACCCGGTGATCCAAGCTAACGCCAGCAATGTCTCAAAGACATCAGTGGTCAAAAACCGATAACTTTCGAGTGTCGTCTACACTTAATGGTTCGTCTCACATCCATATAGTAAAACGGAGCTAAGTATTTCGTAGTACCCTCTTCCTTTCGTTGAGTCGAATATCTCGCCTACACTGCAGATGACGTAAGTTGACAAAAGCCAAACGAGCTTTTGAATTCGTACTGAGATTTCGTCAGAGACTAACCCATTGGGGTAATCAGACTTCCAAGATAAATGAAGTGGGTGACGTACTCAATTACCTTTTTCCCTATCTTTAGCTCAGGTGTTGATGAAGACCAGTCCTGAAGCAATAGTTTGCATTTAGAGGGGAAGAAATGCATTCCAAACATGGTTGCATTGGTGCTTATTGTTGTTAAAAGATTCTACATCTTATCAGCGTCTTCGCCAAGCAGGACGATATCGTCAGCATATTTTAAGTCAATAAGTGAATCTTCTGGTAGTAGGTCAACTTCTGAAAAGTCAGACGATGAAAGTATAATTTCCAACAGTAAATCGACTACGAAATTAAATAAAAGTGGAGACAGTGGGCAGCCTTGACAGACACCACTTAAGGCCACAAGTTCGGATGCCAGTTCGTCATAAGCTCTAACATGGCCAATAGTGTTTGGGTAAAGAACCTTAACAAGATTTATGTACTTTTGGAGCACGCCTTTCAATGAAAGACATTGGCATAGTACTTCTCAGTCTACAGAGTCAAATGTCGCTTTCAAGTCAGGGGAAACCACCATTTCCAGTCACCAGAAAGTATGTCTATTCTCCAAAACATGATAAATGGTGAATATCTGGTCTATACAACCGCGACCGGGTTTGAAACCACCTTAGTCTTCTCGTATTTGCAGATTATGAGTTTTAGTTAAACGTCTGATAATTATAGAAGCTAACTTTCTAGACACTTAGTTAAACTAATTCCTCTATTGTTGTCGCAGAACGATTCTGATCAGTTCTTATATACTGGGACGATTAACGATCGTCATTTTAGTCAAAATGACAGTCAGCTTAATCGTCAGTGTGTGACCGCCACCCTTAACCACTTCTGAAGATGGTCCATCCGGACCCGCTGCTCTACCTCGCCCTATATTAGCTATAGCTTTTTCGACTTCGACAATAGTCGAGGGACCTAAGTCAACTTTGCATTCAGGCTGTGAGAAGTTCTAAAGCAGCTGAAGACCAACTGAAATGCTCCTTGGAGTGTTCAGGCCATCGTTCTAAACGTCTAGACTGAGAGCAGATAGGCGTCCCACCCCTTTCGGAGATTGTCACATTAACGCTTGGTTTTTTAACCCCTGTTTTTTTTATTAACTTGAAAAGTTGTTTAGTGTTACCTAACGCCACTGTCTTTACCATCTCCATTGCTTTCGTTCTCTACCACTAACGATTGTTTAGTAGACTTTTTGCCAGTTTACATCTGATTACTCTTCGTTCCTCATCGTATTCGAAGCCTGTCGAGGTAGGTTTTCAGGAGTCCATCAACTCAGCAGAAGCCATCGAGACCCACTAACTTTTTTTCATATGTTGATTTAAGTCCTTTGATAGATGTCACTGTAGATGCCACGACTGCTTCGACATCTTACCAAGCAGTATCTAGTTGGGTCGCATCTTTGTAGTTGCCTAAGCATCTCTTCAGTTGTTCCTGGAATTTACTCTTGGCTATCTCGTTGCTGAACTGAATTCTAATAGATTTTCCTGTAGTAGTTTTTATTCGCCCAGTATGATACAAGCAAAAGCGTGCTCATACTATAGCATGATCAGACTCTAAACATGTGCTTCGGAAAGATCAGCAATCTTCTATCAAGTCCCTCCAACGGTGACTGATGGCTATATGGTCTATTTGAGTCCACTTCTGTCTAGGTCCAGGAGGTCACCATGTTAGATATTGCTCCTTATGCTTAAAGTTTGTGTTGCCTAGATATAAACGATTGTCTGAGCAAAGTTGCAGCAGACAGTCGCCGTTATCCGTTCTCTGAGCTGAAACATCGAAGCGTCCACCCAAATGTCTTCCAGACTGGCTCAAGATACTTATTGGGGCGTTAAAATCACCAGCCATGAGTACCAAATCTGTGTTTAGCCCTATGAAGAAGTTCAGAGAAATTTCTGCAAAATTCATCTTTCACTTCATCCGGGCTACAGTCAATGGAAGCGTAAACAGAAACAACGAAAGGACAATGGCATGTGTCCATATCTTTCTGAGTTCTTACTGAACCATTTCGTCGGACGGCACATGGGCAACTATCGACAGGAAGCCATTCGAGGAGTCCCTGTTTTGTCCTCATACTTAACGCAAAACCTACACCAGCTAGTCCACGAGAAGTTGCTTTCGAGTTGCCAAATAAATGAAGAGTGTATTGCGTAGGGGCTTCATACTGATGATTATCAAATGTGATATCTTTTTGGCCGTCAATACAATTGTCATTTTTATTAACAGGAAAACATTCCGAAAATTAATGCAAGTCAATCCACCTACTATTCTTATTGATGGCGATTGACTTACTTGCTTAGAATTAACCCATCTTCATATTCATAACAGTTGATGATACAATATTATGTTCAACATGTTAGTTGCATATTGTACCTATTTCAAACCCCAAAGGTTATCGATATTCGTACACAGCATTCTGCTGGCAGTGAATCAATGGTATAAGGAAATTTCTTGTTATCCAGCAGTTCCTCTTTATTTTATCCTTGTCATATACCGTAGTTGACAGTTTAAACACAGGATAAATAATGTGCCCTTAAAATAACTTGATGCATATATCTTTATATAGTTTATGCTGCAGTTTTGAGTTTACATATACTTAATCAACAAAATTGTCAATATATCTTTACATTATATTTTAGTTCGTACGTAATTTTCAGCACCTGAACAACGCTTCAGATCTTAAAAATGTATTCAATTTCCAGTTTTTATTTGCTTGCGTTTTTGGTACTCTATTCTCCGATTTATTGCGAAAATTTTGATGAAGAACTTCTCATCAAAGAGCTCGGACATGGATATACAGCTTTTCATTTTAATTTTGCTGCTATAACTTCTGAGACGGTGTTCCGTTGTAAGTTCGGTTTGTATTTTGATATACTTTAATGCAGCAAAACACTATAACATTCTTCCGAAATCCATCATTCAAATTGTTGAAAAATATAGTGTCAATGAATTTCATCTTTCCATCTCAAGAGGCATATGGGATGAACGTTGGGGTAGTAATTTTGTCTCAGTTTCCCCTTCCGGAGCTGAATTGTGGGCATGGTTTGGAAACCAGACCTCCAAGTATTTCCTTTACTTTGTTGACCTTTTAGTGTTGACCAATCATGGTTTGAATTAACGCATGCTCTTTCGGGATTGTTCTGTGCCTCTTTAAACCGACTATCTACAAGTGAACATTTTACTTCTCCAGTTCACTCTTATAAGCCATTAGGCGTATCGGAATTCGGTAAAGTTTCCGGTGAGATCAGATATTCTCAGTTACCTGGTGAAGCTCTATGCAGCGAAAATTTGACTCCGTGGACTAAATATTTACCGTGTAAATCGTTTGTCGGTCTAGGAAGCTTGCTGCGGCCAACGTCATTGTTTAAATCAAATTACAATACAATGACTATTGGAGTTAGACGAATATGCTTGGTAAGTTTTATATCTTACATCTCTTTACTAGTCAGGATTTAGACTGTTATACTGTAGAATTAGAACTAACGGAAACACTAACGGTTGTCTTTGATCGAAGCTTGATGTTCTCAAAAATAACGTGTAAGTGGTATTTAGTAACTACTGCATTACATTTATTGGATAATAGTTCACCCCATACTTCCATAATTGTGAATTTGAGCTATTCAATGCGTTATTGCGTTTTGCAGTACGTCACCATTTATTGGTTGTTATCTTTTAATACTGCAACTTAATGGCCATAGGTTTAAGAGTTTTGTACTTATCAGGGCATTGTTTTCTGTCTTATAAAGTTTTTCGTTGAGCTTGTATTTTACTACTCTCAAGTTACTACTTTACGCTGTGATTAAACCTAGTGAATTAGGTGTCAGTAAATTTCAGTATTGAGCTTGGGTTAGTCTTTGTCTTTATACTACAATAATATTTAAAATCCCATTGCGACAACTATCATAGTGTTACTTATATTATATTTTAATCATTGGTCATTTTTTGTAATTACATTGCTTATAAATATTTTGTACACTTAGTTTCTATAACCCAACTAGTATTTTCAAGTTACGCATGTTCATCATATTGTTAACTCACCGGTAAAATATATCCAACTTTTTTTAACAATAAATCAGTCCTTATTTTCTATTCTACTCTTATAGATCGAATTAATTAGTTAGTGTAGAACAATACGCAAATAAACATCTGTTTCGATGATTTTTTATTAGTAGTTTAGTGCATCTCGTAGTTACATTTATACTTTGTCCACACTGAAATATAAGTCACTTCACACTATTAGAAAACTGAAAGAAGCATAAGTTGAGAGAAAGGACTTAAAACCAATGGCATTTGCTTATATTTTAGCTTGTAAGCTAATGGCTGGGAATTAGTTGTCTGAGTTATCAACATTACTGTAATCTTATTATAATAACCAACTAATAACTTGTTGACTCATTTACTGAGTATTGCAAACTATGACATTGTAAGGTGAAGACAGTTTGATTTATTGTTTTAATTGCTTGCATAGCTGTTTATTCTTTATTTTGAATGCCTTCTTTCAGCTCCTTGGTCTATTAAAAGTATTCTTAGTTCCGAGCTCCGAGGAACATGTGATGCGGCAAACTCTAGTCGTGTGTTTATCCTTACTTCATATGAAGATACTAGTCTCCCTTCACATAATGTGTTAAAAATTGATTATCCTGATAGTCGTGTTATGGCTGCATATTTGACAAAAGATCTCTCTCCATCATTCACATCGTTTCCTTTCGTAACTACTGGAAAAAAGTCCACTTCACAGCATTTGCCTCTTGTTTCGGCTACCAAACATATTACTGGTTCTGGAAATGTAAGAGGTGGGGTTAAGGCTCTTCTTACTAACCGAGCTGATTTACATATGATGGTAGTTTATTTTGATCTAATACCATGGTACGCACAAGTTTATTTCAGTTCGTTAAGAATTTATTGTGTAGATCCTAAAACGCAAAACAAAACAGTTATTACTCCGCGTAAGTCTTGTTGAAATTATTCGTCTTTAAGTATTCTTTTCTACGTAGTGTATACATTTTTAGTATAGAAGTTGGTATTAAATTTGATGTAACCCACTGTTTTATTTCAGTCAAGTTTATGAATTGTTGCATGTGTTCAACCAACTTATTGTTATCATAAAAGTCATGATCTTTACACATACTCCACAAGGCCTTCAGTTTTCATAATGCAGAAGTGGGTTGAAACCCCTCATGAAATACAGCATAACTACACAGTATTTCCCAAAGTGGTGCTCTTTACAGTTTCTGAGTAATATATTATTCCTAGTAACGCATAATACAATAAGCAGTTTTTGGTGCTATAATTGCCCATAGATTGAGGATAGTAGCTCCTGGCAAATTATAGTTTATAGTATCTAATTTCAGATTAAAAAATGCATACGGACTTCAATATATTGAGGAACTAGGCGGAGTATATACGTCAAATAGTCACTTCCTACCGCAGGAATGTAACTTGAGAGTGAATTTAGTCTTCTCATTTAAAGTTTGATGTACAACCCACATTTAAACTTTGGTGATTATATGGGGATAATATTAAGTTTCGTTGTTTGTATTCGTCACGGAATGATGTTGGTTGAGTACTACTGGAAACCACAGAGCACTGGGTAGCTGTCCCATCTTGGTATGGAACTTTTCTAGCAGTGCCATCCTAGGGAGTCAAACCCAGGACCTCTGGGTTGGTGAACGCCTAACCCTCTGCACTACTCAGCCTGTGTCGTGGCAGAATTCCCACTTCCATCAATTCGTGATATGGAGTTATAATCACCCATCATCATTGGTAATAACTGTCTCATTCCCGACAAATCTGAATCCCACCAGTCACGACTTCTCACTAGAACAAACCAGCTGTCCAGTAGTACCTAGCCAGCATCAATCTATGGTGAACACAAACAACTAAACAGTCGTTGTATGACAATTATTGTTATAAAACCACACACTAAGCATACTTCTTTCAACAGTCCCACATCCTTGAACATATAATATAAAATATTTTTGATTTAGTTACCACTTTTTACTGTTAAAGTAATATCTGACGCTTTTTGAACTGCTGCTACGTAGATTTTATCATCACAATTAAATGATCTTGGCTGCGAAGTATTTGGCTCTTTAGCTTTTAAAGCTCTTATATCTTAAGAGATAAAGTTACTGCTGCTATTATGTGGTCTTCTACACTAATTAGATAAGTTTTTACTTTATGTTATGCTGTTTTGAACTCGAAGATGTGTCAGCTAAGTGAATCAGGCCAGGAATCATACACAACCTACAGTTTGGGGTTATTTACACTAACTTTCTGGTAAATATGACCATGTTTATAAGCACAAGTTTGTAAATGGAGTCGAATTTCGGCTGTGATAATGTTACCGAAAAAATAATTCTTAAATCAGTTTGTATAACTAAATTACTATTTTTCGTTAATATGGCGTTTTTTTTAAACCGCATCTAGTAGTTTTTCACTAAGAAATGTGCATATTTACTTCAACAGATTGGCTTGTAATTAAACCAGGTTTGGCCAGAAAACGTATGGCTACTATTGAACTAATTATCACCTTGCCTGCTCTAAGTCAAGTCATAATTACGTATGAGTTTCGTAAAGTTTTACAACGTTGGAATGAATTCCCTCCCGATGCCAATCACGGTTTCTTCCTCCCTGCAGCAACTGTTTCGTATACATTAAATAACGAACAGTTAAATTACATAAATAAAACGAAGCATGCTGCATTCCAAAATCTGAATCTTCCAAATTGGGCAAGTAGTTATAATCAATTTTTGTGAGTTTCTTACTTTTGGTAGATTACTTGGTTTTCCCTTTATACTATCTCAAAATAGTTGATTTTATTTTTCATGCTTAGTGTAGTGAACCCGATAAGAGCTATTCTGTATAAAGTTTGTGACTAAAAAAAGCAAAAGCTAGACAATGGTATCTCTCACCTTCCAATATCGTTGATGATCAGTAGCTGGAAACGTTGCGTTATTTGAATCTGGATTAGTTGCATTATTGCTGTTACATTTACTCTTTGCCCTTACCTAGCTGTGTTGGTGTGTTGTGGCAGCTGGGACTGTTGAACACTTGCGGCTAGTTCTACGTTGCTTAGGGAAGACTATCGATAGAGATCACTGTACCCTCAATTACTGTCAAACTCGAATTCTATTCAACCGTTAGAAATCACTATACATACATGCTGTTTTACCTGTCTGTTTAGTTGTATTTTATCGTACAGTTATTTTGCTGTCACTAATACCTAACGCATCCATATAAATTAGCTGGCAAACCCATCACCTGTAGTTTTATTCATCTACTGATGCCTGACCAACCGAACTGTGTAGAATGCAAAAAGGTGTAATAGACTGTGTTATCCTTTAGGTAAATAACAACTCGCGCGAAAATACTGCTGACCAAATGAGGAACATACAGGCAGAGACCCTAGTCAGCTCTGCATACAACAATTAACCTACGCCAGCATCTCACTATGCAGCCTTGATTGGTTTCGATCTGTCTGATTCTCCGTTATAATACTAGTTCTCTAAGCGGTAACTGTTTAAACTAAATAAAATCCCATCTCAGGAATGGATATTACTTATTGAATACGAAGTGTTTACGTAGTTTCACAGATGTAAAAAAAATGCAAAAGCAATGAAAATCAACAACAAAGCACTATCTTATAATAAATAATAAGGATCCAGATGAGGGAGATTATGTACCAGGAAGTTATACAACGAAAAAGACACGAATTCTGAAGTGCACTTCGCATATCTCCGTATTTTTAAGCGTGATATGTATATATGCTAGTAATACTATAACATATCAAAATCCTTCTAAACTATGCTACCAATTATTTCTTTCTTTTCACCAGCATTGGGACACAAAGGACAGCAGATGCCAGGCTTGGAGATGGTTTTGTCCGTCTACATACCCCTGTATCTCTGGTCACAATGCCAACACCGGATTTTAGTATGCCATTTAATGTTTTGTGTTTGGTTTGTTCAGTTATTGCTGTTGTATTTGGGTCTGTGCACAAAGCTACGACGACCGTCTTGAACGTTACTCCTCAGGTGACCATCAAAGACCCAATATGGAAACGCCTAACAAGTCGCCTTCTCACTAAAGCAAATACTTCACAGACAATGAGCGAGAAAAAGATATCCACAACTGTTCTAAAGAATCATGATAAAATTGATTGATTTGGTGATAAGTGGGAGTTACATACTTAGGACCGGGATATACATATTTTGTACTTACCGTTGTTCTTGTAATAAAAATGTGAAAATTGATGGTCCCTTTTTCTCCTTAACTTCTTTTACAAACAGTAGTCTACACAAGTGACACTTTTGTGAGTCACTTTACTCGCCATAAGACGGATGTTCACATATGCGGTTCATCCATATATTCAGGAATTCTAACTGCTTTATAAAACTAAACACTATATTCTAGCATTTAATTATGTAGGTTGACATCAGGAAACAGACATTTCAGTTTCAAGGAATCAAAGTGCAATTGCATACACCAGGTATGATAATACTGACGTAACTTATTGTAGTGAATTCTCTTCCAAGTTATGGTCACTATACCTGGAAGTGTGCAGAAGCCTTGTCTGGATTTTTGGCGAGGTATCCCGAAGAAGTTCGAGGTCTTCGAGTTCTCGAAGTTAGGCTTTCCTAAGTAACTGATAAATTTTAGCTAGGTGCTGGCACAGGGCTTTGTGGAATTACTGCAGCCCTTCTCGGAGCTCTTCATGTCCGATTCACTGATAAAGACTTGACATGTTTGGAAACACTGCGTCTTAATGCTCAGTTAAACGGAATCAATAACTACGACTGCATCCTATTAGATTGGAATTATCCTCTCGATTGGTCAGGTGGACTTTTCGATGTCATTTTGGCGTCCGATTGCTTGTACGACAAAGAAGGTGAGTCTGCTACACTAATTTCACTTTCAGTGTATGAGCCCTTCTTAAAGACGGCAACTTTACAATTAAGAGTAAACGACAATGCATCTCTACTTCTTGCGTTCGAAAATCGAAGGTAAGCTGTGCTTAAAAAAGTTTATGTATGGCAGTTCCTTTACAGACATTACAACTTTGCTTAAAAAGTACGACCTCAAAGCCAATGTTTTAAATGCTCCTGATAATTCGTTCGGGAATATCTATATATTGCGTATTCGTTGTAATTATTAGTAGAATGGAATGACATACAAATATTTTTTCAGTGCGACATAACTTTTCTTCTCTATTAAAGTGATCGACATGCTCCACGTGGATAATCTTGTATGAAGTTCTTAAACTAACCATTTCTGGTGTGCGGAGCACACACACAAAATGGGCGTTGACTGAGTTTCAAGTCCTGCAGTTAAACAGTGCTCACTGTATTAATGCAGTTTGTGTCGTTCTCACTGCAATTACGATTTGTCAGAAAGTGTCACCGTGGACTTACTTATAAAATACGCTCTTGACTTATTCACATGGTGTCACTAGGCTTTTTGACACGTCATTAACGATCAATACCGACAAGCCAGGAAAGCTTAGTCGCGTAATATTGTTTCTACATTCTATGCTTTAGATTCCAAGATAGGACGATCATAGCATTTATTGGAGTATGGTATCAAGAAGGATGGAAGATACCTAGTAGCACTATTCGTCTCACTTTGATATCAAGACTACTGATGGTTCGAGAGGTTATGATGTCTCTACAATTTCATACAACAATGAACCACATGTTGCGAAGTCACTCCTATTGAAGCGGTACTATCGCGTTCTATCCTTATCTAGTATTCTATGTGGCGGCAACACCGACTTGATCCAAAATCAGAACAAAACTTGTGCAAGTAGCAGAATCTATTTGAGAATAGAAACAGCAGTGTGCTAAGTAAATAAATACACCAGACTTTATGCAAAATCCGCATTAGAATGCTCTATCACTCCGATTGCCCGTTAGGGCTGACTGGCTGAAAATAGACCAATTATTGTATGGCTTTGCAAACGTGTTTTGAGCATGTTTAACCAGAACTGTATCATGCTAACACATGATAGCCTAATTTCATTAAACAGTACATATTATGGTCATTACTCTAGCATTAGTAAATAGTAACGATGTGTCTGGGATGATTAGAACTTTGAAGCATCTGTACTGTTATTTGTGTTTAGAAAGTACATTAGGAACCAGTTTACAAACCAAACGCAACAGAAACGTTGTGTAATCTACCTAACTAAGAATTCATCCCGATTGCAGGGCTTTTAGTGACATGTTATGGTGTTTGGTCGATGCTGTGTTATCCTTTATCAGGCAATGATTATGCAGTATTTTTTATACATACCAGTAAAAGATGTAGGCTAGCACGTACTGTTAGATAAAAAAACCAAACAAAGGTATTTGAATTAATTAAATTAGTGTAAACATTCACCAGCAGATCTAAGAGCATATGACAATAGTGAGTTCAGTAACAATAATTGTATTGTGCCAAATGTTGAAATAGATACAAATGTTGGTATGCGACCACAGATATACCACTTTTGAAAAGCATCGACGAAAGAAGGTGTTTGTGCTTCTCTCTGAGCTATTTGATTAAAGACAAGCGTATTTGTTCCTTTGCATTTTGGAGAGCCTGTATTTTATAAAAAAAATTTCAAGTATTTTGGTGATTCAAAAGCACTAGTTAACTAAAGGTACTCAATAGGACGAACACAGCAAGTATGCATTTCGAAGCTCAAATCCTACTTCAAGTATGTCCAAAAATATAATTAGCTGTCAAAAACTTTAAGTTAGTGACTGTGTTAAGTACAAACAGATGTCATACGATGGTCTCTTGGTACAAGCAAATCTCAATATGATTATCTACATTTATACACAGATACATTCTATCAACAGAGGGTGATTATTGTGAATCCGTACCAATTACACCTCACTGACAAACAATACTTACAACAACCCAACTAAACCACCCTGTGACTATATCGGCGATCCCTTTCTTGAGATTCTGTATCTAGCCTAGATGAACAACGAAACTGTAAGCTTACCTTGAACAAATAAATACTGTCTGTTCGTCAGCATACCACATTTCGTCATGTTTTTCTGTAATGCGACAGCCCTCTTTGTTAACAAATGAACTCAATCCATGTAAAAGGGAAAGGAAGAAAACCTAGATATCCTCGTAACGAACTTGTGGTAAGCATATATTAGTTTACGAAGTGCGTATAATGACAAATGGAAGCTGAACTTACCTGTGCGACTGTTTGCTCTCCAAGTGGGATATCATCCGTCCTTGCACCAACTCGAGACACCAAGGCGGTTGCATCGGACTCTAACAGTATGCTTTTAATGAAAAAATGAACTTATTTCTCTATTTACCCGTTATGACATAGTTCATCTACTATAAGAAAAATTAGATCTAGGTTATCCATCAGCGTCTTCTTTTCCACTGATCGTTTTAGGGCTTGGCTAATAGAGTCGTAAAGGCACTGAAGGGCACTAACGAGTAATAGCTTACAATATGAACGATTTTTAAAGTGACTCACTTCATTTTCGTTGGCATCTCCGATGACATAGAAATAGAGATCGCCGACATTACGATAAACACATGTCGCACCATCTAGCAATGTGATTTCCGCTAGAGAATTAAAAAACATTACCCGAAACTAACAACGACAAAATATGCAATAGTAGTGAATAGAATAAAATTCTCAGACGATAGACCTTCGTAGTAACAATAAAGTCTCAGTCTTTTCTAAAACGTGAAAACTTAAAATCAGCAGGTAGTTTCTGTTAATAGTTATCTTGTCTGTGTATTTCGAAAAATTACAACAATAACTGAATGATGAGAGGAAAACTAATGTTGGCCAATGTTGTGCCAAATATCTAACTCGTTTATGACAAATGTCTTTGTTGCGGCGGGCCCACGAGACTGTAAAATATCAACCGATTGCATAGAGATGTCGTTGATGGATTGACAACTATCATTAATAACGGTGTGTTTGTCGATTATTCAAGGCGTGTTGGATACTCATTGGCGGCAGTGATATGTGATACACTGGCTACATTATAAATGAAAATGATCTGTGGACATACTTCTGGAAAGGGATGCGATGTGTTTCTCAGTGTCGACGAGCAAATAACAAGATAGTATTCTCCATTGAGAAACAAGATGATAGAACAGATATATGTTTCAGAATACGACATGATAGTCATCGTCACATTGGCCGCTCTCCAATTGAGAGGCTATCGATTGATATAATCAAGTGCTTTCCATTGAATTATACGCATCTAGTTTGTCTAGGTGTAGTTAAGAAAATGTGTCACCTTTGGAAAGAAATGTCAACAGAGTGGAGGTACGGGATGCACCCGAATCTTATTAAATCAATTGAGGATAGCATCACTGCCAGTTGGAGCTACATACCTAGAAACTTCCAGAGAAAGTGTAGACCAATATCTCATCATAATCACTGAAAGGCTACATAATGTAGACGATTTCTTCTATACATCGGACCATGTATATTGGACAAACTGCCGAAATTCATGTATGAGCATTTCATGGAATTGACGTTTTCCATCTATGTTCTATGTAGTCAACCGCTACACAAATATTTTGTAGAAGTAATTAACAATCAATTAATATATTTCGTAAACAACTTTGCAGCAATATACGGTAAGGACCACGTAGTATACAATGTACAGGGCCTCATACATTTGGCTAGTGATATGAAGTGGCAAGGGATTTTGGATCATTTTCCAACAACCCCATGTTTCAACTTCGTCGCTTGATACATGGATCAAGGCATGGAGCGATTTCCGCCGCAGCACGCGTCTGTAAAACGGGATCATTGGCAACAAAAGTGCCAAATCATCCGCAACCGCAGACTGACAACTACAACTACAATAAAAAATTCTGAACGATCCATGGAATCAGGATATCAACCTGACTGCACGGTAATTGTGAATGGTAAGCCAGGCATAATTAAAGATATTTTAAATAACAATATACTACTATTCTAACCGTTCAAAAATCCGAAGCCGCTATTTACGAGATCATTCAATTGAATGCTTATTAACATGTATACACATGCATGCAAGTAAGCGCAGAAAAAGAATACACACAACTTCAAGAGACTGAACATAAATGCTTCTCAATACAGCGCGATAATGGGATAGAGATCATCTCCATGCTTCATACGTTCAAACTGGGTTCACTTTAGTGGCTGTCATATTAAATGTACTTTAATTGTAAATATATGTATTTTCTTTGGCTTCATTTTTTAATACATGACTCATTATGAGACATTATTAACGTTTCCATTATTTTAGATGGCACATTCAATACTTATCGTAGCCATTTTAAAATCTATTTCTGATTGCGTTGTGGCGAGAAGCAACTGGGTTTATGGAGAATATCCTTTCTACAAATAGTTTAAGTGAAGAATAAGTAGTGGGAAACACAAAGTCTGGAGTTGGATGGGTAATGGAAGAGTTCAGTATTGCCGGGGCGCCAGGTATGTCGCTAATTTATTTCATCCATACATCAACTAATATTTCCAATCACATGTGCATTCAGTGAAGCCAACCGTATCATAGTGGCAAACCGAAAGTCAGTGGCTTGTAGTTCTCAATCGCCAACAAGCACTAATCCGATGTCAAGACCACCGAGGAGGTTTGTTTATTATTAATACGTTAATCGCTAATTTCTTTTTACAGAAAAATTTTGTTCCATGGTGAGATAGATAACGACTACCCATCATCTACCATTGACAACAATTTGTTCATATTCAGTCAGCCCGAATACAATAACGTTGCTCGTCAGTTGTGCAGGTTCGTTCATTTCGAATAATCATCTCATTTTATTTAGCCAAGAAAGTACTCGTAAATGCTGTACACCGTTAACGTAAGTTACCAATACCCGTAAAACACACTTTACAGACCTCACACTAGTAAGGAATCAGCTGACCAGTCATCAAAAACACAGTCATAAGTGTCGTATCTGCATTCAGTCACACTCATTTTGGTGGTGACCAATGCAATCTTGAAAATGTGGTATGAAGTTCGAGTTCTAACATAGAACTTCTAATTCATAAGTTTGCAATGTAACACAAATAGACTGTATTACAGAGAATCAGAGGAATATGATACAAATGTTAGAAAAGTTGATTAATAGCAGAAACGTTTCGAATGTTTCAACTTTAATCAACGACCTGCCAATAAGATTGAATGCACAGTTACTGCAGGTTGAGATTCAACTTGCAGACGATGATGCAGCCGAGGAAATGGTCAGTAGCCGCTTTTAGCTAATCTTCTACAGTACTCACTGGTGTATTCAGTGATGGCGGAGGACATTAAAATGTCGGTAAAGAAGGCCTCAATTGTTTTTGACGACATTTTTATGCGACGTTTGTCGTGGACAGACACATACAATAAAACTTGTCAACCGACAATTTTAACGCAACATACCTCCAAGCAATGAGGGATTGGTTTTACAACATTAGAGACTACCTCGCGGAGTGAGGGTGTGCTGCAAATGTTTATTTATTGTTCATTTTCCTTCATAGATTACAAGGGTTTGTGAGAATAAAGCGGAGGCTGCAACTGTGAGGGGGAGGGCACAAGCACAGATGTTGATATGGAAATGCAGGAGTGATGGAGGTTGCAAACCTTTTTATACGAAAATATAATTTTACTATAAATGAACCATGGTATTATATAAAACTGTCGGATAATGTGACTGACACTTGAGGAAAAAGTAGAGATTAAGGACCAGTTGATGGGTGAATTAGGACAAATTCGAGATGCACAACTTACAGTTTTGCGGTCTAAAACATCATATTACTTACAAGTTGTCAGTAGCCAAATCCTATCTCAAAAAGTCGGCCACGTTAGGGAAAATGTGGAATAAAACACTGACACCACAAACATAGGGGAAAATGTCGAGAAGCCCTGCATGTGGCCCAGTGTTTTACATGCTGTTTCCCCAACCTTTCTTTATTTTGTTGGAACCTTCAGTTTACTAGAGATTTATTACCTAATGTCCTAATTTCACGTCCATGTGTCTTGCGAAATTAATCACAACTTATTGTAAATTGTGGGGTGAGACATTTATGTATCCGTCTCAAGTATGGATTAAGTACACAGAGGAATACTGAGAGAATTCTTTCATGCTACTTAACCATCTTAAAGCCTACTAATTATCTTCTGATAATTTAGCTATAAGACAATGTCAATTTTAGTAGCACGAGGGAGACTTTAATTGTCACTTTTAAGAGATGCAGCATCAGCACACTTTTCTGTACACTAGTCACGGTAATGTCTTTGCAGAACTACGAACTCTGAGGACTGATAATATCTACCTAATCTTCTGCCTATGTAATGGATGACTGAATACTGAATGGATCAATGATTCTCTAACTCCACATATTGTTCGATATTTGGCTGCCTGTTAAACCTGTTTATGCTAATAGCGCGTCGGACTTTATCTCCAGCATAAAACAATGAGCTCCGATAACAGTATAATATGTCATTAAAAGACTGAATCCGAACATTTGATTACGATATAATTCATAAACGAGTATAGTTATCTATATAGTATATCTCAGAACCCCAGACAGAATAAACTTCGAGCGAAACTTATCTTTAAAAGGATATAAATAATTCTACAGAAGAGGAACGCTGTAGACAAAGAGATAAGTAAGGAGAAAATCCTGACGGTTAGGAAGAAAGGTTTGGGATTGTTTAATGAACTGTTGAATGTTATTTAAAAATATCTTTGAATTTGAGAATATCTAACTTGAAAGCAGCAAAGCCTTACCTCCATTAGTTTTACTTGTCTTCTTAAAGAGTTTTGACTCAAATTCAAGCTGAGCTTTAACAGTTGGAAGTGACGAGTCATAATACTATAGTAAAAAAATAAGTTTAGGCAATAAATCGGAATACTTTAGTCAGTATACGTTTCCCCTCACTATCCAGAATGAGTATACTATTTATAGAGTACAGTGATGGTTCCTGTAGAAGTGTCAAATTAGTAAACTACGTACCAGGAGCATCGTAAGTGTGCAAACCACTCGTTGGCACAGCGTCAACAGACCCGCTGCAAAATTCAATATGCAATATCACAGAAGGCTGACTTAAACGGAATCATTTCTTTTCATATATAGTGTGTAAACACCTTTATTTATTCGCTTTAGAAAGGTGTCTAGTGAGTTGGTCAGGCTCATAGCAGTAAATGGTGCATTCTAGATTGTGCAGATCCTGAGCGATAAGAAATGAAACCTTATCCAAGTTTTCGCTGATTGGTGTGTGATTTTGTGGAGATTATCTGGGTGTAGAATACGAGGGATATGAGACAGCATCATTTAAAACAATCAGGCTTTGTTGCTTAGGATTTTGTATACAGCTGTAAAGTCAACCCTCGTATTCCTGTAGCTCAGTGAGAATAGGCTGTCCGAACTTGGACGGTCTTTGTACGACCCTAAACAGTGTCTAATGATCCACTCTACAATCTGCTACTTCACTTTCCAACACCTCTAAGTATTCCCTGTGGAAAGGCAAGCTACTACCCTGTGTGCTTAGATAAATTATTAGATATATGTTATGTAGGCGACTGCTGAGCACCCCTAGCTGCCATAGGATAGACTATAGATAGGAGTGGGATTTTATTAAGACCTGTAGAGGCCACTCTTACCTCTAACACTATGATGCTTGTACTGTATAATTCTTTATTGATATTCGCACTATAAAGTTAGATTGCTGTGTTCAACTTATCGTTAGCGGGTTGTACAGTTTGTGACGCTAGATTCATTCGGTTCAAATACATATCTGTCACACCTTCGCTCCAGACTTCTTGATCATACGCGTAATTGGTGATTGTTATGAATAAATAAGTCTTGTTATTACTAACGAGATATATAGTTATTGGTTCTAACGAAGTTACAAATCCAGCAGTAAAAAAATAGGTCACTACAGACCCACTAGCAGTTATCGTTGGTATTGAATAGATTAGTTAGAGTGACCTCTTTTTATTAAACCAGCCTAAATGTTAACTAAACGGAAATATTAGTGCTGCCACTGCTCCTCTGGAATGGGATAGTAGATGGTGTGACCTGTTTTTTGTCAAACTAGCTGCCGTTGATTTGGGACCAGTGGCCAAGTTAAAACACGTTTTGTAGTGGTGTTTTCATGCTGTTGTTACAGTGTATATCCTTCTGTATTTTCACGTCAGCATAGGGCGGTACTGACAACCCAATTTCGTTGCAGCGGTAGTTGATAAAAGGAAGGAAGAGTGAGTGTTCCTGGATAGCTTCCTGCGCAACACCTGACAATTCACTTCTCCACTCTGACTTTGGTGCAGAAGTTTTGATCGTTTCGGTAGATCTGTGACCACGTGAGTGATGTGCCAAAGAGGGATATACATGGGATTTCCAGAATGACTTTATGAGGCACTGTGTCGAGTGACAAACAAAGCCAAGGAATATTGTGTAAAAGGGGATATTTTAGTCTCTCTGATTTGTACAGGTATTCTATGCCAAAGAAGGAGTGGTGGTACAGGATCTACCCGATCTGATGACATTCTGTTGTTTTTGGAATATCCGAAGTTTGTCGATAGGCTCTCTCATTTGATCGTCCACCAAGCTTTCCAATGCCCTTCGTATTAGTGAAGGTGAAGTAACTAATATGTTATAAGTTGACTTTCTCTTGTCTTCTCCTTTTGAATATTGTCAAAAGAATGGCTTTTTGTCATTCACTAGGAATCTTTAGTATCTAATGGGTTCCAGAACATGTTGCAGACAGCCTTACATATTACATCTACTCACTGCTTTATCGCAGCGAGACTAATATTGTCTTAGCCTAGAGATGTGCCAGTACGTAGTAACTTCAGTTTTTGCAGGACTAACCCTGATGCAAAGTACATATGCCGTAGCCCTGCACCTTGGTTAAGGAGGCACTGTAAGTCAAGTTAGGGTGTTCTTGGTCCAATTGAAACATGATACATTTCGTAAAATTCCCTGCCATCTTTCTTTTTCTTCAGGTCTCTTGAATATGAAATTTCCCTAACTCTTTGATCTACACAAATAGTGTGAATTTTTGTGCATTTATTGATCGCGTGAGCTTGGTAGGACCTCTTGTTATCCTAACCGTGATATTATGTCTGTTAAACAAACTCAAGTAGTTGGTTTGTTTTCATCATTAGAGAGAGATCATCTATTTGTAGCAAGCTCCTTTTTTCTCCCAAAGTAGACGTACTGTGACTTTCCCATGCCAGGTGGTTTTCTTGGCTGCTTTGGCCGTTGATGTGACTTCCAAGGTAATATTTGAATGGCTCTTTAGTAGTCGTTTATAACGGACGAGTCATTTGTATGGCTACGGTGCGTGTGACAGTTCTTGGTTCTTGACGAATTGGGTCTGCTAGGCTGTAGACGAGTGGCTTTTGATTGAGATCAACAGCAGCCTTTTCTATCTGCTTCTGACGCAATTATGACAGTGGAGTCTTGAAACATCGGATGTAACTTTGCGAGTCATGTTTCACGTTATTCGACCCTTGAATGGCTTCATGTCAAATAGTCAGCTTCTGAGGGCACTAACTGAGGTGGTTTGATATTTTCGAGGAGTAATATATGAGGTAGTCTGGTTGTATCGGCAGCAATTACGACTGCTACGTAGCATGAGCGTATAGCTCATCAGGAGTGTCAATTTAGCAACCATGCTAGTGGTATCGAAAAGGCGTTTGAAACGGGCTCAGACAGAGGGCTGGATTCTGTGAGTACATTGGTGTGTCAATTTATGGAGAATACGGAAATGTAATTCATGGAAAACCGCCATATTCGAGTGACCCGGATTTCGCACGAAAATGTTAGATCTCTTCTTACGCTGCCGTAATTGAGCAATAATAAATCATGAACTTTTTACTAGCGTATGCATTACATTTAAAAAGAATAAGAGTTGGATGCTGTAGGCTATGAGATGAGGACAGACAATCAAAAAGTGTATTGGCGTCAATGTGTTCAGCTGTCTTTGAATGAATTCAAGCACTGCACAGGTTTTCTGTGCATTTTGCTAACATTCTCTTGTCAGTACTTAGAGTGTTGGTTGTGATAAGAGTGTTTCATAATCAGAGGCCTTTTTTTCCTCTTTCATAATTGACGAATAAAATAAACTTATATTTCTTAGGGTTAAACCATAGTTTATTCGTTTATTCTTAGTATTCGACTCTCGAAATGTTCTTTCCCAGTCCCTGTTCATTGCATTTGCAGTAATAGAATCTACATCGTCTACCTGGAACATTACTCAAGAACTAAGACCTTTGGACTGGTCGTTCACGAGTAGTATAAGATGTAGGTTGACTTAAAGAGTGTCCTGAGTGCTCTTAATATTTCCCTCCAGTTTGCTCTATAGCCATGAGAGTGGTATGCCAGAGAAGTTCATCTAAGATATTTTAGTTATTAAGTTTCTGTTTTACTTAGTGTCAAATGTCTTTGTGAAGTCGTCAGAAACGGCATATATGGTAAGATTTTAGTCGTAACAGCCTGTCAGGTTACATTACGCTAAGAGTTTGTCGAACCAGATCTGCTTTCTTGAAACTGTTTGTTACTTCATAAAAGGGCTGCTGTTAATTAGTGAACACTATTATTTATTCGTCCATCAAGGTTTTTAATGCTTTTGAATAAATCTTCTCAATCATTTTTCTATGGTGATATATGGACAGGTATCACCATTTTTGCTGATATGAAACTAGTCTCGGTTGGAATCTCATTGTCACTTATTCGGTTTCCACGTCATAAGCACGAAATCGTTTGTCTATAAAATATTGACTCACTGAAGGAGTGATTATTTTATAGTCACTATTCCTTAAGAGACATGAACCTGGATATTTTCTGGATATTTTCTTTTAGGGGCGGGATGTGGAATAGGGAGTAGTCTGGCCTATACATTTTCTCATCGTTATTCCATCTTTTGCCCTTATCTATATGTCGGAACAAATTTTTCCGCTATTGGTGACAGATAAGTACTGTTTATCGGACAGCTTCAGTAACAGTCTTTGTGCTGGGGATGTGAACCCTCAGATATATTTATTTGATTGAATTACGGCTGTGGAAATGTCGACAATGTGTAGGATGTCTGAGTATAAACTGTCACCTGTTGTCCTTTTTCTACTATGGAGTTTGCTTAGTAGAGATACAACAGGGACGTCAACGAGTTCATGCAAGACCACATTAATAGAGTTAAAATGTAATATTCTGAGGCCACATGTTATTTCCCTGTGATGTTTTTCGATATTTTATGCCGAAAATGTTTGGTAGTTTCCGTCCATTGTGTTCACAAAATGGCGGAAACACAGGATGGGTTTGTAGCTAATGATTTCTTCCGATAGACTAATGATAATATCGCTAGCAATACCAGCACTTGTTTACACAGAACATCTGTGTAACATGTCAAAAACAAAATATAGCAGGGTGAAATGTTTGTTCTTATAAGTGTTGAATGTGTATATATAGCACAGGTATTAATAGCCTTTTACGAAAATGAAATCGTCATTCCCATGGATAAAAAGGTGGACTATTGCTGGTATCTAACATTTGTATTCTACGTCAAAATTCTACGAAATTCCATTGAACGGTGATTAAACGGAATGTCATCAACTCCCTCAGAGATTGTAGAGGCTTTGCTGAGAATTCCAGGAATAATCGTTACATTTTTGATAATGTCATCTTGATCAAGACCAACATTATGGATTCTGGACATGTACTCTAACTAGATGTATCGGTGCTTAACCTTGAGACCGTGACATTACTGTAGTACTTCACCAACGTAACATCTTTACATCCACCTACAACAGGAACTTTACCCAGATAAAGCCACTTATTTATTGTTTTAGGAGAAGAATTTTTTTAATATTTGGTCAAAAGTAGTTTCCTTTTGGATTTGATACAGCGAGCCAACATCTTTACACCGTGTGCAAGGAAAAAATCAGTGCCATTATTATTATTCAAGACAGTACAAATGATGGAATAAGGGGAATAATAGACAGATAATTCGTGAATAAAAATAAGGCCTTTGTTAGATTTGCAACCTAACATTGGACTTCCATGAAACCTTTCTAAACGTCCTGTACTTGTGAGCGGTTGGCCAAAGTATTATTATTATTATTATTATTATTATTATTCACCCTTCTAATATCACTTGGGTGAAAATTCACAATTTCATCACACTGTTAATTGATCTCTCCATTACTATAATTCTCTATATATTTAACATGGTTATTAGTGCATATTTTCACTCTGTTCCAATCTACTTTATTATTATTATTATTATTATTATCTGTCGTCTGTCATCTCTTATAAACCAATTCAAAATTTTGATTACAACTTGACCTTTTAATTAAATTGGGTTTATTAGTTGGCTAAGAAACCTATTTATGCAAGTCTAATCTACGACTACGCATTGAACTCTTTAGAATTTCACTTATAATCTCTTTCAATAGTGACATATATTTTTTTTCTTTACACGTCCTACATCACATTAGCGTTTTTGCTCTTAAAACTACTTCGCTAATTTGATTTATTGAATTATTATTGTAAATGAGCAGTATGTGATTAAAATAAATAAATAAATTCTACAGTTGCAATATCTAGGAGTGTAATAGTTAGTTAAAACAGACCGAAGATTCTGCTCGACATGATAGTCAGTAAATAGAATGATTTTTCTCGACTTAGGAAATCATAGCCTATGTATTTCACAAAACGTTCAGATTTTTCAGACAGAAAATTGGATCTGCTAATTCTCATATGCGGTTAAGTTGTTCACGATGTCGTATCGACCAAATATATCCATCAACTTGATATGAATTTAGTGCAAAACCTGATGATTTCTTGGAAATAGCATCTTGATGTTTTCCTTCAGTAGCCTCCAGTTTTTCAGAAAGCTAGTCACCCCGTTAAAGCTGCCGCCTTTGTCAAAATTGTATTTTTTTATTTTGAAACGGCAGCAATAGTATGTCAACGTAGTTAATTATTAAAACAATGAAAAATGAATGTGTCAGTTGGGAGAATAGGTGGCAGTAAGCGGTTTAGTTGTTGAGCTGAAAGGAAATGTTGGTAGTGAAGAGTGAAACTGCAAAGGCTGGTTAACGGGTTGATGGGCGAAACTGAGGATATAAGAATGAATTTGAACTAGTAGTATCACCTGGTGTTCCACTTAAAGGAAGATATTCTGCGCTTCATGACATAGATTTGTAGCATCATCTAAAGCGTTCAATGAGCTTCTATGTGAGCCACATTGGTGTCCCACTGATAAGGTGTTCTCGTTAGTCATCTGGATTACTAAATATAAGGTCCTAAGTCGGTTTTTGTATCCAGGTCCAACTACTCACCTAGTTTGTTGGCGATGAAGTTTTTCTGAAAATATTAAATTCCCTTCAGGGATGAGTGGAGTTACCACAAGATAATTCTCTTACGTAGAGCCGAACATACAATTTAAACAGGATTAGTAGAAACTTCGCAGTGATTGTGACAAACTGATATCTGGTGAAATGAAGTGTGGATTTTAAAAATATAGCCTGTGGAGTTGACTTCAAGCAGATTTTTATGTTCTTATCTCGCTTTAATACTCTTATGGTACTGTTCAGAGAAATTAGTGGTCAGTAGTTACTAGATACATTTCTTATGTAGTCATACTTATGAAGACGTTCGTCGAATAACCAGGACTACTTTTAACGATTAAACTTACACATGCAAATAAGAACAAATAAGAAGGCAGTGGTGGATTTAAAAGAAGGCATATTTTACCGTAAGTAGAGCATCAACGAGATGAAAACGTCTGCTTTGGATAACTAAGGGATGAGTTGCTTCCCTCGTCATGTCGTAATGCTCCGCTAAATGCCTTTAACTAGTAGCGTCTGTTAAAGTAAACGTGGTTAGCATCGATTACGGGAGCCGATAAAAGTATTTATTTAAGAAATTATTTACAGCTACACATGTTTGTAAAGCTTCCCATGAGAAGTTATTTCACCATAACCTTACACATTAATGTGATTTTCACTAAAGCTGTAAAACAGTTTTGCTCTTTTTAGCCCAGTTTTGCTTGGAGATTTATAAAAAGCACCATCCATCAGGGATTCAACAAAACGCGAATTTCACTGACAGGCGCATCCCAAATTTGTGTTGTTAATTACACCAACACTGACTGCATGTTATCAGCAGTTCCATTAATTCTGTATTAATACAGAGGATGTGTTTCTTCTAGACAGCAGACGAGGTAATTTTCTGCTTTGAAATTGAAACTGTGATCAGAGTGGAACAAGAGCTAAAAAACTTGATATCAGTTCCAAACTTTAAACATTTACACTCTCAACCTTTATTTATCTCACGGTATTCTATTAAGCTTAAACCACTAACCAGACTATCAAGGATGAGACGAAGGGATAGAAGGGGTTTGTATAAAGGGATAGGAAAAATTAAAGGAAAAGTAAAAGGAAATAGAAAACAAGAAGCAGAAAAAGGGGGAAAAATAGAAAATAAATAATGATAATAATGTCCGGCTGAAACTGCTAGGCTATGAGCGGCTATGTACTAGCCAACTACAGAAAGAAGCTAAAAACTAGAAACCGAAGCCGCGACACTTAAGATGTGAGCACATTGTACATTGATAGTAATCTCTCCCTTCCAGCGTTTTTCAAGCTAAAGGTTACATGCATCGTTTCACGAGCTACTAGGTTGACGAAAGATTCCTATTTGTTGCACTGTCTTTTGTGTTGAATAGGAGGCGAAATGGAACACAGTAGTACCGAAGATGAGTTTGATGTCTCAGAGGCCAGAGAACTTGTAAAATCTGTGAACCGTAAAAATAGGAAATCAGGAGGTTTCCAAGCGATGGGGCTTAGTTCGGCGACCTTCAACGGGATAATAAAAAA